>CM054181.1:2612500-2842500 GCA_028829895.1 Sinotaia quadrata | reverse complement strand
CTTCAAAAGTCAGCATATAAATTCACAAACTGGCTGGCATAATATAATTATGTCTTAAATTTAGAAGACTTAAACATAATGATGCTTCGAGAGTAGACTGCCTAAATATAACAATATTTCAATTGTAGATTGCCTAAACATAAAATTTCAAATGTAGAATGCCTAAACATAATTATGTTTTAAAAATAGAATACTTAAAAATAATTATGCTTCGAGAGTAAAATACCTAAATATAATTATGTATTTAAAGTAAAATACCTAAATATAAATATGTATTTAAAGTAAAATACCTAAATATAATTATGTATTTAAAGTAAAATACCTAAATATAAATATGTATTTAAAGTAAAATACCTAAATATAATTATGTATTTAAAGTAAAATACCTAAATATAATTATGTATTTAAAGTAAAATACCTAAATATAAATATGTATTTAAAGTAAAATACCTAAATATAATTATGTATTTAAAGTAAAATACCTAAATATAATTATGTATTTAAAGTAAAATACCTAAACATAATTATGTTTTTAAAAGCAGAATATTTAAACATAGTTATGCTTCAGGAGAGACATATTTAAAATTATCTTTATTAGTCGACACACCTAAAATAATGTTTTTGTTTTAAAATTACGTTAATAAGAGAACACTTAGTAAACTATGTTTCAAAAGTACACACACACTAAAAATTATTTTTCACAAGTACCTAAGCATCTCTTCAACAAAGTCAACTTCCTAAACATTCCTTTTGTGAAGTAGACATAACTTTTTAAAATTGTATTTCATTCACACAGCCATTGTAGACATCACTCTTTTAAATTGTACTTCATTCATACAGCCATTGTAGACATAACTCTTTTAAATTGTACTTCATTCACACAGCCATTGTAGACATAACTCTTTTAAATTGTATTTCATTCACACAGCCATTGTAGACAACTTTTTTAAATTGTATTTCATTCACACAGCCATTGTAGACATAACTCTTTTAAATTGTATTACATTCACACAGCCATTGTAGACATAACTCTTTTAAATTGTATTTCATTCACACAGCCATTGTAGACATAACTCTTTTAAATTGTATTACATTCACACAGCCATTGTAGACATAACTCTTTTAAATTGTATTTCATTCACACAGCCATTGTAGACATAACTCTTTTAAATTGTATTACATTCACACAGCCATTGTAGACATCACTTTTTTAAATTGTATTTCATTCACACAGCCATTGTAGACATAACTATTTAAATTGTATTACATTCACACAGCCACTGTATGTCGGTTTTAAAAATTAAAACAAAATCTGTGTATAGAGCTTGACAAACGGACCAATAGTAAGTCGTATGTGATTGTCACAAGTCGTATGTGATTGTCACTCGTCTCAAAACTCGTCCATTACATTTCCAGCAAATCTCAAATTCCTCAACAAATATAGAGAATGCATTTCTACTAAACAATTAACGTACTATACTGCTTGGAACGAAACAGGTAAGTGTCCCCTTATGGTGGTAGAAGAGATGTGGGAGGGGGGTATTTCCTTAAAATCAGATAGGTCATCCCCACCCATCCCGAATATTATTATTATTCTAAATGTCTTTTCTTCGTGACCTTTAAGGAATTATTTGAAAAGAAGATAAATTAAACAATTATCATTATTACAGACAAATATTTATTATTATTCTGCTTTTGATTGTTGTAGTTGGCAGCATTCTGTTTGTTTTATAGGCTTCTGTATTTTCATTACTTTGTTTTATCGCCCATTTCTGTGTATTGTTTTCGTTACTTTGTGTTATCGCCCATTTCTGTGTATTGTTTTCATTACTTTGTGTTATCGCCCTGTCCTGTGTATTGTTTTCATACTTTATGTTATCGCTCTGTTCTGTGTATTGTTTTCATTACTTTGTGTTATCGCTCTGTTCTGTGTATTGTTCTCATTACTTAGTGTTATCGCCTTGTTTTTTGTGTTATCATTCTATTCTTTCATTAGTGTTTAGTTCTTCTGTGTATTGTTTTTATTACTGAGTGTTTTGTGCACCAGTGTATTGTTTTCATTATTTAGTGTTTAGTTCGGCTATGTATTGTTTACATTACTTAGTCTTAATTGTTTTCATTATTTAGTGTTTAGTTCGGCTATGTATTGTTTACATTACTTAGTCTTAATTGTTTTCATTATTTAGTGTTTAGTTCGGCTATGTATTGTTTACATTACTTAGTCTTAATTGTTTTCATTATTTAGTGTTAAGTTCGGCTATGTATGTGTTATGTTATGACATTGAATTTTAAAAATTTTGTTTTGCTTTATTTTCTTCAATTGACGGTTTGCTATTAATATAAATTACGAATATCGTATATATCTTTAAGTTTTTTCTCATTTTATATTAATATATAAGTATAGAATAAAATCATCTGGTTAAGTGTTGACCACGTGCATTTTGTTAAGTGCTAGATTTTTGTTAAGTGCTAGATCCAGTCTTTGTTAAGTCTAGATCCAGTCTTTGTTAAGTGCTAGAACCATTCTTTGTTAAGTGCTAGAACCATTCTTTGTTAAGTGCTAGATCCAGTCTTTGTTAAGTGCTAGATCCAGTCTTTGTTAAGTTCTAGATCCAGTCTTTGTTAAGTGCTAGATCCAGTCTTTGTTAAGTGCTAGAACCATTCTTTGTTAAGCTAATACAAATGTAGACACCACTGACAGCACTGACACCATAGTGACCACACTACAGAGATCAATATTCTCTCTTCTAACCAGACAACACATTAATCTATTCGATAGGCCTTTTTTCTTAAATATTACAGGTAAGACAATATAAAGCAAAACATTTTATTAAGATGACTAAAATATACTTATTTGACTTAAAGTGTGATTACATTTGTTTGGTATTTCAACAACAGACTTCACGTACACAACTCGGACAGTGACGTTAGGATGAAATATTTGTTTACAATCTTACTTTACATGAAATATGTGTGTTTACAATTATACGTTATATTAAATATATGTTTACAATCTTACGTTACATGAAATATATGTGTTTACAATCTTACATTATATGAAATATGTGTGTTTATAATCTTGCATTATATGAAATATGTGTGTTTACAATCTTACGCTACATGAAATATGTGTTTACAATCTTACGTTACATGAAATATGTGTTTACAATCTTACGTTACATGAAATATTTGTGTTTACAATCTTACTTTACCAAGCAAATACGTGTGAGAGAAACAATGCTTGAAGCCGCACTGTAGTTTATTTACAACGCGAAATTTGGTTGCTTGGTTTGTTTTTTTCTAGAATGTAAAACTATTTCCTTTATTCAAACAAAACAAGAATGTGAGGGTAAATGGTGGACCCTTTCTGCAGTCTACCGAGTAACTGAAGTCAAGGATAACTGGTGATAGAATCTAACTGCAGTCTCTCTCTTCTTCTTCTTCTTCTTCTCCTCTTAAGATTTCCCACTATTTCTTTACTAATGACATTATTACAGCAAACATAGTTCAACAAAAGACATGGCCCTACTTATCAGAAGAAGTAAAATCTCGCACTTCGGCGGGCGTTCTACAACCAGAAACTTAGCTTACCTGAAAATCACTTCTGACACAAAACGGTATTGGCCAAAAGACAAGTACATAAACACCCAAGCAAAACAACAACACCCTACGGAGAACTCTTTTACTCACGGGTATTACTTGTGCGCTCGCAAAGCTTCAAGTCACAACATTCGCCTCATTCTTACAAAATACAATAATAATAATAATAATAATAATAATAATAATATATTTCCTTAATTGTCTAAAGGTGCTGAATGCAAAGTTTAGATGAGGGCACATTATACACTCAATTATGAAAACTTTTCTTAAGGCACAAAGATCGCGAAGTAAATACAAGTGTTTTATTTCTGTCATTTCTTAGGTACACCGTACTCTCGTGACTAAAAATAACTTTCTTACCTTTTCACCGTTCGACGTCTTCGCTTAGTGGCGTACATGGTTCTAATCACCCAGTCTTCAACCATCAATGAATTTCGACGATGAAAATATCCGATCCCGCTTTTAAATTTTTTTTTTCCTTAGTATGCCGTGCAGAAGTACAGGCGCACGAGGGTTTCCATGTTTTCTCACATCATCGTGTCATGTTGTAATAAGCACGCGTCATCTGTGTGAAACAGCGTTCCTGATCAGGGAAACCCCTCCAGCTAATCGAGGTTGACACGATTACCGTGGCGACGGCTTTCCTTCTAAAGGTACCAGGATCGTTGTTGTTGTTTTGGTTTGGGCCTTTTTTGTTGTTGTTGTTGTTTATTTGTATTTTCTCCAAAACTTTTCACCACACTCCTTTCCTGAGTGACTCCAAAGGTTAGATGTGATTTACCTTAAAGTCACTATAAACTAATCGAATTCTAATGTTATTTACCTACCCCTTTCGACTCCTCTCGTCCCAATTTAGCGTGTCCTGAGTAGGGTTAGATAGGGTAGAAAGCGATGTTCATAGTGGCATATGATTCATAAAGTATTCGTGCAGTCGCAAGAACCGCCATTTTCTCCCCCTTCCCCATTTCCTGGCACGCGACATGTCACTCGCCGCCCTACCCCACAGCCCATCACATTAGGCTCCGCCCACTGTCCTCTGCTCGAAGCCCCGCCTCGTTCTGTGCAACGCTAGCCAATAAAAACTCTCGCTTCGTTTGCTGAAGGTGACACGACGCATGATCTCTCTATTACTATTATTGACAGTAGTCAGTGCGGCCCTACTATCAACCGATTCATTTCGATAGCCAGTGGGATAAGCCAAGCAGCTACCTGGGTTTTCTATCTGATAAGGGTGCCAAATGACTCTCGAAGGGCCTAAATCCTGTTTACAGTATTAATTTACCACCAGCACGCTTTTAGCAAGCTCTAACTCTTGTCATTTAAGTTGTCAGTTTTGGGAGGGCCGTTTTAATATATTTCTCACACAGTTAAAAAGTGATAGAATTATGTCAATAGATAGATGGATGGATGACTGGATAGATAGATAGATAGATAGATAGATAGATAGATAGATAGATAGATAGATAGATAGATAGATAGATAGATAGATAGATAGATAGATAGATAGATAGATAGATAGATAGATAGTAGTGTTGTTATATTTCATGTTTCCATAGCAACCTAATGGGACGGTGCGCTGTGTGCTGAATGGGGGAAAGGACCGGGTGCAAACCTAACATTCATGAAGTGGCGAGTGTTACAGCCCAAATTTAATTATTATTTTTTTAAATTACATTCCATTGGCTGGAATTTCAAAAGTGAAACTTTTGCCTCAGAGTCCTCTTAGTGCTAGCATCTAAATTCTAAATGGAAGTGAGTTGCAGCATATTACGTCTCCTTCGCTGGAGAGTTCTTCCCCTTGCCATCACTTACAGCAACAATACACACGTCTGCTGTATGTCGCCTAAAATAAAAATGATTATTTATTTTAATGAAGGAGATATCATTTCGATTAGGGGTTTGGTTTTCTTGTCCTGTTAGCTGGTTGTCTGGTTAGATGGTTGGCTGTTTGGATGGATGGTTTTGTTTGCCTTCTTTCTTACTTCTTTTTCTTTTTTTTCTTTTTTCTTTCTTTCTTTCTTTCCTGTTCTTTCATTCCTTTCCTTTTTTTTCTTTCTTTCTTTCTTCTTCAAAACTGACTGTTTGTGAAAGTAATATTTCCCACACACTTATATACTATTACTCGACTACTGTCTGTAATCTAGAAATCATTTTTGTTTAGATCGTAATTCTATCAAAATATCAGCAATATACAACAGTATTATTTGCCCGTAACCCGTCTGTACATATACCAGTATGATTTGCTCGTAACCCGTCTGTACATACAACAGTACTATTTGCTCGTAACCCGTCTGTACATACAACAGTATTATTTGCTCGTAACCCGACTGTACATATACCAGTATTATTTGCTCGTAACCCGACTGTGTATCTATTCCAGCAGAACGCGTGTTCTTCACAAGTGTATGAAGCTGCAAAATACTTTTCACAAATTTCAACCGTGTTATCTTCATCTTAGGTAACTGATATACGTACCTGAGTTTTGTTCACGAGTGTGCATTTATGTTTGTGTGTACACAAGCAATTATGCAGCAGCAGTAGTAGTTGTAGTAGTAGTAGCAGTAGTCAGCCTCTTTCCACGATTTGAGGGTGTGGGCACTTCCTAGGAGGGCTGCTTTTAGTAGTGGGGCAAGTCTGTGGTTTCCAAGGAGTTTATTCAGGTAGCCTTCCAACTCAGATGTTATGTTCCCCAAGGCTTCTATCACTACAGGTACTACTTCTGCTTTGACATTCCACAGTCTCTGGATTTCTAATCTGAGGTCTTGGTACTTTTCATTTTTTCTCTTTCTTTTGTTTTTATGTTTCTCACTTAAAACAGTGACATCAATGATTGTTACTGTTCTATTGGACTTATTAAGAAATACCCTGTCTAGCCTTCGTGCAGGAATCATTCGATCTGTTCTTATCTCGAAGTCCCACAGTATTTTGACTTCTGTTTCCGTAATTCCTTCTGGTTGGTGCATCCATGCTCTTTCTGGGGTTTTTTACGTCTTAGTTCACACATAGATTTCTATGTATGAGTTTTGCCACTTCGTTGTGTCTTTTAATGTAGACTGTTCCAGCCAGAACCTGACACCGAAAAAGTACATGTTATGTTGTTTCATCTGTGGATTTGCAGAATGTGCATTTGGTATCATTTGAAATTTTCATGATTTTTATTTTGTGTATTTCGTGTTCAGTGCTTGATCTTGTGCAGCTGAGTGCTTCTGTTTCTGCTCTCAAACCTGCCTCTTTCAACCATTTGTACGTTGATTGTTTTGTTGATATTTTATCATCTTGTCGTGCATATTTTATCATCTTTCTGCTCTCAAGCCTCTTTCACCCATTTGTACGTTGATTGTTTTGTTGATATTTTATCATCTTTCTGCTCTCAAACCTCTTTCAACCATTTGTACGTTGATTGTTTTGTTGATATTTTATCATCTTTCTGCTCTCAAACCTCTTTCAACCATTTGTACGTTGATTGTTTTGTTGATATTTTATCATCTTTCTGCTCTCAAACCTCTTTCAACCATTTGTACGTTGATTGTTTTGTTGATATTTTATCATCTTTCTGCTCTCAAACCTCTTTCAACCATTTGTACGTTGATTGTTTTGTTGATATTTTATCATCTTTCTGCTCTCAAACCTCTTTCAACCATTTGTACGTTGATTGTTTTGTTGATATTTTATCATCTTTCTGCTCTCAAACCTCTTTCAACCATTTGTACGTTGATTGTTTTGTTGATATTTTATCATCTTGCCGTGCATACTGGCCATGGAGAGGTTTCTGGCTCCAGGCATTTGTTAATGCTTGCTTCGTTGTTTTCATTCTTGTTTCTTTGTCTATTTGTGGGGATTGGTATAGTCCACTCATCTTTACTGCTTCTATCAGTAGCCCATCTTTGATGTTATTCCAGATGTAGTCCACAAGGCCTATAACTTCTCCTTCAATTCACAGATGGTGAGGACCTTAAGTGAGTATAGCTATGAGCAGAATGATGACGGGTGATGAGTACCTTAGTGAGTATAGCTATGAGCAGAATGATGACATGTGATGACAAGAAAAAATGATGCCGGTAAGGACGATAGCGAGGAGAACGATGATGAGATTGACGATGAGTATGATAATGACGACGGCTTTGGTAGGGCAGGTCTCTCTCTCTCTCTCTCTCTCTCTCTCTCTCTCTCTCTCTCTCTCTCTCTCTCTCTCTCTCTCTCTCTTACACACACACACACACACATACACACGCGCGCGTCGACAGAATAGAACGTGAAGATAAATAACGGCCACTCCATAGCACCAGATCTCAGCAGAACACGCATGACAGTGTCCTTAGCGCTTGAAGACGAATGTCCTGATCTCGCAGCATTAAGACATGGAGGGCTTGAAGGTGTCTGACTCTAGCACTTACAATGCAAATAATATAAAGAGCGGACAAAGACGTGAGCAGATGGGTAACTGTCTGTAAGCTTGTCGGTTTTCATGAATTATGTCTTACCGGGGGAGGATATTTTAGAGCATAGCGTGCTGCGGTTGCGTTTCGTCTTTTCTCTTGTTCCAGAGAGGTGTGGGGTTCAAATCTCTGTCAACTTCTCATTTTGAAGAGCTTTTAGTTAAATCGTTATGACAAGTTAATGAAATACACATAAACAAATCATACTATTGTGACACGTTAATAAATCTTTCTCAATTAATGGGGAGCGCTTCCGGCCTAGGCCGATTTCGCGCTGGGGATTGTGGGTGGAGAAGAGTTATGATGGGTGTGTTTTGGGAGCTCGGTTTGGAACTGTCTGCTCTTTGATGTTTGTTCTGTTTCATGTAGTTGTGTATAATATTATTTGTTTTTTTCTTATTTTATTTCTTGTAGGCCTACATATTATTTTAACAGTTGGTTTTTATGAGGTTCGTATGCTTGTTGGATGGGTGATTTTGTTTATAAATTTATCTGTGTTAGTTTATTTAAATGGTTGCAGTTTTTATAATTAGGTTGCTAGTCCTTAGACTTTGTCTTAGCTTCCCACCACTAGTCATTTATTATTTGTCTGAGTGGGTGGGTGGGTGTCGAACTAGCCAGATATTTGAACGTGGATGTATTAATTTGGGAACTTTATATTTATAAAAGTTGGTGATGTGAATGTATTAGTTTGGGAACTTTAATTTTATAAAAGTTGGTGTATTAATTTTGGAACTTTATATTTATAAAAGTTGGTGTATTAATTTGGGAACTTTATTTTTATATAAGTTGGTGTATTAATTTGGGAACTTTATTTTTATAAAAGTTGGTGTATTAATTTGGGAACTTTATTTTTATAAAAGTTCGTGTATTAATTTGGGAACTTTATTTTTATAAAAGTTGGTGTATTAATTTGGGAACCTATTTATAAAACTTGGTGTATTAATTTGGGAACTTTATATTTATAAAAGTTGGTGTATTAATTTGGGAACTTTATATTTATAAAACTTGGTGTAGTGGATGGCTCAATGTCATTGTATCCAACCTGCCCATGTACTCGTGCCATTGGCTTCGTGGAAGGGGGGGGGGGTATGGGTAGTACTCCTGACATTGAGGTCAGTGTGTCATTTTCTATTAAATATTCTGTTGGTTGTCTTCTGTATAATGCTATTAGTCTGGTTGTCTTCTGTATAATGCTATTAGTCTGGTTGTCTTCTGTATAATGCTATTAGTCTGGTTGTCTTCTGTATAATGCTATTAGTCTGGTTGTCTTCTGTATAATGCTATTAGTTTTAAATCCTTGAGTGTGAGGTATCACAGACTGATTAGTCTAATTGTGACAACCTAAATCTAAAATCAAATTAAATGAAAATGTGTGACAGTTAGAATCCAGCAGTGATAAGGGAATCATTTCTAAAACCTAACCAACACTTTCTTCCCTGTAGTTATAATAATGATTATAATAAATAGATAATAATGTAATATGGATTATAATGATTTGATAATAATATAATAAACTTATAATTATTAAGAAATAATATAATAAGGATTATAATGAATAGATAATTATGTCATATGGATTATAATGATTCGATTATAATATAATAAGCTTATAATTATTAGGAAATAATATAATAAGGATTAATTGTGGATTTTTATAAATAAGAAACACTTTCAGAAGTCTGTCTATGGATATGTCTATACTTTCTTTCATTCTCGTGACACGGAAATTGTCATTTCAGATCATTCAAGCATTGCTGAATAACAATATAGTATCTTGTCTCTAAGTAGATCTGAATAAGACGCACTGTGTTTTTTCCTTTTAAACATTGTTACATATCAATACATTTCACTTTTATCTTTATTGCAGAGCTAAATAGAGTCGTGCTCTATCTTCTGCTTCATAGCATGGATGGTGTTGCTATGATTCCTGCGTGTCTTCAAAACTGTTGATTTCACTAGCGTCCTCTCGGTCTTAGCATGAAGAAACAGTTCTTGTTATTTTGTAACCTCTTAAAATTGCAAACAGGGGAGATTATTATGATGATCGTCAGGGTATTGAAGGAATAATTATTTGGTGAATATCTAGGCACACCTCATTGAGGATGGAAAGCATCTGGCGTTGTTAATCTGTGTAGAAAATTGTAGAGAATGGAATTGTGACTAGCAGGAGTCAAAAAAATATTAAACTGTAATTATCGCTCTCCTCTTGTTCGGTCATTCAAGATGGCTAACAAGGTACCTCTAATCTCACCTCGAGCAAATTGTTCCAAATCATTAAAAAGATAATAGTAGTACTCTGCATAGAAGGTAAAAAGTGTTTGTGGCTTATTAAAAGTTTAAACCTAGATGAATGCAGACACGAAAAAAAATATTCCTATGAATTCCATACATAAATGAGGAGCACAAACAAAATATTACAATTATCTATACACCCATAGGCTTCTTTCTTGCAACAATGTTTTGCTGAGCTGCAAGTGCCTGCTAGACGAATTGTGCTCTTTGTTGTCTGACTGGTCACAGTGAACAACTCAAAGTACGATTAGTCAGTCGGATCGACTGGGTTTTACAAGTGTGAACTCCGCGTAACTTAAAGGACCACTAACGAAACTGATAATCGAGACACACGTATGACCTACACTAACAGGGCGTGTATCGGTACCACTGTGTTTTACAAGTGTGAACTCCGCGTAACTTAAAGGACCACTAACGGAACTGATAATCGAGACACACGTATGTGGATCTACACTAACAGGGCGTGTATCGGTACCACTGTGTTTTACAAGTGTGAACTCCGTGTAACTTAAAGCAGTGGTCCCCAACCTTTTCCTCGCTGCGGACCGGTCAACGTTTGATAATTTTACCGCGGCCCGGTGATGTGGGGGGAGGGACGTTGATTGTTTATATTTTAGATTGTTTTGATTTAATAATTAATTTAATTGTATTTAAACGTGCCTTCAAATTAAAATACAGTTACACCAAAAAAATGAATATAAAGTGATTTAACATTTTAACTTACTAGAACGCTAAATCAATGAGAACCCTAAGCTTGTTTCTTTGCAACGAGACGGTTCCATCTGGGGGTAATAGGAGACAATTACACCCGAAATGTGTTGCTTATGTCCAGTTTATTCCGTTGTTTTGTTTTGGTTGCTGTCACTGCAGAAAACCCCGCTTCACACAGATAGGATATCGGAAATGGCAATAGGGATTTAAGTGCTGTGGTGGCCGTTGTTGTATTGGCGGGTGAGGGGGTTTACAGAGCCCAGGCTAATACCACATCGTCTGTACTTAGTGTGTATGTGCGCCCGTTGGGCTGTATGTAGGTGGGATTTGGCGGCCAGTATAGGTGGTCAAGCATTAGTTGAATTAGATCCACAAATATCCCCACTGCATGTGATGTTGCTCCCTGTGCTGCCACCGTTGTTGTTGTCGCAGCGCTGCCGTTGTTGTTGTGGCTGTAGTAGATGATACTGTTGTTGTCGTCTGATGTGTTGTGGCGGGCGCCTTCTTTTGATTTGGGGCTCCGTTCTGTAGTTTTTCCTTGTGTGTCTGTTGTGGTTGTCTTTGTTGCAGTCCCTGGTGGTGACTCTGGCTGTGGATAGGTGGCAGTTGGTTTAATCGTTGTTGTTGTTTCTTGTGGTGTAGTTGGATCGTTGTCGACTTCTGTTTCGGTCTGTGTGTCAGTTGTCTTCACTTCTTTTTCTGTTTGTATTTTTCTTTCTTGCGTCTTGATATGTACCATTTGTGTGCTAGAGATTTTTTGGCGTTTCTTCTTATTTTCGGTGGTAGTTGTTTTAATTTCTTTTTCTTTGCTGATAGAGCTTGTAGTCTGAGTTTCCTTATTATCTGTTGTGGGTTTTGGAGTTTGCGAGAATGCCTGTCTGATTTCTTGTTTTGCTGTTTGAGTTGAATTCACTTTGGCCGTATGTGGAAATTTCCAGATGATGTTGGTGTTTATTCCACTTTCCCTTGTAGTGGCTTGTAGAGTTTGGGTGGAAACGTGGCTTTTTCCTTCAAAGACTGTTTGAGTTGTGCCGTCTTCTTTTGTGGGTTTTCGCGTTGTTTCCTCCTTTTCCGTTTGTGAAGAGCGTGTTTTTGTTGTCGGCGTTATTTTCCAGATGATGTCTGTCTGTGTTTCACAGTCTGTTGATGTAGTTTTTTTTTTCGTGTTGCCTTGTCAGGTGCTTGTTTAAGATCTTGTGGTGACCAATTGCGGTTAAGATAGCTTGTTGTCTAGTGTAAGTTCATCTTCCGTTTTTGTGTGGAAGAGGGTCAACAGCAAATTAGTGAACGCATTTTTTAGTTCAACGTTTTTAGTTTCTAGTGTGATGGTGAAGGGGGTAACTTTTCGTATGCCCCCATTTTCGGTTGGTATGCTGATTTCACAGCAGTATTTTGTCCAGTCTTCTCCATTGTACTTCTTAATGTTTGCACCTCTTCAAGCCTCTTTTGCCGTATCTGTCTCAGATGGGCTATGCGCTCGTTTGTGAAACAGAAAGGGCCGTCCGCATCTTCTGTGACTGACTCAGAATCGCGTAAAATGTCACTTGGTGGAGTGGGCAGTAGTGGCATTTTTGCCAGCCTTGAAAAGGGCTGAGGCTTGGTGCTGGCTTGTCTGGTGTGGCGCTTTGACATGACTCTCCTCCCGGCGGTCCAATGGATGGAGTGCGTTCGTCGGTGGTCCGAAACGAAGTGTGTTGGTGTGGTTGGGAAGTAGAGCTCGAATTCTTTAAAAGCAAAGACAGATGATCGTGCACCAACTGGGAGAATGAATGCTCAGACTCAATCTCGTCCATGGAAAGTCGCACAAACCCGAGAGAAATACACCACAGTAAATAAAATTGGGCGGTCCGGTACCATTTGGTCTTGGTCCACGGACCGGTACCATTTGGTCCACGGACCGGTACCGGTCCGCGGACCTGGGGTTGGGGACCACTGACTTAAAGGACCACTAACGGAACTGATAATCGAGACACACGTATGTGGACCTACACTAACAGGGCGTGTATCGGTACCACTGTGTTTTACAAGTGTGAACTCCGCGTAACTTAAAGGACCACTAACGAAACTGATAATCGAGACACACGTACGTGGACCTACACTAACAGGGCGTGTATCGGTACCACTGTGTTTAAAGCTCAAAAGTATTAAAATGCAGCAAATGAAAGAAAACCAAATTCATCGTACATTCTTATGTCAAATTTCCTTTGCTTTCAGTCCGCAATAATCACTTTATAATTTGTAGAAATATTTTTCTTTTCTTTTTTACTGAGAACGGATATGCGTATTTCAAGGTCCAACCTTATTTTTAAAAAATATAAAACCTGCTGACTTTTCCAAAGTATTTTGTATTGTTTACCTGCCAGTGTTGTGTATTGTTTACCTGCTAATGTTTTGTATTGTTTACCTGCCAGTGTTTTGTATTGTTTACCTGCCAGTGTTTGTATTGTTTACCTGCCAGTGTTTTGTATTGTTTACCTGCCAGTGTTTGTATTGTTTACCTGCCAGTGTTTTGTATTGTTTACCTGCCAGTGTTTTGTATTGTTTACCTGCCAGTGTTTGTATTGTTTACCTGCCAGTGTTTGTATTGTTTACCTGCCAGTGTTTTGGAGGAATGCAAACTTGGGAACGACGTGATGCACATAAATAATTAGTGTTTATGATAAAGAATAAAGTCAGATATTGAGAGGAGGCGGGGATACACATAATTATTCTTTACGATAAAGAATAAAGTCAGATATTGAGAAGGGGGGGGGGGGAACAGAGAGACAAGCCGATGATCTAGATCGGACCTCGAGTAACATTTGGACATGAAAAAGATTGTGGCTGTTGAATGTAATTTGAATGACGGATATCTAAATATGTATTTAATAATTCACTAAACTCATGATGAATTTCAAAGTAATTTGAATGACGGATATCTAAATATGTATTTAATAATTCATTAAACTCACGATGGCTGTTGAATGTAATTTGAATGACGGATATCTAACTATGTATGTTAATAATTAATAATTCATCAAACTCACGATGATTTTCAATTGGAGTTTTACAATTCCAAAAAACAGGTACAGAGACTTTTTTAAAAACTGATTGCTTACAAGAATCGTTTTAAACGAATATTATTATTAAACATCACTATTTTAGTGTTTTTCTCTTCTTTATACAAATGTGTATATTAGAAATAAAAATAAAACATTCCCTATTTTATGTGTTTTTTTCTTCTTGATACAAATGTGTCATTAAAAATATAAAACATTCCATATTTTAGAAACGCTTTCCATTACTTGATTATAATTAGTTAACATATGTCACACTACAAAAATGACACATGTCACACTACAAAAATGGCACGTGACACATTACAAAAATAGCACGTGACTAAAATAGCACATAATATTACAAAACCACACCTTACCGATAACGAGAAATGAGACACCAAATTCGAAAAAAATTTAAAGAAACTAGTTTGAAATTACAACATAATATATTTAGTACTTGCTCCATTGTTTGAAATTACAACATAATATATTTAGTACTTGCTCCATTGTTTGAAATTACAACATAATATATTTAGTACTTGCTCCATTGTTTGAAATTACAACATAATATATTTAGTACTTGCTCCATTGTTTGAAATTACAACATAATATATTTAGTACTTGCTCCATTGTTTGAAATTACAACATAATATATTTAGTACTTGCTCCATTGTTTGAAATTACAACATAATATATTTAGTACTTGCTCCATTATTTGAAATTACTGCTGATTGCTATTAGCGCTTGCACTATCAAATTAAAATTTTATAATTAACAATAGTAGTGGACATGAGTAAATATTGTTTTAATTCAATCAATGCAGTTCCTAGATTAAAAACAGAACTTTTTACAAGAGTAAATATTGTTTTAATTCAATCAATGCAGTTCCTAGATTAAAAACAGAACTTTTTACAAGAGTAAATATTGTTTTAATTCAATCAATGCAGTTCCTAGATTAAAAACAGAACTTTTTACAAGAGTAAGTATTGCTTTAATTCAATCAATGCAGTTCCTAGATTAAAAACAGAACTTTTTACAAGAGTAAATATTGCTTTAATTCAATCAATGCAGTTCCTAGATTAAAAACAGAATTTTTTACATGAGTAAATATTGCTTTAATTCTTTTTTTAAAATTAAATACAGTTGATGGAATAAAAACTTAATATTTTTAATGTTAAACAATAATGCCATTCTGCCCCTTTTTCCATGACGTACTCTATGGTCAGCTCCTAATTCTGCCCCTTCTTCCATGACGTACTCTATGGTCAGCCCCTAATTCTGCCCCTTCTTCCATGACGTAATCTATGGTCAGCCCCTAATTCTGCCCCTTCTTCCATGACGTAATGGTCAGCCCCTAATTCTGCCCCTTCTTCCATGACGTAATCTATGGTCAGCCCCTAATTCTGCCCCTTCTTCCATGACGTAATGGTCAGCCCCTAATTCTGCCCCTTCTTCCATGACGTAATCTATGGTCAGCCCCTAATTCTGCCCCTTCTTCCATGACGTAATCTATGGTCAGCCCTTAATCCGGTTGTGAGCACAGTCAGTAACAAAGAACTAAATGAAACTCGTTTTAAATTAGTGTCTGTAATACACAGCACTTTCCTGTCATTCCTTTTGGTTGGTCTTGTTGTTCTTGTCATCCCTTTTGGTTGGTCTTGTTGTTCTTGTCATTCTTTTTGGTTGGTCTTGTTGTTCTTGTCATCCCTTTTGGTTGGTCTTGTTGTTCTCGTCATTCCTTTTGGTTGGTCTTGTTGTTCTTGTCATTCCTTTTGGTTGGTCTTGTTGTTCTTGTCATTCCTTTTGGTTGGTCTTGTTGTTCTTGTCATTCCTTTTGGTTGGTCTTGTTGTTCTTGTCATTCCTTTTGGTTGTTCTAGTTGTTCTTGCCATTCCTTTTGGTTGGTCTTGTTGTTCTTGTCATCCCTTTTGGTTGGTCTTGTTGTTCTTGTCATCCCTTTTGGTTGTTCTTGTCTTGTACAAGTGCTTAACTTTGTGAAGACCACTTTCAGTTTAATTTCTCGTCCAGACCGGATTAATTCACGAAGACCGCACCGAAACCCCTTAATCGAATAACAAAACACCCATCACCGCAAAACTTCACAATGGCGCCGGTCGAGAGGTAAAAAAACGCACAACAAAATCGCTGGTAAGGCTATGTGCAGTGTCAACATTTGACCAATACCGTAATTGCTCAATTACCTTGGCCCATAACTTCATATCGCGTCGTATTGTCCAAGTCAGTGAAAGAGACGCTGGGCTGTCGTCAATAATTAACTCCCTTGACACAGCCGTACGGGCGGTTCCTGGTCATACTCAGTACAGACTGGCATCGACTGCCGGTTGTGAAAGTGAAGTCGACAGTTCCAATGCTCGCTCGTATGAGATAGCTAAACGGATCTCTCTTTTGTTTACGTCACCACATTAAAGAATGTAAAACGGGCTAATCGTCCTAGTAAATGTTCTCCTTAATTATCCCGGCGGCAAGAAAACAAAAATTACACATGGGTGAGTGTCTCGTCCTCTACAGGCCTTCAGTGACGTCGTGGACGGATTTTAAAGGATTTTATATTTTTACTTTTATTTTTTTTACTGCTGCTTTACTTGAGCGTTCACTTCTAACCGAGATCTTAAAATATATTATTCTGCAAGACTCGAGATCTGGAAGAAGCCTCTCCCGAATAGATTTACTAACAGATCTTTTGCAACTAGACATGTCCTTGACCTAAGTCAGCATAATCACAAATCTCTAGACATGTACTTGACCTAAATGAGTACCATCACAAATCTCTAGACATGTACTTGACCTAAGTCAGCACAATCACAAATCTCTAGACATGTACTCGAACTAAATCAGTACCATCACAAATCTCTAGACATACTTGACCTAAGTCAGCACAATCACAAATCTCTAGATGTGTACTTGAAAGTGTGTAAGTCAGCACCATCACAAATCTAGGTTTCGTATGAACCATTCACATTTCTAGTTCTCGTAGAGACCATTCGTTTGTAAAAGTCAAATAGAACACTACAAGATCTCTGCACTAAGGGTAATTACGATATAAAAATATCTGAGCTACAAGCACCTCTTACATCAAGATATCTGAGTTACAGGCACATCATACATCAAGAGCTAAAAAAAAAGAAAAATGTCATTGTAATGAGAAAGAAAAATATTCACGGCACACATTTCTATAGTCAGGCAATGGCAGATAGACCTAGAAGGGGTTATCTAGTAAACAAAAGTAATGAAACACGTTTGTGTCAGAAACAAAGCTTATCATTGACTGGTCTACTCAATCACTTTTGGTGACTGCAGTCAGAAACAAAAGCTTATCATTGACTGGTCTAAGTACTTAATTCTTCAAACTAATGTTCATCGCAAAATACTTCATTTAACTACTGAATTCTGCAAACTACTTTACTTCACAAAACACGAGAGTGCTGTAGTGTACAACATTTGATTTCACAAAACACGAGAGTGCTGTAGAGTACAACATTTGACTTCACAAAACACGAGAGTGCTGTAGTGTACAACATTTGATTTCACAAAACACGAGAGTTCTGTAGTGTACAACATTTGACTTCACAAAACACGAGAGTGCTATAGTGTACAACATGTGATTTCACAAAACACGAGAGTGCTGTAGTGTACAACATTTGACTTCACAAAACACGAGAGTGCTGTAGTGTACAACATTTGACTTCACAAAACACGAGAGTGCTGTAGTGTACAACATTTGACTGTGCGCTAACTGGGCGCAGCACGTTATGTGCATCAAACAGACATTTTCTCCCCCACCCCACCCTACCTCTCCCGACCTGCAGAACACCGGAGGTAACAAAAGAACCGCCCGCACTGCAGTTGTTCTTTTAACAATCTGCCGTCGTCGGTTCTTTCAAGCGAGGTGACAAAGGCACAAGTCTTTAGAGGCCGGTCTTTTATGGCGACCTGCCCACTCAGTCTGCTGCCAGTTACTTTCTCCTCAGCGAGGTCCTCGCTCTAACTCAGGTTAACGCCAAGGCTACGTTGTCGTAGTCTGATGACATTCTGCCACGCTGCTGTTGACGTTGGTGCAGTGATGACGTAGTAGTCTGATGACATTCTGCCACGCTGCTGTTGACGTTGGTGCAGTGATGACGTAGTAGTCTGATGACATTCTGCCATGCTGCTGTTGACGTTGGTGCAGTGATGACGTAGTAGTCTGATGACATTCTGCCATGCTGCTGTTGACGTTGGTGCAATGATGACGTAGCAGCACGTTGATTGAATGACGCACGGTTTCATGAGTTTTAGTACGGGATGAGGCGTACATATGTTGATGAATTGATGTATGGCGTTAGAACTGGCTGATAGTTTCACTCCTACGTTGATGAATTGATGTACAAGAGCAGCAGTTGTTTACGGGAAGAAGCGATCGCAGACTGGTTGGGTGATATGTTTTATTGAAAATTTTATTACGGGATCAAGAGTAGTAACTTCAAATGAGTGATTTATTTTACTACAAACTTCTTTTAACGGGATGGTGTAGTCGTAGACTGGTTGAATGATATATTTTGCTTAAAGCTTTATTATGGGTTCAACAGTCGTAAATTCATGTGAGTGATTTATTTGACTACAAACTTCTTTTAACGGGATGGTGTAGTCGTAGACTGGTTGAATGATATATTTTGCTTAAAGCTTTATTATGGGTTCAACAGTCGTAAATTCGTGTGAGTGATTTATTTGACTACAAACTTTTATACGGGATGATGTAGTCGTAGGAAGCTAGCGATGTGAAACTTACGAATTTTGAAGTGATAATTTCTTGAATGTGGTGCACGATGCTCGAAATATGGCCGAAATATGCAGTTGTCGTTGATTAAATGATTTGCAACGACCATTGAGTTCTGACAACGAAGTCAGCCTTTTTCGTAACAATCCACTGGTGTAGAACGTCAAACAAAGTCAGCCTATTTAGTAACAGTCCACTGGTGTAGGACGTCAAACAAATTCAGCCTATTTAGTAACAGTCCACTGGTGTAGGACGTCAAACAAATTCAGCCTATTTAGTAACAGTCCACTAGTGTAGGACGTCAAAGTCAGCCTATTTAGTAACAGTCCACTAGTGTAGGACGTCAAAGTCAGCCTATTTAGTAACAGTCCACTAGTGTAGGACGTCAAAGTCAGCTTATTTAGTAACAGTCCACTGGTGTAGGACGTCAAAGTCAGCCTATTTAGTAACAGTCCACTGGTGTAGGACATCAAAGTCAGCCTATTTAGTAACAGTCCACTGGTGTTGGACGTCAAAGCCTATTTAGTAACAGTCCACTGGTGTTGGACGACGAAGTCCACCTGAACGATCCTTTTAAAATGAATGTAGAATGAGTCAGAAAAGGATGATAGAGCATAGTATTGAAAAGTTCAAAAAGCAACAATCTGTTTTCTCTATTTCTCTCTCTCTTATCACACTCGTATATCAGGCTCTCTATTTCTCTCTCTTATCACACTCGTATATCAGGCTCTCTATTTCTCTCTCTTATCACACTCGTATATCAGGCTCTCTATTTCTCTCTCTCTTATCACACTCGTATATCAGGCTCTTCGTGTATATATGGAAGGGTGGGGGTCGTTCTCTGTTTTTTTAAATTTTTGTTTTGACGGATTTTCTTGCCTTATCTCTCGTTTGTTTTCTACAACCCCCCCCCCCTCACCCTCCACACACAAAAACGCACGCTTAATCACAG
Source organism: Sinotaia quadrata (assembly GCA_028829895.1). Taxonomy (NCBI): domain Eukaryota; kingdom Metazoa; phylum Mollusca; class Gastropoda; order Architaenioglossa; family Viviparidae; genus Sinotaia; species Sinotaia quadrata. The sequence continues at coordinate 2,822,695 of CM054181.1, read as the reverse complement.
ACGCACATACACGCACTCACATGCACACATACACACACATACACACACACACACACACACACACACACATATATATATATATATACACGCACAAGCGCACAACATACACTCATAATTACACACATGCACACATACATAATACACACACTCTCACCTTATATCATTTTCTGTTCTCTAAGTTTCGACTTCTTGTTATATGAGTACAATTCAGAAAAATATAATTTCTACTTCTTGCATAATTTAAGTGATCTGAGTACAATTCAGTAAAATATAATTTCTACATCTTGCATAATTTAAGTTATCTGAGTACAATTCAGTAAAATATAATTTCTACTCGTGGAGCTGCATTATTCGGGGTTTTGAATTATCGCCAACCGAAATATCTGAAGAGCTTCCATGGTCAATTTTTGTTGTTGTTGTTGAATCCTACCTTGCCACTAATCAGCACTGAACCGTGGGTGCTGCAAGAATCTCCATCACAAGAGAGTTGCTGGGAATTTCTGTCTCGAACATTTGTAGGACATAGTTTAATCCCCTGAGAGCATATCACACACCTGATTACGTATGCATTGTAATTACTATTACCTGCCCCTTCTTTTTCAGGCAGACGACACGTAGCAGGGGACCAGGCCATCAAGGTAATTTCATCAGCTTAAAAAGTCTGACGAACAAGCATGAGGAGTAGAGCTTAAAAAAAACAAGAAAGGAAAGAACATGTGGGTCGGGGTGTTTGTAGGAGGCGATGGTCAAAAACTGGCCTGATGAGACATAATTAATTTAATTAATTTTTGCTGATTAGGTAAGGTTGGTGGAAGTAGTATGCTAGGGGACGCTTCGGTTGGGCGGTAGAGCGACAGTACCAAAGTCTTTGAAAGTGTCTTGAGTTCTGGTGAACAGTAGACGGGTGGAATATGGGATGTGGAGCAAGTGGGGATCAGAGAGAAATACAAACTGCATGTATGCAACCATTGCAATCCCATACCTACACGTTTATTTATCTTCTTTTCCCTTCCTATCTTTATGCTCAAACTTTTAAGATCTCATACTTACACGTTTCTTTATCTTCTTTTCCCTTCCTGTCTTTATGCTCAAACTTTTAAATCTCACGTCACTATGATGTCAAGATAACAATTAATATATATGTTCACTGATGTCAACGGAAGCCTACTCGGTGGTGAAGCAAAATTGAAGCTGTCAATAAAGGCATGAAATAAACAAACTGTCAATAAAGGCATGAAATAAACAAACTGTCAATAAAGGTATGAAATAAAGGTATGAAATAAACAAACTGTCAATAAAGGTATGAAATAAACAAACTGTCAATAAAGGTATGAAATAAACAAACTGTCAATAAGTAAACAAGCTATCGGTAAAGGCAGGAAATAAAGTAAACATTAAGCTGTCAATAAACAAAAATAATGTCAATAAAGATTAGAAAGATGATGAAGATTGCAAGGCAGTTAAAATGATAAAGATTGCAAGACAGAAAGATGATGAAGATTGCAAGACAGCTAGAAAAATGATGAAGTTTGCAAGAGTTAAAAAGATTATGAAGATTGCAAGAGCTAAAAAGTTGGTGACGATTACAAGACCGTTAGAAAAATGATGAAGATTGCAAAAGTTAAAAAAATGATGAAGATTGCAAAAGTTAAAAAGATGATGACATGCTCTTTTCCAAACGTTTTCATCTTGTCACAGATATTTTTTTTATCAGATCGATAGGTTAGGCTGTTTGCAGAAATTGTGGCAGGAAGCAGTGGAAATTGATATCTTGCTACTAATTCCTCTGTAAATCAGAGCAGCTGTTTATTTTTATATCCTGCCAAAATGTTACTGTAATGCAAGGCAACTGCTTATATTGATATATCCTGTATCTGTAATGTATCTGTAATGCAGGACAACTGTTTATGCTGATTTCCTGCCAAAGCCTTCTCCTGTAATGCAGGACAAATGTTTATGCTGATTTCCTGCCAAACTTCTGTTTTCAGCTGGTACTTTCACTGAATTTTGTTTTGTAAACGGATAGAATAATATTTGTAACGTTTTTTTTTAATTTTGTCTCTTGATATATTAGCTTATAGATGGTCAAAATCATTATTTTGTATAATTTATTTTGCCATTATGTCATTATAATATTATGAAAACTCATTTTATCAGTAACGTTGTGGGTGCGGTTTTTTTTTGTTTTTTTTTTTTTTTTGCCTCTTTGATAAATTTGCTTATAATGGTCAAAACTCGTTATATTAGTAAATGTAGTTTTTGCTGCTTTGATAACTGTGCTACAAGACGATCAAAACTGATTATATCTGTTACATTGATTTTGCCCCTTTGATAACTGTGCTACAAGATAGCCAAAACTCATTATATGATGTAATGGGATAATTTTACCACTAATAACTGTGTTACAAGACGATCAAAACTGATTATATCAGTTACATTGATTTTGCCCCTTTGATAACTGTGTTACAAGACGATCAAAACTGATTATATCAGTTACATTGATTTTGCCCCTTTGATAACTGTGCTATATAAGACGGTCAAAACTGATTATATCAGTTACATTGATTTTGCCCCTTTGATAACTGTGCTATATAAGACGGTCAAAACTGATTATATCAGTTACATTGATTTTGCCTCTTTGATAACTGTTACAAGACGATCAAAACTGATTATATCAGTTACATTGATTTTGCCTCTTTGATAACTGTGCAATATAAGACGGTCAAAACTGATTATATCAGTTACATTGATTTTGCCTCTTTGATAACTGTTACAAGACGATCAAAACTGATTATATCAGTTACATTGATTTTGCCTCTTTGATAACTGTGCTATATAAGACGGTCAAAACTGATTATATCAGTTACATTGATTTTGCCCCTTTGATAACTGTTACAAGACGGTCAAAACTGATTATATCAGTTACATTGATTTTGCCTCTTTGATAACAGTGCTATAAAACTGATTGCACTCACTGCCCTATGACTGTACGACATTATATATGGCGCCCTGTATCTCGTTACTTTTACTGTTCTGCACTACATCTTGACTAACCGTTGTTGGGACATGGGACATGGGACATGGGACATCCAGCAGAGAAATCAGGCGCACGTAAAGCTGTACAGCTAGTGGACTCTCCTAATGGACTATCCTAGTGGACTATCCTAATGGACTCTCCTAATGGACTATCCTAGTGGACTATCCTAATGGACTCTCCTAGTGGACTATCCCATAGCTTATAGTTTGTAACGCAATGTCTATTGAGGTCTATGAAGATAGTGCTTGCTATGTCTAGACGTGAAAACAGATCAGAAGCAGACGGGTCACAGTGACATTGATTCTCAAGTGGATGTAAGCTCGTGAGAGTTGCCATGGAAATGAGAATACCATCCTCATGAATATATATAATCCAGTCAAATTTGTGGCTGCGTCTGTGAGCTGGAATACAGGAAGGCTGTTAAGGCTCGCTCTAAAGATGAAAATATTTTAGACGTTATGATACATGTGGGTCATCGTAAGGGCACCAACATGAAAGTGTATACGTCATCGAACCTTTACACAGTGCCACAGGTTGCCATATTCAAAATTTGATAAACGGATGACACTTGCTTTTCAGAAAAAATATCTAGTTTACTTGTATGACTGGTTGGAGGACAAGAGATGCAAAAATTGAAATCTGCTTGAAAGCGTTAGAGTTTGATTTAATTAGTTCAAAAACAATTATACTTGAAACTGACGTGTGAGAGGAGAGGTGTGAGAGAAGAGGAAATAGTGTCATTTTTGTCTATGAAAGTAATGCCTCCTTCATGAAATGACTTCGGTATGGCGCCCATCTGGTGTCAAATTTGCACATTTTTTTCTTTTGTCTCTAGTTTTATTATGCTAGGTTGAAGTAAGAATTATTGTCAATAATGAAGTACATTTCAGATGTTATTTTCTGATTATCTACCAAACTCTGCACTGAAGGATGCAATTCTGAAATGTACGAGTGTGAGTTACATGGCCAATTCTGAAATGTACGTGTGTGAGTTACATGGCCAAAGATGAAATGTACGTGTGTGAGTTACATGGCCAAAGATGAAATGTACGTGCGTGAGTTACATGGCCAAAGATGAAATGTACGTGTGTGAGTTACATGGCCAAAGATGAAATTTACGTGTGTGAGTTACATGGCCAAAGATGAAATGTACGTGCGTAAGTTACATGGCCAAAGATGAAATGTACGTGCGTGAGTTACATGGCCAAAGATGAAATGTACGTGCGTGAGTCACATGGCCAAAGATGAAATGTACGTGTGTGAGTTACATGGCTAAAGATGAAATTTCACCAAATTCTCGATGAAGACAACGCACGGTATTCCGGACGCTGAAGAGGATCGGTTCGGGGGAGGGGGAGATAATCGATTTTTCTCTCCTATTCGTCTCCTCTTTGGAAGCAGTTGAAAACACCAAAATATTCAAAGAAAGAAAAATAATTCGATAGCGAGAAATGCCTAACAAAGGCAACAATCTTCTGGAAAAGGGAATATAAATAGTGTGATACAATAGTTGATATCAAAGAAATGCCTAATAAAGGGAAAGGGAATATAAATAGTGTGATACAATAGTTGATATCAAAGAAATGCCTAATAAAGGGAAAGGGAATATAAATAGTGTGATACAATGGTTGATATCAAAGAAAAAGGGGTATAGCATTTGATATCAAAGAAATGCCAATAAAGGCTGTATAATGGTTGATATAAAAGAACAGCCAATAAAGCTGTATAATGGTTGATATCAAAGAACAGTCAATAAAGGCTGTATAATGGTTGATATAAAAGAACTGCCAATAAAGGCTGTATAATGGTTGATATCAAAGAACTACCAATAAAGGCTGTATAATGGTTGATATCAAAGAACTACCAAAAGGGAGGTATAATGTTTGATATAAAAGAACTACCAAGAACTACCTGTGACGCCAACGACACTTAGTTAATGCTTATTATTATTATTTATTAATTAATCATCCATAACTAATCACAAATGATGAGATTCTTATGTTATTAATAATTCTCCAGAAGACACCACTCGCCTCTCTCACTTGGAGGATATGCGTGCATTGTAAAGGTTTTCTCTCTTCCACAACATTAAAGACAAACATTTACCGTCACACAATATTCCCTCAGGTGAAAACCTTCTTACTAGAGGAGAAGACAAATCTGTCTTTACTCTATATTCAGCGAGCCCCCATCCACCCACTTTCTTCTCCAACATTAGGTTATCAATATGTGTAAGAAGGTCAATAAATTTACCAATAAAAGGCGATATAATGTTTGATATTAAAGAAGTACTAATAAAAGCGATATAATATTTGATATCAAAGAATTACCAATAAAATAATGTTTGATATTAAAGAAGTGCTAATAAAAGTGATATAATGTTTGGTATTAACAAAACAGCCAGTAAAAGTTATATAATGTTTGATATCAAAGAACTGCCAATGGCGATATAATGTTTGGTATCAAATAACTGCCAATGGCGATATAATGTTTGGTGTTAAAGAACTGCCAATGGCGATATAATGTTTGATATCAAAGAACTGCCAATAATGGCGATATAATGTTTGGGGTTAACAGAATTACCAATAAGATGGTAATGTTGATGTTAAACAAAATACTTTAAACAAGTGTTTATATTGGTGGGACAAAAGAAATTACCAATAAAATGGTATTGTTGATGTTAAACAAAATACTTTAAACAAGTATTTATATGAGTGGGACAAAAGAAATTACCATTGTACCATTGTGTCAATAGCTTTATTTATTCAACATAATAAAAGTTTCATTGTTCAAAACTGTTCAATATATTTGGTAATAATAATAATAATAATTCGACTTTTTTCACTCTATCCCTGTTGTTAAGCACATTAACAAATTTATATATATATGATGCTTCCGGGTCAACGACAACGATTATGACGACAATGATAAATGGCAATGGTGATGATAATGATGATGGTGGTTGTGATGATGATGATGATGGTGGTGGTGGTGGTGGTGGTGGTGATATTCTGGTCTTTCTCTCTCATAATGTGCATTGATTAGAATGAGTAGTTCTCTGTGGCGAGTTTATTTTATCAGGGAATTTTGTCACCTACCATGGGATAAATCGACCTGACTGTTTTTACCTATTTTAGGCGTACAGTCTATTTTTAGATATTGTATCAATAGTGCGCATAAACTAGCTAAAATTGGACAGTAATTATAAAGTATCTAAAAATAGCTAGTAGGCATAATAAAGTAGCTTAAAATAAACAGTAGACATAAGTAGTTAAAAATAGCCAGTAGGCATAAAGTAGCTAAAAATAGACATTAAGCATAAAGAAGCTAAAAATAGCCATTAGGCATAAAGAAGCTAAAAATAGTATGCAAAACTAATTAAAACACCCAAGACAATACGCATAAAGTACCTAAAACTGGACAGTATGGATACAGTATCTTAGAATATACAGAACGATGGAGTTAATTCATGTTTGTTTTCTTTAAATGTTGGAGTTAATTCATATTGTAGTGTGTTTGTTTTCTTTAAATATTGGGGTTAATTAATTCATATTGTAGTGTAGTTGTTTTCTTTAAATGAGGCCACAAATTCCAGAGTCATTTTCTTGGTTTACCGTGACGTCTTGAATAGTAGTAAATTGCGATTTGCTTTGAATGAAGTTATTTATAAGTCAGTATTCCGTTTTGCTTTGAATGAAGTTATTTATAAGTCAGTATTCCGTTTTGCTTTGAATGAAGTTATTTATAAGTCAGTATTCCGTTTCAAAGAATATTTTTGTTGCTTAGAGCCGAGTGTTGACTGTTTTATTTTATGTGAATAAAATAGTATTGCCATTTTTTTCTTTTGTTTACCATGACTAATTTAAAATTATTTTGTTTATGTTATTTTCTAATTGTACCAAACATTGGTAAACACAAATCACTACTTTACTAGGATGAAGAAAGTTGTATCATCTTCTGTCATGAATTCAAACATTGGTAAACACAAATCACTACTTTACTAGGATGAAGAAAGTTGTATCATCTTCTGTCATGAATTCAAACATTGGTAAACACAAATCACTACTTTACTAGGATGAAGAAAGTTGTACCATCTTCTGTCATGAATTCAAACATTGGTAAACACAAATCACTACTTTACTAGGATGAAGAAAGTTGTATCATCTGACGTCATGAATTCAAACATTGGTAAACACAAATCACTACTTTACTAGGATGAAGAAAGTTGTACCATCTTCTGTCATGAATTCAAACATTGGTAAACACAAATCACTACTTTACTAGGATGAAGAAAGTTGTACCATCTTCTGTCATGAATTCAAACATTGGTAAACACAAATCACTACTTTACTAGGATGAAGAAAGTTGTACCATCTTCTGTCATGAATTCAAACATTGGTAAACACAAATCACTACTTTACTAGGATGAAGAAAGTTGTACCATCTTCTGTCATGAATTCAAACATTGGTAAACACAAATCACTACTTTACTAGGATGAAGAAAGTTGTACCATCTTCTGTCATGAATTCAAACATTGGTAAACACAAATCACTACTTTACTAGGATGAAGAAAGTTGTACCATCTTCTGTCATGAATTCAAACATTGGTAAACACAAATCACTACTTTACTAGGATGAAGAAAGTTGTATCATCTTCTGTCATGAATTCAAACATTGGTAAACACAAATCACTACTTTACTAGGATGAAGAAAGTTGTATCATCTTCTGTCATGAATTCAAACATTGGTAAACACAAATCACTACTTTACTAGGATGAAGAAAGTTGTATCATCTTCTGTCATGAATTCAAACATTGGTAAACACAAATCACTACTTTACTAGGATGAAGAAAGTTGTACCATCTTCTGTCATGAATTCAAACATTGGTAAACACAAATCACTACTTTACTAGGATGAAGAAAGTTGTATCATCTTCTGTCATGAATTCAAACATTGGTAAACACAAATCACTACTTTACTAGGATGAAGAAAGTTGTATCATCTTCTGTCATGAATTCAAACATTGGTAAACACAAATCACTACTTTACTAGGATGAAGAAAGTTGTACCATCTTCTGTCATGAATTCAAACATTGGTAAACACAAATCACTACTTTACTAGGATGAAGAAAGTTGTATCATCTTCTGTCATGAATTCAAACATTGGTAAACACAAATCACTACTTTACTAGGATGAAGAAAGTTGTATCATCTTCTGTCATGAATTCAAACATTGGTAAACACAAATCACTACTTTACTAGGATGAAGAAAGTTGTATCATCTGACGTCATGAATTCAAACATTGGTAAACACAAATCACTACTTTACTAGGATGAAGAAAGTTGTACCATCTTCTGTCATGAATTCAAACATTGGTAAACACAAATCACTACTTTACTAGGATGAAGAAAGTTGTATCATCTTCTGTCATGAATTCAAACATTGGTAAACACAAATCACTACTTTACTAGGATGAAGAAAGTTGTACCATCTTCTGTCATGAATTCAAACATTGGTAAACACAAATCACTACTTTACTAGGATGAAGAAAGTTGTACCATCTTCTGTCATGAATTCAAACATTGGTAAACACAAATCACTACTTTACTAGGATGAAGAAAGTTGTATCATCTGACGTCATGAATTCAAACATTGGTAAACACAAATCACTACTTTACTAGGATGAAGAAAGTTGTACCATCTTCTGTCATGAATTCAAACATTGGTAAACACAAATCACTACTTTACTAGGATGAAGAAAGTTGTATCATCTTCTGTCATGAATTCAAACATTGGTAAACACAAATCACTACTTTACTAGGATGAAGAAAGTTGTATCATCTTCTGTCATGAATTCAAACATTGGTAAACACAAATCACTACTTTACTAGGATGAAGAAAGTTGTATCATCTTCTGTCATGAATTCAAACATTGGTAAACACAAATCACTACTTTACTAGGATGAAGAAAGTTGTATCATCTGACGTCATGAATTCAAACATTGGTAAACACAAATCACTACTTTACTAGGATGAAGAAAGTTGTACCATCTTCTGTCATGAATTCAAACATTGGTAAACACAAATCACTACTTTACTAGGATGAAGAAAGTTGTACCATCTTCTGTCATGAATTCAAACATTGGTAAACACAAATCACTACTTTACTAGGATGAAGAAAGTTGTACCATCTTCTGTCATGAATTCAAACATTGGTAAACACAAATCACTACTTTACTAGGATGAAGAAAGTTGTACCATCTTCTGTCATGAATTCAAACATTGGTAAACACAAATCACTACTTTACTAGGATGAAGAAAGTTGTACCATCTTCTGTCATGAATTCAAACATTGGTAAACACAAATCACTACTTTACTAGGATGAAGAAAGTTGTATCATCTTCTGTCATGAATTCAAACATTGGTAAACACAAATCAATACTTTACTAGGATGAAGAAAGTTGTATCATCTTCTGTCATGAATTCAAACATTGGTAAACACAAATCACTACTTTACTAGGATGAAGAAAGTTGTATCATCTTCTGTCATGAATTCAAACATTGGTAAACACAAATCACTACTTTACTAGGATGAAGAAAGTTGTACCATCTTCTGTCATGAATTCAAACATTGGTAAACACAAATCACTACTTTACTAGGATGAAGAAAGTTGTACCATCTTCTGTCATGAATTCAAACATTGGTAAACACAAATCACTACTTTACTAGGATGAAGAAAGTTGTATCATCTTCTGTCATGAATTCAAACATTGGTAAACACAAATCACTACTTTACTAGGATGAAGAAAGTTGTATCATCTTCTGTCATGAATTCAAACATTGGTAAACACAAATCACTACTTTACTAGGATGAAGAAAGTTGTATCATCTTCTGTCATGAATTCAAACATTGGTAAACACAAATCACTACTTTACTAGGATGAAGAAAGTTGTACCATCTTCTGTCATGAATTCAAACATTGGTAAACACAAATCACTACTTTACTAGGATGAAGAAAGTTGTACCATCTTCTGTCATGAATTCAAACATTGGTAAACACAAATCACTACTTTACTAGGATGAAGAAAGTTGTATCATCTTCTGTCATGAATTCAAACATTGGTAAACACAAATCACTACTTTACTAGGATGAAGAAAGTTGTATCATCTTCTGTCATGAATTCAAACATTGGTAAACACAAATCACTACTTTACTAGGATGAAGAAAGTTGTATCATCTTCTGTCATGAATTCAAACATTGGTAAACACAAATCACTACTTTACTAGGATGAAGAAAGTTGTACCATCTTCTGTCATGAATTCAAACATTGGTAAACACAAATCACTACTTTACTAGGATGAAGAAAGTTGTACCATCTTCTGTCATGAATTCAAACATTGGTAAACACAAATCACTACTTTACTAGGATGAAGAAAGTTGTACCATCTTCTGTCATGAATTCAAACATTGGTAAACACAAATCACTACTTTACTAGGATGAAGAAAGTTGGGGGGGGGGGCTATTTTTGCTTCTTTCAAAAGCTGGCTGAGCACACACACTTGGCTCATTATGCCCTTGTATGGGGCCCACTTGCCACTCCGTGAGCCAGTTTTAATATCTCCAAAACTTTATATATCTAATTAATTCAGGAGAAGACATTCTTAATACTTCAGCCAGTTGTAGCAGTTTTCTCTATTGTAAAAAGAAAACAAATAAGGGCAGTGTGTGTGTGTGTGTGTGTGTGTGTGTGTGTGTGTGTGTGTGTGTGTGTGTGTGTGTGTGTGTGTGTGTGTGTGTGTGTGTGTGTGTGTGTGTGACGGGAGAGAGAGAGAGCGAGCACAATGGAAAAATAAAACAGACTACCTTCTAAAAATCTAAAAGCAAAACCTCGTAAATTGCCCGCGTAAGCCGACCAGGGCAACTTGAACACTCGTAAACCAGCATAATAAAGGCTGGCCTAACGAACTCGACAGGGCCGGATAACTTGCGGTAGGTGTTCGTTAATGGCTTGCCGCTGTCCGTTTTCTAACGAGGAACGGGGCAACAGAAGACTGGGTTAATACTGAAAAGCAACATCTGCTTCTGCCACGACTGAGCCACCGCGGTAACGCCAGCTGTCGGAAAGCCGTCACTAGAAATAAAGATCTCAACCGAGACACTGACAAGAAAATCACAAATCCATATTCCCTTGGCTGGCTGTCGACGCGTGATTACCGTGTATAATGGCGACAAATCAAATGCTAGTGTCATAAAGCAGAGACGATACCAAATACGTGTGTATGAAGCAATTCACTTGTACCAAAACAAAAGTGTCATATACACATTTGTCTTTCCTTTCTTGTTTCAACTGTGGTGGGTTTTAAATAAAAATATGCATCACTCTAAAGGAAGTGTGTGTGTGGCTTTAAATTGAGCAAAATGACGTCATCATAAATTAGTAATGATATATCTGACGCGTTATCAAGGCGATCCATGCTTAAATATGGACTGACCTTGGACAAATTATAATTCATTTTAATTTGCATTAATTTCTTTTTCTTTTGTAAATATAAAATAATAGTATAAAATACTCGTATCTAGCATTTACTTACAAATCCTGACAAAGTAAACAGCTTATTTTTCTTTTTACATATACTTACAAATCCTGACAAAGTAAACAGCTTATTTTTCTTTTTACATATACTTACAAATCCTGACAAAGTAAACAGCTTATTTTTCTTTTTACATATACTTACAAATCCTGACAAAGTAAACAGCTTATTTTTCTTTTTACATATATACAAATCCTGACAAAGTAAACAGCTTATTTTTCTTTTTACATATATACAAATCCTGACAAAGTAAACAGCTTATTTTTCTTTTTACATATATACAAATCATGTTTGTGACAATAAAATCAACATCATATTTTTACATATATACAAAACATATTTGTGATAATAAAATAAAATCATTAAAACTGTAAATGGCAGATTTGTATTGAAATTCCTTAAGTACAACTTCTAAACATTCATATAATCATTGATAACCTTCTCAAGGACGATAACCAAGTTAATAACAGTTACACACGTCTAGCCCCACATCCAGGAAAGAATTAGTTCATTTCTAACGCCACAACATTACCACAGCCTGGAGAACATAGAAGTTTTAACGCATAGCGAGCACCACAGCCTGGAGAACATAGAAGTTCTGACACATGGAGAGCACCAAAGCCTGGAGAACATAGAAGTTCTGACACATGGAGAGCACCAAAGCCTGGAGAACATAGAAGTTCTGACACATGGAGAGCACCAAAGCCTGGAGAACATAGAAGTTCTGACACATGGAGAGCACCAAAGCCTGGAGAACATAGAAGTTCTGACACATGGAGAGCACCAAAGCCTGGAGAACATAGAAGTTCTGACACATGGAGAGCACCAAAGCCTGGAGAACATAGAAGTTCTGACACATGGAGAGCACCAAAGCCTGGAGAACATAGAAGTTCTGACACATGGAGAGCACCAAAGCCTGGAGAACATAGAAGTTCTGACACATGGAGAGCACCAAAGCCTGGAGAACATAGAAGTTCTGGCACATGGAGAGCACCAAAGCCTGGAGAACATAGAAGTTCTGACACATGGAGAGCACCAAAGCCTGGAGAACATAAAAGTTCTGACACATGGAGAGCACCAAAGCCTGGAGAACATAGAAGTTCTGACACATGGAGAGCACTACAGTCTGGAGAACGCAGCATTTCTAACACATGACAATCATCACAGATTGTTTTTAATTAGCAATTATAGAAGGACAATCATCACAGCCAACACCATAGCAGTTCTTATATGACAATCACGACAACCTTAAAAGTAATGACAGGTCTAGCTTGATAATCACCACAGTTTAAGGAGATAGCTGCTCTAACATTGACAAATCACCACAACCTGAAGAACAAAGGCACTTCTAACATGAAGATCACCACAGCTTTGAGGACACGTCATTTCTACTAAGACAATCACCACAGCTTTGAGGACACGTCATTTCTACTAAGACAATCACCACAGCTTTGAGGACACGGTATTTCTACTAAGACAATCACCACAGTTTTGAGGACACGGCATTTCTACTAAGACAATCACCACAGCTTTGAGGACACGTCATTTCTACTAAGACAATCACCACAGCTTTGAGGACACGTCATTTCTACTAAGACAATCACCACAGCTTTGAGGACACGGTATTTCTACTAAGACAATCACCACAGTTTTGAGGACACGGCATTTCTACTAAGACAATGACTACAGCTTTGAGGACACGTCATTTCTACTAAGACAATCACCACAACCTTGAGAATGTAACAGTTCTAGCCTGACAATTACCACAGCCTTAAGAGTATATATATATATATATATATATATATATATATATAATATTTCTAATATAAAAATCACCACAGCCTTAAGAACTCAACTGTTATATAGCATGACCTCAATCCTTACAATTCAAGAACACAGCAATTCTAACACCATTAAAATCACCAAAACAATGACAACAGGGCCATCTCAAAACAATAGCCTTTACACAGCCTTACGAAGACAGCAATTCTAACGTTATGACAATCCTCAGCCTACAAAACACAATACTAGCACCATGACAATCCTCAGCCTACAGAACAAAATACTAGCACCATGACAATCCTCAGCCTACAAAACACAATACTAGCACCATGACAATCCTCAGCCTACAGAACACAATACTAGCACCATGACAACCCTCAGCCTACAGAACACAATACTAGCACCATGACAATCCTCAGCCTACAAAACACAATACTAGCACCATGACAATCCTCAGCCTACAGAACACAATACTAGCACCATGACAATCCTCAGCCTACAAAACACAATACTAGCACCATGACAATCCTCAGCCTACAGAACACAATACTAGCACCATGACAATCAGTAAAACCTGGAAATCAAAAGAAAATTAACGCCAGTCAATTACTGCTTGGAGAATAAGACAATATTAATATGACAATCAGTCACTTCCTATAAAATTAGTAACTCTGAGTGTCCTATTAATATATTCTATACATTCTATAGAATTAGTATAACTCTAATGATAAGATAATATTAATATGACACTCAGTTACGTCCTATAGAATTAGTAACTCTAATGACAATATAATATTAATAGGACACTCAGTTACGTCCTATGGAATAAGTAACTCTAATGACAAGATAATATTAATAGGACACTCAGTTACATTCTATAGAATTAGTATAACTCTAATGATAAGATAATATTAATAGGACACTCAGTTACGTCCTATGGAATAAGTAACTCTAATGGTAAGACAATATTAACACAAAGACAACCTCCACAGAATGGAGAGCACATAGATCATACCACCACGACAAAAACATTAGTCTAGGGAACACATCAGTCCCAACACCACGACATTCATGTTAGGCTGAAGACACACATCAGTCTTGACAACACGACATTCATGTTAGGCTGAAGACACACATCAGTCTTGACAACACGACATTCATATTAGGCTGAAGACACACATCAGTCTTGACAACACGACATTCATATTAGGCTGAAGACACACATCAGTCTTGACAACACGACATTCATAATTCTAGAAAACGCAATAGTTCTAGCACCACTACAATCATATTAGTCTACAAAACACTACAATCCCAACACCAAGATAATCACAACAGTCTAGAAAACACATCCTTTTCTAACACCGTGATAATCACAACAGCCTAGAAAACACATCTGTTCTAACACCAAGATAACCAGAAAACACATCTGTTCTAACAACAAGATATCCACAACAGCCCATAAAACACATCTGTTCTAACAACAAGATAACCACAACAGCCCATAAAACACATCTGTTCTAACAACAAGATAACCACAACAGCCCAGAAAACACATCTGTTCTAACAACAAGATAAGTACTACATTATGGAAGACAGCATTCCTAATATCAAGAAAATCCTCATAACATGGAGAAAAATATAATTCTAAAACAATCATTTCACTTGGAGATGAAGATTCTAATCTTAAAATAGTCACCACATCCAGGAGAAGAAGAATTCTAGTGCTAATAATGTCACCACGTCCTGAAGAAGAAGTAAATTTTAATGCAATAATAGTTTTCACTCCAGAAGAAGTGAATTCTACTGCTAAAAAAGTCATCAAGTCCTGGAAAAGTCATTTCTACTGCTAAAACAATCATCACGGCCTAGAGAAGTCATTTCTACTGATAAAACAGTCATCACGGCCCGTAAAGTGAAGTCTGTTACAGATTATCGAACACGTTTTAAATTATAGTGAAGTCTGTTACAAATTATCAATTCAGCCATGTTAGAATGGAATCAGTTTACAGATTTATCGAATTCAGCTGTTATAATCAGAATACAGAATATGCAATGTGAAGGTCGTATTTTCAATACAATTTTAATATTGGCAATTTTAGGCAACCCAAGAAACAATGAGCATCCTAACACAACACTAAAAACAATGAGCATCCTAACACAACACTAAAAACAATGAGCATCCTAACACAACACTAAAAACAATGAGCATCCTAACACAACACTAAAAACAATGAACATCCTAACACTACACTAAAAACAATGAACATTCTAACACAACACTAAAAACAATGAACATCCTAACACAACACTAAAAACAATGAACATCCTAACACAACACTAAAAACAATGAACATCCTAACACAACACTAAAAACAATGAACATCCTAACACAACACTAAAAACAAATGTGACCAACACTAAAAAATCCTGGACCAAATTCCGATAAGCCGTCGTCAGTATTAAATAATTAAGAGCAAAATCGTCTATGAATAGAATACATTAGGCCGATATGTAAGTAAGGAATATCACCATTTCCTATCACTCAAAGTAAGCGGGTTGAAAGTTCTTCTTTCAATGCCATCTGTAAGAAACTGTATATATTACTTCCTACTTATAGAATTCTAGTAAAATATATTATTTGTGTTTTATCCAATGCCATGAGACAGTTACGTTGATTTCTAAATTAAAGTTTAAAAAATAATCAAATTTGTCATATCTCACGAAGCGATAGTAAGGGAAATAACTCAGTATTTCGCGGTAATAACGCTACGTTTTTGCTGCTTAAGTCCCTCTATGTATGAATATGTTGCTTGACAAAATAAATCTGTATTGGAAAGTTTGGGTGGTGGAGGTCGCCACCTGTGCAACTGTCAATTAAGACAAAGGTATTTAATTTTCATTTAGGTTTAGCAAAAGCTGTAGTGATCTGTAACGTTTACATTTCAGTGTACCTACAAACGACATGCCATTTATAATACTGTTTAAATATAAAAACCCACTAACAGTAATAACTGTGTATTCACAGTTTTATGGTATTATAAATTCAAGGTAGTCTGATTGGTTGATTTTACATATCAAATTTATTTTATATCACAAATTCCAATATCATAAAATCGTTAATAAAGAGTAAAACGGAACGCCACAGATATGAAGCCAAAGATCCACTTTCTACGTAATAATAAATAAAGTCTAAAAATATTATTTAAACAAAGAACTGAAGCCGTAAAACATCATCATCAGAGTCGAATGTGTTTAGCATGCTACAAGATCAAGCAGACGAGAAATAATATTCTTTTTTTCTTTTTATTTTTGCACTGGTATTCTGAAAATGACAGCATAATTATGAGGTCGGATTTCAGATAGATGCCTTCAACGGAACTTCGTTTATGGAGCAACCTAATGTATCAAATTAACTCCCCTATCCGTCAGATCACGTGATTTGTTCAAAATGGCGAAAATTAGCCGACGGGATGTAGCTATT
Source organism: Sinotaia quadrata (assembly GCA_028829895.1). NCBI lineage: Eukaryota > Metazoa > Mollusca > Gastropoda > Architaenioglossa > Viviparidae > Sinotaia > Sinotaia quadrata. The sequence goes on along the minus strand of CM054181.1, from coordinate 2,805,792 downwards.
TTAGCGAAGCAGTTGACAGATCCTCAGATAATGACTGACTATTTTCAGCAACGATCAGTGCTAGCTAAGGTTAGCAAATCTGCTGTGTTATCATTTGCATTCCTTAGGTTTTACAAGAAAATAAAATGCTAATCGCAGAAGATAAATGCTAAAGTTGTGAGTTGTGATGTAGAACTAATAGCAGTAAACTAGTACTAGTTTACCTTACGCTTTCATCTGTCTAGAAATTGTATTGATCGTAACTTCACCATCAAAATGTGGATTGTTTTCCATTGTACTTCCATCCAGTAACTAATAAATATAAGTGTTGATACTTTTTAAAAAATTATTAAATGAGTGCATGAAAACAAATAATCATATAATATTCAAACAAATAGACAGGTAGAGTGAGCTATATGAATGACACTCAGGCAGATAGTCTTGGATTTTTCACATGTGCATGCAGTTTATGACTTTTTAAATATTGTTTTTTATTCATTCTTTCCACTTCCTTTTCTCTGTGTGTGTGTGTGTGTGTGTGTGTGTGTGTGTGTGTGTGTGTGTGTGTGTGTGTGTTTGTTACAAACCACATTTTCTAAAACCATCTTAATTTATTATATGTTAATGTTCTAAAGAAAAGAAAAGTTGTGTTAATCCTCTCCAATATTAGCACATCAGTTACTGAAAATTGTCCTAACCAAAGCAACATGAGAATTAAAATGCTTTATTGCTATATAGTAGATATAAAACAACTCCAAGTCTGTGTTTCACCTAAATAACTTCATTATACATTTATTAATTATTAGCAATGGCATACAAACATTGAAATCACTAGTGTATGAATACTATGAATGCATTAAAATTTTACCTGCATAGTTCAATTTAGTTGATGCTAGCCTAATTAGCATAATTCATTACAATAGATGATCACAGTTATTTACAACTGAAGACAAGCTTTCTTTTTTAAACATATGTTAAAGAAAATATTAAATAACTTGGCTAAAATAATATTTTAAGATAAATATAAAAATACTTCTTATGGTTGCAAGTTACTGATTTTAAGTTTAGTCCATTCTATAATGACAAAAATTAAGTACTTGCAAATTTGCCCATTAATAAATAATATAAGAGACATGTTTATAGTGTAGATCTTTGATAGTAATGTGTTTTCAGTTAGTTTTAATTTTCTTAAGTTCTCCTACTTTTTAAAAATCCTGTAACATATTTATATTAAAACTTACACTTGTATACTAATAGTAATACTATAGTTATTCTATTCTATTCATCATCATTATTATTATTATGGTACCACATTCAGTAACAAAGAGTGTATTTTGTAACTTCCCTTTAATACTGTGTTCATATATATGTAGTCCACACACCTGACAATAGATCTAAGTTAGAAAAAAATCCAGTCAACCCACTCTGTATACATCTGATCCCTACTTCCTGTCCTCATTATTGTTGTATCCCTACTTCTACTTCTCACTCTTGCTGTATCCCTATTTCACGTACTTCGTTCCCCTCCCTTTTGGTCTGACACCTTGGCTGTATCAATGTACTCAAAATATAGACAAAAGCCAGGCTAATTATATAATTAACCTTTAATGTCATTTTATTACACCTCTTTATGGACAGCTGTGACATAGTCTCTCAGGACATAAGAAAATATCAACATATACATTTGTCTCATAAATTTTAAGCAAAAAATAATAAATAATACTCTTAGTTGGTAAGACATCACAGCCCTGTTATTTGACCCTAGACTCATACTCTTTGATATTAATTGATTGTGATGTGTAATGCCCAGGCTTAGTTGTAATAACCTTGAGACAATATAACATGTGAAATTAAATATAACCTCCTATACTGTAGAGCAGAGGTCGGCAAACGTTTTGGACTACTAGGCCATTTTACGAGGTCAAGAAGGCACACTAGGCCAGAAATGGTCAAAAGTACACCATTACTACTATACTAGGCTTGAATAAAAATCTTTGCACTTTATTTTGTGCAATTTTTTGTGTAAAAAGAGAAGACACTGTACAACTTAAAGACGTAGGGATGGACAAAAGTCAGAAAAGATTTGAAAAACTTAACTATGACTAGTATGAGGATTGATTAGGCCAGTCATACCTACAGTACATACACTAATGTTGAACTTTAACTAAGCCAGTGCTTGTACAATTTAAAATAATTTCATCTTTCTTACTTTTTTAAAATAAACTGTACTTAGATTGTTGAAATGAAGGAGAACAAACCAAGACAATTCAATTAGGCCGGATCCAATAATAAATAACTAGGGGGCATTAGGCCGGTCTGGAATACTAGCTAGGCCGTATTTGATCTAAAGGCCAGACTTTGCCAACCCCTGCTCTAGAGTATTACTAATGGACACACACACACACACACACACACCACATTCCTTTTTTTTTTTTTTAATGATTATAATCAGTTGAAAATAAAAATTCTATATCATGATCCTTTTTTCTCTTGTGAACTTATAATAATTGTTTGTTTGGATTTTAATTTAATTTAATTTTTGTTGCTACTGTTAGTAAATTTCTTTTGTTTGGGGAGGAAATTAAGGGCCTGGACAAGGAAATGAGGAGAACTTGTTCCATCACAAATTTCAGAATTTTGTCAATGCCGATCTAATTGCGAATGTTTTACAAAGACAGTTATCAGACCATTTTTTTTTTCGTTTCAACTGTAAATCAAATGTAATGTAAAATAAAATATAGTCTGCTATCAATTAAACTTTTTCCTATTTTAAATAATGATTCTCATTAAGTTTATGCTAATGATCAGACAAGCAATAGCTGTTCTTTTAACATTTCTTAACGTGGGATAAGAAAATGATTTATCATTTACTATAATTTTGCACATATCAAGATTTGATTGTAACATTTTATTTAATGAATTAATATACTTTAGGTGCTGATGTTGTCAGGCCAAGGTGAAGACATGTCACCAGTTCTTCCAAGCATGGCCAAGATGCTTGCACATCCTGACATGAGTGTTAAAAAGGTTGGCGGTGAAGTACTTACTCAGTTCAGTTCTACCAATGCTGACATGGTTCTCCTGGCAATTAATACTCTTGTTCAAGACACTATGGACAGTAGTCCCATGACACGTGGCCTTGCTTTGCGAACACTTTCAGCACTGCAGCAAGATTCTGTGGTGGAGTATGTTGAAAAGGCAGTCCTTGCTGGGCTGTCTGACAGCAGCGCTTATGTGCGCCGAGTTGCTGTACTAGCTTGCATGAAACTTCACCACATTTCCCCATCATCTGTTGAAGAGGGAAGTATCGTTGATAAGTTGTATGGGATGATACGAGACTCTGATCCTGTAGTTGTTGTTAACTGTCTGGCCGTACTGGATGAAATATTAAAAGCAGAGGGAGGCATTGTCATCAACAGAACCCTAGCTCATTATCTGTTTACCAAACTAGTTTCCTTTCCGACATGGTACCAGATACAAGTCTTGGACACCCTGAAGAAATATGTTCCTGCTACTGAAGATGAAATGTTTGACATTCTGAATGTGCTGGATGGTTTCCTTGTTCACAACAGTCCAACAGTTGTAGTGATGTGCTTGAAGCTTTTCCAACAGCTTTTGCAGAAAATGCCTCATCTCTTACCAGAAGCATTTAAACGAGCAAAGCCTGCTATTATAGGTCACTTGGGCTCGGGTAATATCGAGCTTAGCTATACACTCATTGATCTCATCTCTACTGCAGATGAAGATTGTGTAAAGTTCTTCTGTGAGGATTTTCAGTCATTTTACTGTCGCAATAGGGACCCTCTTTACCTCAAGTCAAAGAAAATCCATTTCCTTCCTAGACTGGTGACAGACGAAAATGAAACATCTGTTTTAGATGAACTGGCTCTGTACTGCAAGGATTCTTCAGGCAAGATTTCATTAGAGGCAATGCGTGCCATTGGAAACCTTTCTGTCAATAGGCCATCACTTTTGCAAGATTGCACAAAGAAACTGGCCCTCCTCTTCCAATCCACTAATCCTCAAGTGTTGTCAAATGTCCTTCAAGTTGTTGAGGATCTGAATATTAATGACACGTTGTTCTGGGAAGAGGTTGTGCCATGTGTGTGCTCTCATCATCGAATGATCACAGATGATGTAGGAAAAGCTGCCATGATATTTTTGCTGGGAGAGCATGCTCAGAATTCTACAGAGGCTTTTCTTATTCTTGAAGAATATATTAGCTACTTTACACAGCTGGTTGACAGGGACCTGAAAATTCAGCTTTTAACGGCCACAACTAAAATGTTTTTAGAACACCCAGCTGAATCCCAGTGGATGTTGGGAGAATTGCTGCAGATGGCTGTGATGAATGAAGAAGACCTTGAAGTTCAGTCACGTGCGCTGTTTCTGTATCATTTGTTAAAAAGCAACATTCATACAGCCAAATCGATTCTCAAGAAAACAGTATCTTAAGTTGTAATTGCATACTAAACTTATATCTAGCTAAATCTATTCTCATCTCTTGAAATCAATACCCTAAGTTGTAATTAAATACCAGAAACCATTAATGTAGTTAAATCTCTTGTCATGAAATCAGTACCTAAAGTTATAAAGAAATACCAGCATTTTTGTAGTCTATCTTGCAATCTGTATTTTAAGTTATAATTAAATACCAACATTTTTGTAGTCTATCTTGCAATCTTTATTTTAAGTTATAATTAAATATCAACATTTTTGTATTCTATCTTGCAATCTGTATTTTAAGGTATAATTAACTAAGGAAAGGGTAAAGTACATTAGGAGAATTCGCACTTTATTCTTTATGACCTAGCAACTTTACTGTTAAAATAACGCCGTTTTATGATTTATAATTCAAGTGAACCACTTAATGTTAGTAACTACTACTTCTCCTGATATAATCAAAATAATGCTTGACTTGTATCGAAGGCAAGTAAAACACTTGATTTATTACCTATCAATTCTATTGATAATATCAAGAGATGGCATTTGAGACTAGTAAAACACTTGATTTTATTATCTATCAATTCTACTGATAATATCAAGAGATGGCATTTGAGACAAGTAAAACACTTGATTTATTACCTATCAATTCTATTGATAATATCAAGAGATGGTATTTGAGATAAGTGAAACACTTGATTTGTCAAATTTATGTGGGTGCATGCACATTTTTGTGTGTGTGTATGTGCATGCATATGCGTGTTTATATTTGCAATTTTTTTAACTATTACTTACAATTTCCAAAAGTAGCAGTTTGCCTAACCTATCTTAAATGTCTAAAGACAAGTCAGGACCAGAGAAATAGAACTTTTCTCTTTATCAAGTTCCTCAGTTAAATTTTTAAACCTTTCTAATGTGAGTAAAGATTACAAAATAAAATAGTTTCCTACAAACAATTCATTTCCTGTTTTTATTTCTGTTGAATGTTTAAAATCTTAGTAAAACACACACAAATATCATCACTAGTTTTATTTTTGTTGAATGTTTAAAATCTTATAAAACACACACAAATATCATCACTAGTTTTATTTCTGTTGAATGTTTAAAATCTTATAAAACACACAAATATCATCACTAGTTTTATTTCTGTTGAATGTTTAAAATCTTAGTAAAACACACACAAATATCATCACTAGTTTTATTTCTGTTGAATGTTTAAAATCTTAGTAAAACACACACAAATATAATCACTAGTTTTATTTCTGTTGAATGTTTAAAATCTTAGTAAAACACACACAAATATCATCACTAGTTTTATTTCTGTTGAATGTTTAAAATCTTAGTAAAACACACACAAATATCATCACTAGTTTTATTTCTGTTGAATGTTTAAAATCTTAGTAAAACACACACAAATATCATCTCAAGTGACACATTATTTTGCTCTATAGCCATATTAAGCTTGATCTAGAAAACAAATGTGTTGCGTTCATTGAATAATTCAGGTGGATAGTGTACATATTTATTTTGCCTTTCACTTGAAGTCTGACGCGTATAGGCAATCCTGAGAAAAGGGAAATAACTCTTACTGTATTAGCTTTTATGCAGATAAACGGTTGTTTCTCTTGGTGCATGCTCTCTCGTCATGTGTGGTCTAGCACAAGCATCGCTGTTGTTGCACGTGCTGTCAATTATATACGATCTTCCCAAACAGAATTTTTTTTTTAAATAATAATAATGGGTACTTCATAAGAGCGTTCATCTTTCATACGTATAAGAGGTTGGGTGCTATCTTGTGTCACAACAGTACCTCAATTCTTCAATGAAGTGTGACTTTTTAAGAGAGAGACAATTTTCTGTCATATATTTACAAAATGACTTTTTTTAAAATTCGAAGGGCAAGTTGTTTCTAAATCTTAATATAGTTAAATAAAACGTTTTTTTTATTTTTATTTATTGAGGTTTATTTTAATTTACAAGATCACAGACTGTGTATACAACGTAATCCAGCATAGCCATATAAGATCGCAGACTGTGTATACAACGTAATCCAGCATAGCCATTTAAGATCGCAGACTGTGTATACAACGTAATCCAGCATAGCCATTTAAGATCGCAGACTGTGTATACAACGTAATCCAGCATAGCCATTTAAGATCGCAGACTGTGTATACAACGTAATCCAGCATAGCCATTTAAGATCGCAGACTGTGTATACAACGTAATCCAGCATAGCCATTTAAGATCACACTCTATATACAACGTAATCCAGCATAGCCGTTTAAGATCACAGACTCTGTATACACAGCTCAGTCCAATGTTTCACGTTCACAAGCTGGATTCACGCAATTTACTCCAAATTCACAAGTTGCACTAAATGAATAGCATTTGCAGATAAGTTTCATTGTCCGCACATAATTCAAACATATAAACATATTTTATTTAATTTATTTTTAATTCTACTCCTATTTTTCAATTTGTTTAGTTAATGTAAACTGCAAGTTTGCTTTGTATTTTTTAATAGAAGTACTATATTGAAAATCAACAAATTGCTTTTTTAATAATATTCAGAGAACTGAACAAAAAATCTCTGAATCTGTTCTGCTAGTACCTGGTGTGGTGGAGTAAATATGCCTATCTCTATTTAATTTAAATTGTCAGAGTAACCCGACCTTGAGCACTCCTTATGACAGTATTTTTGAAAGTGTCTGAGTTGAAGTAAACAACCTGAGTTGAAAATATGCTAGAAATTGCTGATTTAATGCAAAGTAGTTCAACTGGGTAAGTAGTTTTATTTAACCAATGGTTATAATTTACGAGAATGAGACCAGCCAATGGGCTGAGATCAAAATGTTTACCTAAGTAAAAAATTATATTATGTGATCACTTGAATTTGAAGTGGCAATGAAGTCCGTCTTGACAGTTGCCTGTAAGCTTGATGGTGAGTTAACTGACTGATTGAGAAACAATGGACTTAGAAATATTTCATGCATTTTTGCTATTGATATGTTATACTTGTGCTTTACGTAAGATGTGAGTAAACTATTATTTCTAGAAATGTTTGAACTAAGATGTTCTAGTGTAGTACACTAACACTTGCAATTGTTTTGAAATGCTGTGTTTATTATGCCGTGTACTTGTATCGGGCTAATAAATACTCTTGCAGGAAATTGTTAAGTTGAGACTTGAAAGTAAGAAAGACTGGAGTTATAAAGCAATAGGTTGGAAACTTAGTGTTGCTCCCTGGTTGAGTGGAGCAGAGTGGAGCAGCCTTTCATTTTCATTTGTGTATGATTTGAACCTCATGGTTTACTGATTGTAAACTGCTACAACTGACTGAGGTAGAGATGGGAAGCAGTGTTTGTAAGTGTAAAGAAATACACTCCTTTGATATACATTAGCAAAGTATTATGCTAAATACATCAGGAAAATTTCTGTTAAGGGGAAGTAGTAGAAATTACTACAATTACTATTCTGCTTGAACAAACTGGTATGGTGGAAAAAAGCCCAGGTTGACTTGTGTTGACTTCTATTGACTTGTGTTGACTTCTATTGACTTATGTTGACTTCTATTGACTTGTGTTGACTTCTATTGACTTGTGTTGACTTCTATTGACTTGTGTTGACTTCTATTGACTTGTGTTGACTTCTATTGACTTGTGTTGACTTCTATTGACTTGTGTGGAGAGAAACGTGTAGAAATTGAACTAACTATAACTTTAATCTTCTTGCAAAAATGCAAAACTATTGAGACAGTGCATAATTCAGGTTGTGTTAAAACTATTTTTGCTTATCTCTAATAACTCCATTTCTGCTCTATGATGAGAACTATCTTGTGATTTTATATATTTTGTGTGACATAAGACTGTAAAACAGAAATTATTTGAACGTGGTTTCATGGAAATATTGATGTCAAGTAAACTTTTTATTTCATTGTATTTGTAATAGGTATATTTGATTGTTGATTTAATAAATTTATTGACCTTCTTACACATATTGATAACCTTACGTTGGAGAAGAAAGTGGGTGGATGGGGGCTCGATAAATATAGATTAAAGACGGATTTGTCTTCTCCTTTAGTAAGAAGTTTTCCCCTACAGAATATTGTGTGATGGTTAATGTTGGGGGGGGGGGAGAAAACGTTTCCAGCGCCCGCATATCCGCCTTGTGAGAGAGACGAGTGGTGTCTGCTGAAGAATTATTAATAACATAAGATTCTCGTCACTTGTAATTAGTTATGAATGATTAATTAATTAATAATAATCATTAACTAAGTGGCGTTGGTGGCTCAATTTGAATGATCACAATGAACTAGAGGAAACACTTTGTTATATTTGGGTTTGTTGATGTTTTCTTGGCGGAGACGGAGCTAGAATAGAATGCGAGTTTTGTGTTTAATGTCTCTGCCGTTCCGAGTATATTCTTATTTCTGATTTGATATTGGAGGCTCTACTAGCGAGTATGTTCGTATCTCTGATATTGGAGGCTCTACTAGCGAGTATGTTCGTATCTCTGATACTGGAGACTCTACTGTGTTCATGTTTGTGAACGCATAACTTGGTGATCAGAAATAATCTCCAAGTGACATGCTAATGTTGTGGGTTCATCTTTTTTCTATTTTCAAATCTTTATACCTTAGTATTAATTATAAATGATACAAAGTGTTATCATTTTTATTTTTAATTATAAACTGTATCTCGTATCGAAATCTCGCAATTGTTGAGTCTAACATGATCTAAGGCCCAGGCGAAGCTAAGTTACCAAGAGAAATTATTTTATCAGATTTCTTTATTTTAAATACGTACGGTTCGTGAGTACTCGGCGACGAAAGAACAACACAACGAAGGTATCAGCCCAACCTATGGTGTCAGTATTACAAGGCCGACAACCCTCATGACAGTGCACACTGCACTGCATGCTGGGAGTGCGCGTCATTACAGGTGTCCTCGTGTTCTTGATAACCTCATTTCCAACACTAAAATACTGAATTCATATGTTGCTACGGTTCAAACACATCGGATTTAAATATTTTTGCGCTTGGGAGGGAGGGGGGATTGGTGTGGTTTTATTTCTACCAACAGACGAGGTGATCCGCATAATCAAATATTTCTTCAGAATTTATTCTCAGTTTTTGCTCAATGCTGGGGAGACAACTTCTTATGTGTGAAAAAGAATTGGAGCCAAATAATATTTTTCTCAAGAAAAATGTGGTTTCTGATTGTGGCAGAGTAAATTTGCATATCCCTATTTTTAAACTTAATTGTTATATAAACTGTTAAATGTCAAAGTGACACGACCTTGGGCACTGCTTATGATGATATTTTTAAGTGCCAAAAGTTAGGAGTAAACAACTCAGGTGGAGAATAGGCAAGAAATTGCTGATGAAATCCAAACCATTTCCAACTGGATGAGTAGTTTTTCTGACTAATAATCTCACACTTGTTCATAACAATTTCATCCAATGGGAATGGACCAAAAGTTATTTTGTTGAAGAAGTTCTCTATTCTAATCACTTTGAATTTGACGAATCTAGAGTCCAGTCATAAAGACGATCGTTAGCTTATGGTAAGTTAACTGACTGATAATGAAAGAATTGTAATTATAATGGAGAGTTTAATTCTTGAAGATCAATATCAATAACAGCCCCACAGTCTTGCATACTCCTTCTAACACTGTGTTAACTCCTGGTGCAGTAATATTGTGGGGAAATTATTGAACGTAGCACTGAGAACTCCTGGTGCAGTAATCTTGTGGGGAATTACTGAACGTAGCACTGTGAACTCCTGGTGCAGTAATCTTGTGGGGAATTACTGAACGTAGCACTGTGAACTCCTGGTGCAGTAATCTTGTGGGGAAATTATTGAACGTAGCACTGTGAACTCCTGGTGCAGTAATCTTGTGGGGAATTACTGAACGTAGCACTGTGAACTCCTGGTGCAGTAATCTTGTGGGGAAATAACTGAACGTAGCACTGTGTTAACTCCTAATGCAGTAATCTTGTGGGGAAATTATTGAACGTAGCACGATGGCGAACAAACTAGTTAATAATGCCTTTGGAATCACAAAGATGTTCCTCTCCTCTTAATTAATTAACTTGACAATTAATCACCCAACATAGCACGATGACGAACAAACTAGTTAATAATGCCTTTGGAATCACAAAGATGTTCCTCTTAATTAATTAACTTGACAATTAATTCCCAACATACAAGGCCCGCTCCAATTATCGGTCATTCAAAGAATTAATCAAGATTTGGAGAAAGATAAAATAAAAATAACAAATAACAAAAAATGAAATTTACAAGTTATAGTGAGTTAGAACAAGAACTATAACCCTCACTCCCCTCTTTCGTTTGTCAGTCAGTGCACAGGGGTTCTGAGTCCTTTCTTTCGTCACTCAGCTGAAATTTTAGCGATGATAGACAGCGATAACAAAGCCACACAATGTCGATTCCGACCCAGCGTTCGTCAGACGCGAAAATTCTGGGTTGTCTCCCTTGCTTTAGCATCGGGCTTCGGAAATCAGCAGCACTCCTGACCTAAGTATCTATAGACTAAAAGATAAATAATAGTCTTGTAATCCAACCGTTTAGTCGTCATTTACATGCTTTGTGGCAACAGTGAACTATATGCGATTCTTACAATGCCACTACTTTCCACAAAATCAATAATAATTTCAATTCTTTATCATTATGCATTCCAATCAACAAGTGATAATGAAATATTATAATCCAATCCAGCATCAATCAGCAAGTGTTAAGGTAATATTATAATCCAACAGTCATTATCATGGATTACAACATTTTTTATCAATTACATCATCAGTTATCATAAAAGGACAACTTCCCAAATAATTAAACATTTCATCTTTACAACTCAGTAATGGTCCTCATAGTAATTATTCTCCATTTACATTGTGTAAATAAGGAAATACATTTTTTACGCAATTAGAGTTTCACAATTTACAAAAGAAGAAATAGCACTCTACCACATGTGCCCTCTATGAAATACAGCACAGTAAATTTTCCAGTTGGCTACTCACTAAAACATGTGCCCTCTATGAAATACAGCACTGTAAATTTTACAGTTGGCTACTCACTAAAACATGTGCCCTCTATGAAATACAGCACTGTAAATTTTACAGTTGGCTACTCACTAAAACATGTGCCATCTATGAAATACAGCACTGTAAATTTTCAAGTAGGCTACTCACTAAAACATGTGCCCTCTATGAAATACAGCAATGTAAATTTTCAAGTAGGCTACACACTAAAACATGTGCCCTCTATGAAATACAGCACTGTAAATTTTCAAGTAAACTACTCACTAAAACATGTGCCCTCTATGATATGCACTACTCACTAAAAAATGTGCCCTCTATGAAATACACTACTCACTAAAACATGTGCCCTCTATGAAATACACTACTCACTAAAACATGTGCCCTCTATGAAATACACTACTCACTAAAGCATGTGCCCTCTATGATATACACTACTCACTAAAGCATGTGCCCTCTATGATATACACTACTAACTACAGCATGTGCCCTCTATGATATACACTACTCACTAAAACATGTGCCCTCTATGATATACACTACTCACTAAAACATGTGCCCTCTATGATATACACTACTCACTAAAACATGTGCCCTCTATGATATACACTACTCACTAAAGCCACATAAAACATATCGTAAAAGAATATCCACACTAACGTTCATAAATACAAATCTAATCAAGAAATTGAAATGGCAAAATCTAAAAATATTCTAATTAATAAAACATATAAAACTCTGTAATGCAGTTGAGGTCAGTCAGTGACAACTTAAGTTTTAACTTACATAGTTTGATCTCACCTAAGTTCTCCTAAAATTAATAATTACCCCCCCCCCTCGCCTAAAATTTTCCGAACACGTCTTTATGTCTATCGTGTCTATTTTTAGATAATCTGGCAACAAAGAGCAGCGTGACTCTCATGACCTCTGCCCTCACCGGCCAGTCAAATACATATTTTCGGCTCTCCCCACGAGATGTATGAAAACATGGTTATTGCAATTTGACAAAAATAGTTATCTTCCAATAGCAACGAATGTACACTACGAAAATGACAATGATACCTCTCAGAAAAATAAATAAAGAAAATATAATTTTCAGACCATAAGCAGTAATTTGCCTTCCAAAAAGGATGATTCATTTACATTACATTACATCGATGCTTTAGTTAAAGGTAAAACAAGATTATCTACATCGATATTAAAACAAAATTATCTACATCGATGTCCTGTTCCAGATAAAACAGGGTTATTGATAACGATGTTCTAGTTCCAGGTAAAACAAAATTATTGATATCAATGTTCAAATTCCAGATAAAAGAAGGTTATCTACATTGATATTAATGTTCTTGTTCCAGTTAAAATTATTATCTACATCGATATCAATGTTCTAGTTCCCGGTAAAACAAGATTATTAACATTGATATCAATGTTCTAGTTCCCGGTAAAACAAGACTATTTACATTGATATCAATGTTCTAGTTCCCGGTAAAACAAGATTATTAACATTGATATCAATGTTCTAGTTCCCGGTAAAACAAGATTATTTACATTGATATCAATGTTCTAGTTCCAGGTAAAACAAAATTATTTACATTGATATCAATGTTCTAGTTCCCGGTAAAACAAGATTATCTACATCGTTTGAAGTTCCAGTTTATAAAAAATAAAAAAATAAAAGTATTTTCGGCCTTGAAGGGACAGTTTTTTCCCGCAAAGCTTCACGCAATATATCATTATTTACACGCGCTGGAGTTCACTTCTCTTGAATCGTAGGACACGTTTGAATTTCGGGTATTGTCTATTACAATCTCGAGTAAGACGGTACGCATTGTAACATGGGGTGCACTGTAACAATATGTTTACGGGCACCAAATGTGTATTTACACCGATATGCATGAACGCATTTCTGTTGCCGAGCCAACATTATTCATTCTGAGATTGGATGAGAGCTTGCGTTTAAAAAAAAAAAAGTCAAGAAAAATATGTTTTCACGAAATGTTTTGGTTTCATTTGGTTATTTTTTAAGGGCACCTTGCTTCTTGACAATTGTAGAGTTTTTCATGAAAGGAAGTTCTACGAAGTTCTTTATCTAGTTCTGTATGAAGGAATTGTGTTAATCTTTGTGAGTACATTATCTAGTTCTGTATGAAGGAATTGTGTTAATCTTTGTGAGTACATTATCTAGTTCTGTATGAAGGAATTGTGTTAATCTTTGTGAATACATTATCTATTTCTGTATGAAGGAATTGTGTTAATCTTTGTGAATACATTATCTATTTCTGTATGAAGGAATTGTGTTAATCTTTGTGAGTACATTATCTATTTCCGATTAAAACGAATTAGTGTTAATCCCTGGAAGTACCTGAAGGATTTAATTATTTACCGTATTTTACCTGATCAGGGAAACGTGTCTGGCTTGACATTCAGCGTTTCGATAGATCTGCCTTTGGGGGTGGGGGAACATTAAAAACATAAGTACACTGTTTTTAGTAAATACAATTATTTTTTAATCAAAACGTTTAAGCATTAGTATTATAGTTGATTAGCATGAAAGAGAGAGCTGTTAAACACCTAATTAAGTTTCGATGGAATCCAGCAAGCAAGCGGGGATGCAATTTTAAGTGTTCTCTCAACTTGAAGTTAGCTACGTGGTCCACGATTAGTCCAGGAACATTCCAGACTGACTACACCTGGCACCAAAGTATGTCAACGGCCCACTGCTCGTGCTCAACTGTGGCTGATGCGTCGAGCCAGTGTCAGCCGCAAAGTCACCCAACTGTGAAGAGCACGCTCTCGCTGTGTTGTACCACTCGCTCGGCACGTGTTTCACTCTATGACCTTGACACCTTTTGTAGCGATTGCAGTTTTAAAATTAAAATTGAAAAATAAAACAGCTTGGGCGGAAAAGACGGGAGGTGGGCTTGTCGGCAGCTCTTGGAAGGAAGATTGGTAGAATGCACTTAAATAACAGATATTTTTTTCTGCAAAAAGTGCAACTAGAGCTAATTTAATTATTACCTTCCTGGCGTCAGCCAATCCGATCAAAGATGCTTGAAGAGTAATGGCTTAACGCCAAACGTGTCTTACAGTCCAATCAAATAATGCAATCTTATTATCGGCCTTGTGTTCTGGATCATCAGGGACATGTCAGCAAAAATCTTCGCCTGAAAAAGTCTTGTCTGCACAGCTTTGTGAAATAGCAATCAAGAACTGTGTTTGTGTGGATATTCCAATCAAGACCTCGATAAGTGGGTTCCATTTAAGAACTCAATATATGTGGGTGGGTGATGGTGGGGGGGGGGGGGGGTTCCAATCAAGAACTCAATGGATGTGGGAGGAGTTATTAGAGACAAGCAACAACAGTAACCTTGCATGGGCGAAATTGCAGTGGTCTTATCACGTGATTATCGTACAAAACCACAAGTTTTTTGTTCGCGTTATTCCATTCATATTGTAGAACACTGATTAGCTGCTATTCTCTCAACACTAAACTGGGTGCTCCTTTACCATATTACCTCCCTCAAGCAGAGCAACATTTGTAGCAATTTACAGTAACTTCCCTTTACCAGAAATTCCACGATGTAGTCAACATACTTTGCCACCATACATCAAATGAGTGCAGTGTATTCCTTACACTTACATACTATGGTAGATACTCCTCACGTCTACCACGGTCATAGCAGTTTTACAATCAGTAAACCAGGAGATTCAGTTTATAACCAGTAAACCAGGAGATTCAGTTTATAATCAGTAAACCAGGAGATTCAGTTTATAATCAATAAACCAGGAGATTCAGTTTATAATCAGTAAACCAGGAGATTCAGTTTATAACCAGTAAACCAGGAGATTCAGTTTATAATCAGTAAACCAGGAGATTCAGTTTATAACCAGTAAACCAGGAGATTCAGTTTATAATCAGTAAACCAGGAGATTCAGTTTATAATCAGTAAACCAGGAGATTCAGTTTATAACCAGTAAACCAGGAGATTCAGTTTATAATCAGTAAACCAGGAGATTCAGTTTATAATCAATAAACCAGGAGATTCAGTTTATAATCAGTAAACCAGGAGATTCAGTTTATAACCAGTAAACCAGGAGATTCAGTTTATAATCAGTAAACCAGGAGATTCAGTTTATAACCAGTAAACCAGGAGATTCAGTTTATAATCAGTAAACCAGGAGATTCAGTTTATAATCAGTAAACCAGGAGATTCAGTTTATAATCAGTAAACCAGGAGATTCAGTTTATAATCAGTAAACCAGGAGATTCCGTTTATAATCAGTAAACCAGGAGATTCAGTTTATAATCAGTAAATCAGGAGATTCAGTTTATAACCAGTAAACCAGGAGATTCAGTTTATAATCAGTAAACCAGGAGATTCAGTTTATAATCAGTAAACCAGGAGATTCAGTTTATAACCAATAAACCAGGAGATTCAGTTTATAATCAGTAAACCAGGAGATTCAGTTTATAATCAGTAAACCAGGAGATTCAGTTTATAATCAGTAAACCAGGAGATTCAGTTTATAATCAGTAAACCAGGAGATTCAGTTTATAATCAGTAAACCAGGAGATTCAGTTTATAATCAGTAAACCAGGAGATTCAGTTTATAATCAGTAAACCAGGAGATTCAGTTTATAACCAATAAACCAGGAGATTCAGTTTATAATCAGTAAACCAGGAGATTCAGTTTATAATCAATAAACCAGGAGATTCAGTTTATAATCAATAAACCAGGAGATTCAGTTTATAATCAGTAAACCAGGAGATTCAGTTTATAATCAGTAAACCAGGAGATTCAGTTTATAATCAGTAAACCAGGAGATTCATTTAAGACAAGGAAAGGCGCTTATTCCCTGTAAAATAAAATCAGGGAATAAATGCTAAGTCTCCAGTTTAATCATCTTTAACTCCATTCTCTCTTACATTCACATCTCAATTTACAGTTTCCTGCAACAGGATTTATTAGCCCAATACATGCACACAGCATAATAAATACAGCATATCATTTTTATGAGTGCATTCACTAGAAACAATGTCAAATGTTTATATGAGCATCTTCAAAATTTTGTAGAAATAATAGTCTACTCACATAATGCATCTCTGTGTAAAACACAAGTATAAAATATCAAAAGCAAAATGCATAAACTATTTTTAAGGCCATTCTCTCTTAATCAGTCAGTTAACTCACTATTAAGCTGATAGCTGCCTTTCATAGCCGGATTCTTGCCACACTAAATTCAAGTGATTAGACAATAGAATTCTCTACAGCATGTATACCTTTGATCTCAGCCCATTAGCTGGTCTCATTCCCATAAATCTTATCCATTGGATAATAAAAATAACTCATCCAGTTGGAACTGGTTTGGATTGCATCAGCAACTTCTAGCATATTCTCAACTCGAATGTTTACTCCAACTCTGACAATTACAAAATACTACCGTAAGGAGTGTCCAAGGTCAGGTCACTCCAAATTACTATCTCACATTTTTTGCCTTTCCTCATCAAATCAATGAGTGGTTTGGTAATGGCACTAAAATTGGGAATGAATTTTCTATAGTAACAAGCCAACCCTAAAAAGGATTTAACATTTGTTTTTGGAGAGTGGTCTCCCCATCTCTTTGAGTTGCTGAGGGTTATAGAGTAGATAGATAGATAGATAGATAGATAGATAGATAGATAGATAGATAGATAGACAGATAGACAGATAGACAGATAGATAGATAGATAGATAGATAGATAGATAGATAGATAGATAGATAGATAGATAGATAGATAGATAGATAGATAGATAGATAGATAGATAGATAGATAGATAGATAGATAGGCAGACAGACAGATATACAGTTAGAGAGAGAGAGAGAATCACTTGTTATTAATGTGTCGGATAATGTATATCATGCTTTTTTTTCTTTTTCTTCTCTTCCTTAAAGTCCAAGGGCTAAATTTTGCTGCCCATATTGCGACATGGGTGATAAGTCATATGATGATGTTCCAAAACATTTCACGTTTTAATCTGCCTTTGTTATTTGTGACAAATATCGATCGCATTGGGTCTATTATCATGTTGTTTGGTAGGAGCTCTATATAGACTTATCGTGATCAGGTCGTACCTGACCTCGTTTTAATCCAGTGCAAACAATAACATTCTCTTCTCCCGCCTGCTCGATCATCATACCATGTACGTAACCTTTGCATGCAAATAATTTTATTGACTTTATCGAAAGCTAGTGATTGCAACACTTTGGGTTTTGTTTTTGTTTTTGTTCTGTTTTCTGATCTGAGCATGTGACCACGAGCGTGCCTGTCTTATCCGGGTATCGGCACGAGACACAAGTGTTGTTTTAACTTCACGTGACTAAAGGTCTGACTCCAAAGTATCAATGGAAAAACTTCTAATGGGTCATTTCGATTTTGTTTTGTTTAAAAAATAGATAACGCATTCACATAAATATATGCGTTCATACATCCATCCATCCATCCATACATACATACATAGTTTAATCTGCAATGAAATGGAAAATAATTCTTCTTTAGAAAGAAAGAAAGAAATACACAAACAATAAAACAAACACAAATAATCAATGAAACAAAGAAAGAAAAGTCAAATCAAAGTAAGAAAGAAGAAACAAATCAATCTAGCTAACAGAACAAATAGGAAACGAGGAAAGAAAAATAAAGAAACAAAAACTCCCAAACAAATACAGAAACAAACAAATAATCAAAGAAACACGATTAAATAAACTATTAAATAAACTAGAAAGAAACAATCAAGCAAACAAACAAAATTAAGAAGGAACAATTAAGTGAAGAACCAATAAGCAAACAAACCATAATCATTTCACAAAGAGATTAGCAAACAAATAAAATAGCCAAGCAACGAACAATCAAATAGACATACAATACAAATAGACAAACGATCAAATAGACAAACAATCAAATAGACATACAATACAAATAGACAAACGATCAAATAGATAAACAATCAAATAGACAAACAATCAAATAGACAAACGATGAAATACAAAACGATCAAATAGACAAACGATCAAATAGACAAACAATCAAATAGACAGACAATCAAACAATTCAAGACAGTATAGAGAATCACACAATATAAAACAATCAAACAGCAAACTAACAATCAAACAAATAAGCAAGCAAGCACATAAATTTTTTTAAAAAACAAAGAAAAGAAGCAAAGAAAGAAAGAAAGCAATAATAACTAAATCATTCTAACAAATAAATAAACAGGTAGTCAAAAGTAGAAACCAACAAATAATCCAATATAGAACGCAAAACGCCAGCAATTCAGACGAAAGAAGGAAGGAAGTTGGAAGGAAGGAAATACAAAGAAAGACTTAAGCGTTTACATTGCCTAGAACTCAAGATTAAATATTTGTGATGTGCGCGTGTATATAAGGCGTGTGGTATGTGTGTGTGTGCGCGCACGCGCATGTTTATGTATGTGTCTATTTATCTATATGGTCTGTGTATGTATGTGTCTATTTATCCTTATGCTCTGTGTATGAATGTGTCTATATCTATATGGTCTGTGTATGTATGTGTCTATTTATCTATATGGTCTGTGTATGAATGTGTCTATTTATCTATATGGTCTGTGTATGTATGTATGTGTCTATTTATATGGTCTGTGTATGTATGTGTCTATTTATTTATATGGTCTGTGTATGTATGTGTCTATTTATCTACATGGTCTGTGTATGTATGTATGTGTCTATTTATCTATATCGTCTGTGTATGTCTGTATGTGTCTATTTATCTATATCGTCTGTGTATTTATGCATGTGTCTATTTATCTATATCGTCTGTGTATGTATGTATCTATTTATCTATATGGTCTGTGTATGCGTTCATGTCTGTTGATGTCAGTGTCACGGTCGCTGAAACCAGAATTGTAAACTGCATTCAGGGACAAGAATCAGTTCATGAATCGCTAAAAATAAAGCATCATGTGTTCTTGTTTTTGTTTTGTTCGTAACATGTCTGACTCTTTGAGTGAAAATATTGTTAAGGAAATGTATTTTTTGGTAGCTAGCTGTTTTTGTTTTTGTATCGTTTTAATCGAGATACAGATATGCTTTGGACGATAAACGTCTTGTTGTTGTGCCATCGGTCCATGGTCGTAAATTATGTCTCAGTAAACAATGACAGGTCTCGTTTGACCGAGAAATCTTAGCTAACATAATTCTGTCAGTCTGATTACATCTACCTGTCTTTGTTAAACGTTTTGTTTGCGGGGGATGAGGGGTGGCTGCGGCGGATGTGATGGTAAAATCTTATTTAACATAATTATATTAATTAGTGGAAAAATTAGTAATTAGAAACACAAGTAATTTTTCTGAAGGGCTGGGAGATATGTGGGCTGGGGAGGGGACATTTTTACTTTTCGTACAGAGAATCAACAAGAAACGAAGTTTTAAGTATTTTCAAATCATTTACATTTAAATAAATGCTATACTAGAACTCATACAATGTGAGAGAGAAGTTAATATCGAAGTGAAAGCAAAATAGAACCACGTTATGTAATACTAACAGACGTCAAATGGGAACTCATACAATTTGAGAAAGAAGTTAACATCGAAGTGAAAGCAAAATAGAACCACGTTATGTAATACTAACAGACGTCAAATGGGAACTCATACAATTTGAGAAAGAAGTTAACATCGAAGTGAAAGCAAAATAGAACCACGTTATGTAATACTAACAGACGTCAAATGTGAATTCATACAATTTGAGAGAGAAGTTAACATCGAAGTGAGAACCACGTTATGTAATACTAACAGACGTCAAATGTGAACTCATACAATTTGAGAGAGAAGTTAACATCGAAGTGAGAACCACGTTATGTAATACTAACAGACGTCAAATGTGAACTCAATTGGCTCTTTGATTGAAATATATTGCCGATGAGTTTCATATATGTGAACATTTTTCTATTATGACTTTTCGTGTTCACATATGTACGACAAAGTTTTAATTTTGCTTTGATTACTTGCACAATGGAGCAAGAAATTAAGATATGATTTATTCCTTATTTAGCATGTTTCCATTGAGATTAGTTGTGTTGTAAAGTAATTATAGCCTTAGTGTTTCCATTGAGATTTGTTGTGTTGTAAAGTAATTATAGCCTTAGTGTTTCCATTTTGTCTATTGCTGTCTGTATTGTGTCTTGACCAGAGAATGATTAGTGGCCTTCTATTCATATCAATCACGGTAGACTATGGGAGGTCAGTGAGAGTTGTAGCCCTGGCAGTAGCAAATTTCTTATGGCTGTTTACATCGGACTTGATGCGACTAACCATGAGATTAACGACCATTAAGTGTCATACTTCATTTTTATCTTCGGCCTCGAATTGCCAATGTTTCTCGTTTAAATCTTGTCGACATTTTAAGATTTTTTTAAAAACTAATTTTTTTAGCAGATCAGTGTCCAGTCTGTCAGTGGAATCAGATATCAAGTCATTCGCCAAGTTTAAATCTTGTCAACATTATAAGAGGCGACTAATTTTTTTAGCAGGTCAGTGTCCAGTCTGTCAGTGGAATCAGATATCAAGTCATTCGCCAAGTTTCTTGGTGCGGTGACACTGATGGTAAACATATTCTAGGTCATACTGGTAAACTGGATAAACTGGGTCAGCAAACAACTCTCTTGGACAATTTTGTCGATGTGTGTGTGTGGGGGGGGGGGGTGATTTAACACAAAAATACACTACAGCATGCGCACACGTGCACACACATACAGTTACACGTACGCTTACAGAGCTGTAAGTGTATTCTCTCCCTTTGCAATATCTACAGCTATTGCGTAAGAAAGTCTTGAAGAAACAATCATTCGACGTTACAAAAACAACCGTTGACCTAGTTCCTAGTATTTGCTATACAGCGAATGGCAGATTTTTAACTCATATCAATCTACCGAAACAATGGTAATGCCCGCAGCTTTAAAATACTGAACTAAATATTACGTTTGGGATGTTCAATTTTGTCGCTGTCTGCTATAAAATCACGCGGACGGGAGGGGGGAAGAACGGTGGTGTTGACTAAAATGTACATTTAAATATCCCCTATTCATCGTGTAACCCAGTCGCTATACCCTAACGTAATTATAAGCGTTTTCATAACAACAATACAGCAATAAAACAGTGACAAATATCGCTTGGAGGGGTGAACACCCTCAAAAACTAATTGCGAGGCATTCTTGTCAAATTAGGTCAGTGACGCGCTACGATTACAAAACCTGAGTTAAAAATAGAATGCTCTAGCGAGCTGAAATTAACCTACGGTAATTAGATATGTTACATATTTATTACCTGTAGTTATGTTTTCAGTGACGAAAGAAAATAAAGGAAAGGGGAGTGTGTGTGTGGTGGTGGAGGGGGAGGGGGAAATTATTGTAGTTGTACAGGATTCAAATAAATCAAATTTACAGAAGAAAGCATTTGAGGAAAGTCCGCACTAAAGCTCCCAAACGTTCACCCTTTTTCTCCACCAAGCGCACCCACAAACTCCTTCCAACGCTTTAAAAAGAAAGTGAAGTGACTGATTTGGAAGAATAAGACATGGTTAATGTCAAACTACTACACCTTTTAATTAGACACCTAAATAAAATAAAAATATCCTCACTGAATCGATAAAAAAAAAAAAGTCAGTTAAATCGAAATTAAATTTGTCCTCCTTTCAGACGTATAAACCCTTTCGAAATGACATTTTAACCCGATCCCATTCAGTATCTTACCTTGTGACAGTGATCGTTAAAATATTTATAAAAGATAAAATCAAATCATTAAAATATTTATAAAAGATAAAAGCAAATCATTAAAATATTTATAAAAAATAAAATAAAATCATTAAAATATTTATAAAAGATAAAATCAAATCATTAAAATATTTATAAAAAATAAAGTCAAATCATTAAAATATTTATGAAAAATAAAAAAATAAAATTTTATGAGTCATGCATCTGGTAATAGTTCCTCGTTGCACATATTAATGACGGGTGGGGGGGAGCGGGGGAGGGGGTATGCAAGGAGTGGGATAAGAGGCGTGTTCTTACGAGTTCATTGATAATTTCGTTTATTAAAAATAAGCAATGATAAATTTCTATTATCTCTGCTGTGTGAAAAATGTAATTTTAAATAAGCAATGATAAATTTCTATTATCTCTGCTGTGTGAAAAATGTAATTTTAAGCAGCGTGTTATCGTTATCTTAATCAATGTTTAGATAGTTAATGACGATAACAGCGAACCTAAAGTAGGCCACTGGTTCGGACACAAACAAGTTACGGACAAAACAATCTGTAATAATAACAGCGAACCTAAAGTAGGCCACTGGTTCGGACACACACAAGTTACGGACAAAACAACCTGTAATAATAACAGCGAACCTAAAGTAGGCCACTGGTTCGGACACAAACAAGTTACGGACAAAACAACCAGTAATAATAACAACACGTTTATATAAAAAGATCACACTATCGTTAGTACGGGAGGCCGATTTGGTTAAAAGCGTGCTTTATTTCGTAATAATAACAACACGTGTATATAAAAAGATCACACTATCGTTAGTACGGGAGGCCGATTTGGTTAAAAGCGTGCTTAATTTCGTAATAATAACAACACGTGTATATAAAAAGATCACACTATCGTTAGTACGGGAGGCCGATTTGGTTAAAAGCGTGCTTTATTTCGTAATAATAACAACACGTGTATATAAAAAGATCACACTATCGTTAGTACGGGAGGCCGATTTGGTTAAAGGCGTGCTTAATTTCGTAATAATAACAATCACGGAGCTGGAAGTTGGGTAAAAAAAAAAATGTCAGTTATAAAATAAGTCGCACGCTTGTTTGTTTGTGTTTGCTTTTTAAGACCGATTGGGGGGGGGGCGGAGTTGGGAGAAAGTTACATCATTTTATGATAAATTTCAAGAACGATACCTAATTCTTTTTTAATATCACACACACACACACACACACACACACACACACACACACACACACACACACACACTATCACAGACAGAAATACATACGTTTGCACACACCTTAATTTCTTTTTCTTATACAAAAATTAAACACAGTTGACCTCTCGTACGAACTTTAAAATAACTTTAATTTTTTAAATATCATTATTATAGCAATAATAAAAAAAGTGATGTGGTCAATTTGCTGACTGACAATGTTATAGCGACAAAATTATATGATATGGTCTGCTGACTGATAATTCTATAACCACAAAAGGGGTGTTGTCAGTTAGCTGACTAAATTAAAATAGTTATAACAACTTTAAAACCTATATTTCTCTTAAACAACTTTCACTGAATAAAATGAAGATACTGTTACCATGACAACTGAAAACCAGCATTGTCTTGTTTACCTTCGTGATGAAAATAACGATCATTTCTGTTTACGTTAACTCACACTACTGTACATAACAATGCATGGAACACTCTCGATTATAAAACTTTAAATGCCACATTTGATTTGATTTGATTGATCTATCTGTCAAGAGGTGGATTTCGACATTTCCTATTTAAAAGTAGGTCAAGCTGCGAGATAGCAAGTTTGACTCACGGAAAGCACCCTTTAACATCTGAAATATTAGTAATACTATAATCTGACACTTCAATGGCCTAGAAAAACAATCCTCTCGACCAGGTGGTTCCTGACCTGTTTTGATCTAAATTATGACTAAGATAGGACTGATTTCACCGTATAGATTTCAATTTAGACTAGATGGGACTAATGTAACCGTGTTGATCTAAATTATGACCAAGCTAAGTCTGATGTAACCGTGTTGATCAGGCTGACAGATTTAAGCGTGTTGATCAGGCTAAGACAGATTTAAGCGTGTTGATCAGGCTAAGACAGATTTAAGCGTGTTGATCAGGCTAAGACAGATTTAAGCGTGTTGATCAAGCTAAGACAGATTTAACCGTGTTAATCAGGCTAAGACAGATTTAAGCGTGTTGATCAGGCTAAGATTTAAGCGTGTTGATCAGGCTAAGACAGATTTAACCGTGTTGATCATGATGTAACCATGTTGATCATGCTAAGTCTGATGTAACCGTGTTGATTGACCAAGCTAAGTCTGATGTGTGTTGATCATGCTAAATCTGATGTAACCGTTTGATCTAAATTATGAACAAAATAAGTCTGATGTAACTGTATTGATCATACTAAGTCTGATTTAACCGTGTTGATCTAAATTATGACCAAACTAAGTCTGATGTAACCGTGTTGATCAGGCTAAGACAGATTTAACCGTGTTGCTCTAAATAATGAGTAATTTAGAATTAATGATCTAACTATAATGATCTAAAATTTAACAAAGTGAAAGTAATCTAGAACTTCTTGAAGATTAGACTGCACTAATCTAAAAATAACCTTCATGATTAAGACAGGACAAATAGAAGTGTATTGACCTCAGGTATCACAGGTTTGCCCGAGCAAAGGTTAATAATAATATATAACTAATCCAACTATGAAAACTAGGACAAAACTATATATAAGTAATCCAGCAATGAAAACTAGGACAAAACTATATATAAGTAATCCAGCTATGAAAACTAGGACAAAACTATATATAAGTAATCCAACTATGAAAACTAGGACAAGACTATATATATATATATCTAATCCAGCTATGAAAACTAGGAAAAAACTAAATTCAGTTCTGGCCTCATTGATAATAAAAAAGAAACTGTCAATCAGCGCTGACCTAAATCGATAATTTATTCTTAAAGTTTAAATAAACATTTTCTGGCCTTGTAGAGGAATTTAATGTGCGTGTGTGTGTGTGTGTGTGTGTGTGCGTGCGTGCGTGTTCAAGTTTCCATGCAATTTTTAGTTATTCCTGGTTTCAAGGCCATTTTTTGGTAGTGATCTGTTAAGTAGTTGAATGCTCAGTTGCATATAATCTTGCATCATCAGTGGTGATGCAATTTGTGGCTTCGGTTTTTGTAGTTTCCCAGTTTCACAATAACTGATCAACACTACTCCTGATGTTGACGTCATTGGAGATAAACAGAGTGTATCGGTTAACGATTATCATCAAGCACTAGATCTTGTCATCAGTTGTGACGTAACACACATTAGGTATCAATTGTGAGTTTTTGAGAAATCAGATTAGAAATAAATTATATAAACTACAAAAAATTTCACAACGTTCAATGCAATCTCCTTGTCTACTTGAAACACAAATTACAGATCTGCGAGAAGTGTTTTGTTGTTAGGCTTGGGCTAGACTAAAGGAATCAATGGCAAAGAGGGACGTTACTGTGAATCATTTGTCATAAAGAGTTGTCTCTCCAAACTTAAGTTCACTGCTCACCTCTATTCAGATAAAGATACTGCAGCAAAAGACAGCGATTAGGTAATGTAATAAGTCTGTCTGTCTGTCTGTTATGAGTGCTTGTGTGTCTCTGATGCGTACGTGAGTGAAACAAATATTTTCAAACAGTGTACATCAAAGCTAATGAATGAGGAAATGAGTAATTGTAGAACTTCACTGTCAGTCACGTGATACTCAGCATCAATTTATAAATTCTTTCTTCTATTTAAAACATAAATAGTACAAGGCAGAACAAACTCAAGGTATGCAAAATACTTTAATGAGATGACAGAATATTAAATCTTTCTTCTAGTTATATTAATTTCAGATTTAGCAATACAAGATCGACTTTAGGTTATTCAATATTTTTTGTTGTTGAAATAATCAGTCAATAGTGAGATAAAATTTTGCTTCAAATGGTAAAATTACGAGCTTAGGGAATCCAGAAGTATTTCATATCTATCAGTTTGTTTGCTTGTTTTAAAAAAAAATAATTTTGCCCCCAAAATAACAATGAATGCAGCAGTTATCGTTAATATTTTAACTTTTCTTTTATAAGCTCAGGTGCGATTGATAGCATTCACCGCTTGTTGCCTTGACAACGCAATCAGTTGTTAGTAGGAACAGCAGCACGGAGTCGGGTATGTAAATAGTTCTCTCTTTCCGCACTTAGCAGACTTCTTAGTAATTGCATGCTACAACTTTCAGAACTACTGCGTGAGAAGTGTACGAGAAAGATTTCAAGCATCAAACAGCATCCACTGATAAGTAATTTGATCAAGCCGTAGTGTTTCGCACGCACGCACGCGCACACACACACGTGCAGCGATCCACAGTGGAGTTAATTAACTCTGGAAGGCTGTAGTGTGTTGTGTTGTATACTACATGACATAATATGTAACTAGAATGTGTAGTGTTTTGCGCACCACATTGCTGTATGCTACATGACATTATGTGTAACTAGAATGTTTAGTGTGTTGAACACAACAATCTTGTATGACATAATATGTAACTAGAATGTGTAGTGTGTTGAACACAACAATCTTCCTAAAACAGGAGTCTGGGGGCTTAGACTTAAAGCTAGTTATTAATAATTACGTGTTTACCCTAAGACTAGACAGTTCGGGATGCATCATCTTTGTTGTGCACCCTTGCTCTGTTTACTCTGTGTGTGTGTGTGTGTGAGAGAGAGAGAGAGAGAGAGAGAGAGAGAGAGAGAGAGAGAGAGAGAGAGAGAGAGAGAATGGGGTTAGTTTCTAGTAAGCAGAAGGTCATACCGTTTAGCACACAGCATTGTCTTAGGTCACATAATACGACTAGAAACCATATCATTTAGCACACAGCATTGTCTTATGTCACATAATACGACTAGAAACCATATCATTTAGCACACAACTTTGTCTTAGGTCACATAATACGACTAGAAACCATATCATTTAGCACACAGCATTGTCTTAGGTCACATAATACGACTAGAAACCATATCATTTAGCACACAGCATTGTCTTAGGTCACATAATACGACTAGAAACCATATCATTTAGCACACAGCATTGTCTTAGGTCACATAATACGACTAGAAACCATATCATTTAGCACACAGCATTGTCTTACGTGATTTACAACTAGATGCCATACCGATTTGTACACAACATTGTTGTATATGATTTACACAACATTGTTCTATATGATTTATTATTAAAATTAAAGAATTGTAAAGCATTGCAACATTCTCTCCATGACAGAGCATTATATCTAGAAGACTATATTGTTTAGTATACAACTGTGACATAATACAACAAGAAACCTTATCGTTAAATACACTATATTGTCCTATATGATAAATAAAGTACTATATTGTTCACTATTGTCCTACATGATAAATAAAGTATTATATTGTTCACTATTGTCCTACATGATATATAAAGTATTTCATTGTCCACTATTGTCCTACATGATAAATAAAGTATTTCATTGTCCACTATTGTCCTACATGATAAATAAAGTATTTCATTGTCCACTATACAGCATTGCGTGTGAGTGTATGGTGGGGGGGGGGGCTTTTTATTTCCCCTTGTCACATCTATCTTTGTCCTCCCATCATTCTCAAAGTATGCCGCTATTTGAGGGGTAGTGGTGGAAAGTTTCTACCCGCTATTTGAGGGGTAGTGGTGGAAAGTTTCTACCCGCTATTTGAGGGGTAGTGGTGGAAAGTTTCTACCCGCTATTTGAGGGGTAGTGGTGGAAAGTTTCTACCCGCTATTTGAGGGGTAGTGGTGGAAAGTTTCTACCCGCTATTTGAGGGGTAGTGGTGGAAAGTTTCTACCCGCTATTTGAGGGGTAGTGGTGGAAAGTTTCTACCCGCTCCCTTACTTTGAGAAGTCGGGGGACGTTTCTACCTTCAGTCGCACCAAGTCACCCTTTCCCAAAAGTATGCTGCATAAAAATAATGACGTTTTAAATAGGGTGTTTCCTGATGCTCGCTGCGAGTAGATAGAAATAATGACGTTTTAAATTGGGTGTTTCCTGATGCTCGCTGCGAGTAGATAGAAATAATGACGTTTTAAATTGGGCGTTTCCTGATGCTCGCTGCGAGTAGATAGAAATAATGACGTTTTAAATTGGGCGTTTCCTGATGCTCGCTGCGAGTAGATAGAAATAATGACGTTTTAAATTGGGCGTTTCCTGATGCTCGCTGCGAGTAGATAGAAATAATGACGTTTTAAATTGGGCGTTTCCTGATGCTCGCTGCGAATAGATACAAATAATGACAAAAATGAAATGATGACGTGTAATACAACACTACAGAAAACAAACCGTGTATTGCACCATACCAACCAACTTGTTACGTGTCAGTGTCAAGTAGTGCAATTTCTAATTCACTGACTGATTAAGAACAAGCGGTAAAGAGTACTGTTTATACTTTATAACAAACAAGAAATCGAAAATAATAATAGTATTCCTGAATTAATTTTATAAATTAAAAATAATACAAATGATTACGAGGATGCTTGCTGTTTGAGGCAGTGTTTATTGGTCGAAATCTTTATAACATTTTTTTTAATGATTGTGTTGCAGATGCAATCTGCTCGTCATAAACCTCATAATTTGATGATGAAGGGAACGTGTTAATATAATAATTACAGAGAATAGTTCTATAAAAATGAATTTCATTTTGATTAATTGAGCAGGATATTGTTGTTGTTCTTTTAATGTGATGTCACAATTTCTGCTCAGCCACTCCCTCCTCTTGCTCACTGCACATGATTTTTACTCCCCTTCTGTGTATGACACTTTACGGCAAACTCCAAATGACTAAGCAAAGGTGTTTAAGGCCCATCCCTTATCTTGTCCACCTGATAATTCAGCCACACGGGGAGTTGTGGGTCACGTGACAAGTTAAATAAACTTCAAATCGGAACTTATTTATTGACAATTGATCACTATAAAATCATTTTGCGTAGCCAATTATTTTAAACAAAATAGATTATGGTCCATCAGAAAGATGTTTTCAAACGACAATGGCATAAGGAAAACAGTGTTTCATAATGATGTATTTGTTTTATGCTATATTTTAAATGGCGTAGGAAAACAGTGTTTCATAATGATGTATTTGTTTTATGCTATATTTTAAATGGCGTAGGAAAACAGTGTGTTTGTTTCATGATGTATTTTTTTTACGCTATAATTTAAATATTTTATCTGCTTTCACGTGGTCTCCTTGGGATAAAAATAACGTACTGCTTTTCTTAGAAAGCATCAACAGTGCGTTATAACATTTCGATAGACAGACAGACAGATAATTTTCGGAAGGAGGAAGACATTACAAAATGCTGTAGTGCAATTTAAAAACTAAATCGCTGTATATGTTCAATAGCACACAAGTACGTCAGTTACTTCTGAAAATAAATCACTAACAACCATCCTATCTAAACTAGCGACGTAGGCTGGGGGGAATTTTGATTGTGCCTGGCTTATCTGGCTCAACACGGAACCTCTGTTGATCGCAATGAAAGATTCAACTGGTTTTGACGTCGTTTTCTTCTTTTTTCCCTGTGAATGTCTTTGAAATAAAAACCAAAATAAGTATTTGAATTTTTTTTTTTTTTTTAGAAAAGGGGTTTGTCTGCCTTGAAGTATTGTTTGCAGATTTAAAAATGTTTATTTCAAGACTAGAGAGTGATTTATCGTACGAGCTAAAAATAGATAGGAGTTGGCAGTCATTTCCAAGTCAAGCAGACGTAGTAATGATGAACGTTAACAAAACAGGTTTACATTTATTTGCTTTATGTTGAGAGCTAAAAATAGATAGGAGTTGGCAGTCATTTCCAAGTCAAGCAGACGTAGTAATGATGAACGTTAACAAAACAGGTTTACATTTATTTGCTTTATGTCAACATATTTTCACTATTTATTTTAATACAAACATACAAACGCGCATTCCGACATGCAATAGAATATCACGTCAAGCAGTTCCAACATATACAGGAGAATTTAAAAAAAATAAAAGGCACTGTTTATTTAATAAAGATATGTTTTATTACCATATGAACAACCAGTTAAGCTCACCCGACTGTTTTCCAGTAACTTGAGACAAATGCTCACCGACCGTTTTCCAGTAACTTGGGACAAATTAAACTAACAAGTTCGGGGCAATAAACTGCTTTGACTTGTACTGGAAATAAAACATAAAAATTCGTATGTATATAAAACACAGCAGTCTCACGACTGGAGTTCCAATTAAATATATACTGAAACTTGAATACAACTTGCGCAAATGCAAAGTCAGTTAATGAACAGATCGTCACTTCCGGAAGCGTTGCATTTCTAGAGCGAACATTTGTTAATTATCACAGACCAATAACAAGCAGAAAATTCGGACCTCTTTTTCTACCGGTTATCAACAACTAAATAGTTAGTGGGCACAAATTAAACAATGAAAGGAAAACACTTAGCACGTGACCTGTTTACCGGTTGCACATTATCAACAAAGCGTGTTTACCGCGTGATGTAAACTTGACCTCTTGATCTGAATACGCAAACGAAAACAAGTCCCTCCCTGTGCAATGAAACAGATACAGAGCACGTGACTGGAGCTACAAGTCACTCAAAAGTTACAACAATCCCATGGTCAAAAACATGCGTAACGTACAAAGGATTAAAAAGTAGGTTTAATATGTCGACTCCTGCTACCGGTTAAGTCTGAAGCAAACAAATTAACATCCCTCAACCGGACTAACACTCCTACGTGTGTAACACTGCTAGACTATGAGGTTAATACATGTCCTTTGATTTCAGCATATAACAGACAATGAGTAATTTCAGTAGTATATAATGAGTACTTTGGAAATGCATTTTGGCCAAAGACTGTTAAAAGGAGTATTGCATCACGTGGAGCATACGTTGATGACCTTCAGTGCTGCTCACCAAATTTTATAAAGCCGCCACATGAATGACGGGAGTTCAGACCTCCTCGCTAATGTTTAGCTACTCATTCTCGTCGGTTATCCCACCCACCCACCACCACCAACTAGTTCACAAATCATTGTACTGCAGCTGAAATTTTTCTTTGCTGCTCAATGTCTGCCGCACGTCCCATAGTCGAGGTTTCCACGCTTAGGTCAGATGAAGAATCCATTCATGGTTCAAACTGCAGGGTACAGACATCGGGAATTCGTGAGAGAGTTACGTTGTAAATGCAGTCCAGCTCTGCGACCCTTGAACCCTTTTTCTTGATGACGTAGGCCACGCCACTCAGCTTCTCCAAGTCCAGCAGCTTGTAGCTGACCTTCCCGTGATGACGCTGGTGGTATGTCACACTGCACTCGAACGTGACGTGCACCTGCTTAATGATGTCACCCTTCACCACCTGCAAAGGATTATTAAATGCAAACATAATCTTTAATAGTATTTTATCTTGGGAGAAATCGATGATTTAAGAAACTTTTTACATTAAACATGAAATAAATAAATCTAAATATATCTTCCCGCCATGTTGAAGATAATGAACAATAGCCAAGTAAAGCACATTGACAGCAAACAAAAAAAGCTTTGATTTGCTTAACTTTAAAATGATATACTGTACTTTGCGAGTTATTTTTTGGAATTTTCACAACTGTACATACTGTATTTAGTATGTCCCCCGCTTAAAGCAATTAAAACGGGATCAGGTTAAGTTAGACTTGTCTCCCCCTACCCCCCCAAGACTGATTAACTAAAGCTAAATGATTCTAATCCCCAACCCCACCCAAAATTAGGCTGATACCAGTATATTAGATATCTGTGAATTACTCAAAACGTCTATGTTTACACTTAATAATCCTTAGATATTAATCTAGTTCTCTGGATTAGAACCTGGGCGAACCGGAGGCAAGTGTCTAAAAGGTCAAGAATAGCCAGGTTACCTCGCTAGAAATCTCTTCCTGCACACCAGACACTGTTTCGACCTTCACCTCGCCAACTATGCCGGTACCGTTAGTGCAGAATACGCTGAATTTGTCGCCAGGTCGAACCGCTTCCAAAGAGAAGCCAAATCCGTTGGGGTCGCTGTCTGACCAGAAGTAGTTGTTGTTGAAGTTGTGCGAGTCTCCCTGGAAAGTCAGGCGCTTACCGTAGCCGAGACCGATTGACAGTAGAGTTAATGCCCTTCCTCCGAAAACGTAGCGCTCGCTGCCTAGGTGACGTACGCGGTAGCGAAAGCCAGGCACAATTCTAGTGTCGATGTAAACACCTGATTATAGAAATAAAGTACGAACAGTCAATCACAACTCCAATTTTACTTGCTTCCCCTTTCTTTATCAGGAAAGATTTCATTTTAAGTTTTTATCAAACAGTCAACAACAACAAAATGAAGATGCCGAGTTGAATGAATTTAAAATAGACTATTCCTGATAAATTAAAACAGACTATTCCTGATCAATTAGACAAGACTATCCTTAAGTAACTAATTCAAGTCTTATTACAAATCTGATGCACAAAATCATAAGCAACGCTTCTTTTTTCTAGCAACAAAAAGCAACCCAAAACTACTTATACTGTGGCCATTCCTTAAACACCATCCAGGTTCAGACAATTGATGGCGGTTTGAGTTAAAGACCTGAATGAATATCAAATTGCGGGTGGTTTTCTATGTATATCAGTTTGCTGGGTTTTCCAATGTATATGAAATTGCAGGGTTTTTTTTATTTTTAAAAAGAAAAACAAACAATAAATATGTGTGACTGTTTTCATATTGCCATTGCTAGAGATATGTGCTGTGCTCTATATTTAAATCTATCACAGCGGTTGTTTCAAAAGGACTGACCACAACATAAGGAAGTAACAATTCGGATTTTTTAATTTTTTTTTTTTTTGGTAGAGGGAAGTAAACTACTGACGGTAACGTCGTGCAAAGTAAAGCACTTCCGCAATAAATTTTTTATTAAAATGTTTAATTCAGAGCGATATTTAAAAGGAGTCTTTCGAATATATATTCAGTGTACACAAGTGCTAAGCTACAACACCCTGACACTAACAAATTTCATCCACCAACAAGACAACGTTATGTTATACAGTAAACAGTGTATGTGAAAACAGCATAAATGGAAATGAGTAGGGCAGACGAAAGAAATAGATTAAAAACAAATAGTGACTTTACAGGCGTACTCAAGACAAGTAGATTAAAAACAAGTAGTGACTTGAAGTAGCGTACTAAACTAAAAGCGTACGCCACAACGGTCCCTTACTGTTCACACCCTACCGGGTGTACCGCGTGAACACGCACAGTTAGGGGGGGTAACTCAGACTTCGTGCGATTTGCAAACGTGCGCCTGAAAAAGAAGACTTCAGCAGGAAACATGGCAACACAATGGGTGGCATACAATCATGAGGAATGTGCACTACATAAATGACTTCATTCAGACATTAACTAACCACGTTCACACAGTACATATATTATTTCTTCAACTGCTGAAATTGGGACGTGCAAAAAAAAAAAAAAAAAGTAATACTTTGTCTCATTTCAGTTTAAAGATTCCTAAGTGGGGTTTAACTTAAGATCTTTCATCTCAGTATTCCAAGGGTCAGCATTAATGCCCTTGCACTGCATGAATTAAAATTTCAAGCTTGTTGTACTGCTCAGTTTCGTGTTCTTTTAATAAAAATTATTCCAGTTGCAAAACATTTATACTTTAAATGCAAACAAACATAGTTTGGAATAGCCTTTCAGTCATTAGTGAGAAAAGCAGACTCAGCACAATGTTCTGATTAAGTATATGTTTTATATTAATCATCATTCAACAAATCATGCCATTATTGAGTTATTAGTGCGTACGTATATACGGCTTAAATAATGAGAATACATGGTTTTCTCTTAATGTAGCCTACACAATGGTTTCAATCAACGTGCAAATATATCAATGTGCATATATAACTTTGGATCAATGTGCATATATGGTTTGATCAATGTGATTATAAATATATGGCTTTGGATCAATGTGCATTAATGGCTTTGGATCAATGAGTATATATGGCTTTTACTATGTGCATAATGATTTTGATCAATGTGCACGTATGGCTTACGTCATAGTGCGTGAATGTTAATTTAACAAGCTAATTTTCTCGCACACAAACTTTATAAATGCTTGTTCGGTAGAATGGCAATTGAACTTCACAAAAGCTAGCAAGGAACTCGGACCAAGTTTATAAATCAATTCGGACTTTTACTGTAAGAAATTCCATCCATTGATCCAGTCAGTTAATCCATAGCACTTCCACTATTTTGTTCCCTTTTCTCAAAGAAATCGCAATTTAAAAACTTTTGGTTGATTTTCAAAATTAATAAACAAAGGAATGATCGATACAACTGGACCATTTTGTTCCCGACTGGATTCCAAATTCAATTGCACATCATGAATTTCAAATAAAAAATGTAACTTAATCTTCCAGACACTTACCAATCACAGGCATTTCGTGAGGTCGAATTTTTCTGATGGTATACTCGATTGGCAGGTCTCCAATGTCCTGTGCCCTCAACACCACATCCTGCTCCTCAGAAACATGGCAAAGGCTCGACTTCCTTTTCTGGTCACAAAAGGTGGTGGCTTCAGGTGAGAAACGCTTGGCAAAGGCTGCAACGAGCCCTTTCCGGTGCAAAAATTCCTGACTCTGTCGAGCCAGAGTCGATAGATCAGAGGCACGTAAGGTTGCATAGGGCGAAAGTCTGCTAAGGATGGCGTCTTCTTCTTCCTCGCCGAAAAGGCTTTCGTCAATCAGACTGCTCACGCTGTTGTTCAGAGACAGCGAACCCATCGTAGACATTGTTATAATTTATTCAAGGAAACTGACGGGGGGAAATAGTTTCAAAATGGAAGCTTAATTGAACAATGCCGGCAAAACAACTTCACCTTAGGAAATATACAAAGCTAGAAGCTTGTACGACAGAGTGCACTGACACTTTTGAGGCTCTGGATCGATTGGGAGTAGCGACTGTGCGCGAGTAAATGAGAGGCAGATAATTATGATCCGAAAATTCCAGAATAACCCTGTCAAGAGCTGCGGTTACAGCGTGCGAAAACTGAATCGAGATTTCTCTGTGAACTGATGCGCCACTGGCTTACGCACGTCTTTATTCCCACGCAATTGACCAATGGACGCTAAGAGCAATCGCGCTTACGTCACCGCATTGATTATGATTGGTTTCTCGGCTTCTTTTCGAAACCCGCCGTCACGCGCTGAGAACGTGCTCTCTGTGATAGTGTGTGCCAACTATAGCTGGCCGGCTGTTCTCGTCTGTCAGCACCGTGCACTGAAAAATCTCCGCAAGCCCATATAACCAGGCAATTTTGATTTAACTCTTTGTTCACCGATCTAATTCAAGTTTGTTTTCATTCTCTAAGTTCAAAAGTTCACGGTCACGCTGCCGACAGGTCACTCGTCACTGCCTACGTATTTGCTTTCGTGTTTTTAAAAAATCACATGCCACGAATAATTTTGTGTTTTTAAAACATCACGTGCCACGAATAATTTCGTGTTTTTTAAAAATAAATCACATGCCACACATAATTTCGTATCAGTGATTTACGTTGTCTGGTCGACTCTAATAATCAACCCGTCAACCCGACATAAACTTTGAACATCAAATTACTTTTGTCTGGTACGCAATGTTTGTCTATTAAGTTGCATTCGGATTATCATTTTTTAAAATCTTATAAATTAAGTTGTTGTTTTTTTTAATTCATACTTAGTGCTTCGATAAAATCGTGTTTGATTTATTATTTAAAAAAACAAGTGCCTATGCCCTATTTTAAATTGTTGGATTTGGTGAGCCAAAATATTTTTTCCTCATCACACAGCTTGTCATAAGATTATAAGGAATAGAAACAAAAAGTGAAAGATTTAAAGTTATAGGATAAATTATTTTAATGCAAAATGGCAAGTACACTAACTCGTCAGGAATAAAAACAAACAACTACAAACTAAAAAAACTAAAAAAAAATATACTCGAGATAAATTATTGCGTATTAATCAAAATTACATATTTTCATCTTATGATTTGATTTTATTATTGGGGGGGGGGAGGTGACTTGATTCCCATCACAATCGGAGAAAAGTGAAAATAGCTACAGTTTCGTCTTGTTTCCTTTGGGTGTCTGTTCGCACGCATCCTTCTCTGTATGTACATGTTCATACCGGGGGGGGGGGAGGGGTGGAGAGAGAGAACTGGACAGGTAACTTTCCTTTTCTTCCGCGACAAAGTTCAAAAATCTTCCACCAGTATGACACGCGGGTCGCTAAGGGAGCTTAGCAGTCAAGGTTTTTCTTTGGCGTGTCGTCAGTTCAAGGTCATTGTAAATTTCCGCTCCATTCGTTACCGCAAGCAATAAAATAATATCGATGCAGCTTTCGCTGTAACAATCGTTAAAAGTGTACTATTTTATTTACTAAATGATTTTTAGACTGATAAATCAAAACATTGCAAATGTAAATACTATCAAGAAAGTATTATTGTAATAAAACCCAGTCAAAAGCCACTGTATTTTAAAGAGTATTTTTTTTATATAATGTAGTGTATTTAAAATTCTAACCTCTTGAAATAAAAATCTTAAGACGAAATATAATGAAATCGTGTGTCGTTACTATATGTATAAGTGTTCACCTTTTCCCTATTAGAAAGAGTGTCCAAATACAAGTCTCATAATCTGAGGTCAGCATTCGTGACGTCAGACGCCCTTGACACTTGGGATTTTATTATTTTGCTTTTAATTTTTATACAAATACAAGCACTGCTAAAAGACATAATGAATGAAAGACTCAAAGAGCTGCACTGCTTTCAAATGAGGGTTAGGAGATGTCAGATGAAAGACGCTTAGTTATCCATTTGCTGCATTCAAAAAGCAGCGTACTAAAATAACCTCTTTTGAATCCTCAAATGAACAATAACCTCCCTTTTGAATCCTCAAATGAACAATAACAAGAAGTAAAATTTAGCGGGATCAAGTTTACGTGAGTATTTAATACATCTTTAAAGAACTTGTGTTAAGTTTACCTAAATGTTTTACTGTAGCTATTTTTTTTTTTATTATGATGGACATTTTTTTTTTAATTCCACAATTGGCATCACTTATCACTGTTATGGTGTAATTCTCTCAATCTCTGTCAACTTTATAATCACTTCACTTTGACTCTTATTGTGTAATTCTCTCAGTCAACTTTATAATCACTTCACTTTGACTCTTGTGGTGTAATGCCTTTAGTCAACTACTTAATCACTTCATTTTTGACTGTTATGGTTCACTGCTTTCAGACAAATGTATAATCACTTCACTTTGACTGTTATGGTTCACTGCTTTCAGACAAATGTATAATCACTTCACTTTGTTATGTTTCAATGCTTTCAATCAACTACTTAATCACTTCACGTTGACTGTTATGGTTCATTGATTTCTGTCGACTGTATAATCACTTCATTTTGACTGTTATGGTTCATTGCTTTCTGTCGACTGTATAATCACTTCACTTTGACTGTTATGGTTCAGTGCCTTCTTTCAGCTACTTAATCACTTTGGTTTATTTGATATAATACCTTTAATTGGCTTTTTAAATAATATAGTTTGAACATCTTGATATACTGTTTTCCAAAACACGTTTTGGTATAAACACTATTCACATGTGTGTGTGCATGCATGCATGAATGCGTATGTGTGTGTGTATGTGTGCATGCATGCATGAATGCGCATGTGTGTGTATGTGTGCATGCATGAATGCGTATGTGTGTGGTTGTGTGTGTGTATGTGTATGTGTGTGTGTGTTTACTTTAGGAAGGAAAAGTGGCAGAGAAATATTTTATGTCGATCCTCAAATGGTTCCTTTCCTCCTCTCCTCACCTTTCTTCCAGGGTATGGGGTGTGATAAATCTCGAAACATATATAAAATCAATGTTTTGCAGCTGTGAATTGTCATACATAAGCATGTCCACTACTTGTTACCTGTCAAGAAGGTTATATAACAAGCTAGAAAATGAATTCTCTCTCTCTCTCTCTCTCTCTCTCTCTCTCTCTCTCTCTCTCGCACACATACACACACACACACACACACACACACACTCACACTCAATCACACACATAAAAACACATCCAGCTTAATTAGCTCTAATGTCACATATATTCTACAAGGATGAGTATAGCTGCTGCCTTTACAAGATAAAAACACAGTGCTCTTATTAGTAATTTTTATACCAGGTTCCTGCCACAATTTAAAAATTATTTTCCAGACCTTTGACATACTTTTTCCAGACCAAACACATTTTAAATCTCAGACACCCCCCCCCCCAAAAAAAAAAAAAATGAACAGTGATTCACAGTGCACCTAAATACAGGAAAAGAAACTTGATAACCCCAATTTTGAAGAATAACATTAAATTGTAACGGTGTGGCAAATGACTAAAACACAGATCAAGTGAAACTCTAAGTGTATCATAGCAGTTTCTGTTTTTTGAATTCCCCTGTACTGGAACAATTCTTACATGAATGTATACAGAAGCTTGGACTCCTGCATGATCCAGTCCTATATCATTGCTGCATGCTATAATTCCAAATCCGTGCTATTATTTCGGCTACTACCGATAACTTCACTAGATGAAGTTATCAGTCACCCATTCTCAGTGATTAACCCTTCATGTCCTATGCAAGACTACATCTGCTGTAAAAACAATGTATGAGAAGTTATTTATATTTTATCAGTGCAAAATTTCATGGACTCTCATGAACTTCCGCTTTCTTATAGTGTGTACTTTCATTACACTATAACAGTGGTTCCCAAACTTTCTTGGTTCACTGGTACCCATAGTGTATCAGAATTGTTCCCATAGTGTATCAGAATTGTTCCCATAGTGTATCAGAATTGTTCCCATAGTGTCTAAAGAAGCAGGACAGTTCTGTTTCCCTAGAAAATTTGCCGCTATGAGTCAGCCACAGCACCCCAGGCACTGCAGGGCACACTTTGGGAAACACTGCACTATAACATTTGTTAGAGAATTATTTACTCAGTCTTTTGAGTCAGCTATAAATGTTGTTTATTCTTCTTTAAACAAGTCTTACACTACCTCTGGTCTTTATCTACCATCTTTTTATATAGTAAAAATCACCAGTTCATTCATCAGATTATTCTCAACATTTAAACAAATCGTACACTACCTCTGGTCTTTATCTACCATCTTTTTATATAGTAAAAATCACCAGTTCATTCATCAGATTATTCTCAACATTTAAACAAATCGTACACTACCTCTGGTCTTTATCTACCATCTTTTTATAAAGTAAAAATCACCAGTTCATTCATCAGATTATTCTCAACATTTAAACAAGTCTTACACTACCTCTGGTCTTTATCTACCATCTTTTTATAAAGTAAAAATCACCAGTTCATTCATCAGTTTATTCTCAATATTTTGCATTTTTCTAGACATGACTGGGTGGTATCTGTCTGGTATGCAGTCAATCATTAATTCGGATTATAGTCACGCTAAGCTGGGTGGTATCTGTCTGGTATGCAGTCAATCATTAATTCGTGATTGTAGTCACGCTAAGCTGGGTGGTATCTGTCTGGTATGCAGTCAATCATTAATTCGTGATTGTAGTCACGCTAAGCTGGGTGGTATCTGTCTGGTATGCAGTCAATCATTAATTCGGATTGTAGTCACGCTAAGCTGTGTGGTATCTGTCTGGTATGCAGTCAATCATTAATTCGGATTGTAGTCACGCTAAGCTGTGTGGTATCTGTCTGGTATGCAGTCAATCATTAATTCGGATTGTAGTCAGCTAAGCTGTCTGGTATCTGTCTGGTATGCAGTCAATCATTAATTCGGAT
The DNA here is from genome assembly GCA_028829895.1 of Sinotaia quadrata. Classification (NCBI taxonomy): domain Eukaryota; kingdom Metazoa; phylum Mollusca; class Gastropoda; order Architaenioglossa; family Viviparidae; genus Sinotaia; species Sinotaia quadrata. The sequence continues at coordinate 2,765,609 of CM054181.1, read as the reverse complement.
TGTAGTCACGCTAAGCTGTGTGGTATCTGTCTGGTATGCAGTCAATCATTAATTCGGGATTATAGTTACGCTAAGCTGCAGAGTAAGAGTGGACTGTGTACAACTCACAATACCTGTATCTATTGTCACACTCACACACTCAAGCGTCTCACCTATATAAAGAGCTAGTAATAAATCATTGTCTGACTGGTATGCTAATTCCTAGAAAATTCTTAATTGAATCAACAAATAGTGTTGCTACAGCTATCAACATTACAATTCCTAGAAATTTCTTAATTGAATCAACAAATACTGTTGCTACAGCTATCAACATTACAATTCCTAGAAATTTCTTAACTGAATCAACAAATAGTGTTGCTTCAGTCTCACAATTCCTAGAAAATTCCGTCACTGTAGACAAAATCTTCCCCGCAGCTCAAAATTCAGCTGCATCTCAAAAGATCCTGTTTAAATGAATCAACATCTACACTTAACATACGTTATTCTACATTCGACAAAGCTTTATTTCTCTTCAAGATGTCTGCTAAAATGTTCCATATGGTTACATTTCATTCATACATCTCTGTCACAGTCTGATAAAAATGTCATGACTTTCTGACCCACTTGTTCACTTCAAATATTGAGATTTGAAAAACCCTTTGTGTAAGTTCTCTCTTATCGAAAAGCTTCCAGAAAGAGGTCAGAGACATTATGTAACTCTTAGGCCATTGTCTAGATTCTCGAACCAACCACATGCTACGTGACCAGTCACGTGATGCACCTTATGATTTTTAATAAAATATGTGAGCGCACCCTATTTACTCACTCCGAAAAACCAGAAGCCAGCCGTAGTACCGATGTTCGTGCTGTCGCTATTCGTTGAGTCACATCGGAAGCCGACGCGAGATAACACCTCGGTTACTCACTAAGGTATTGAATTTATTTAATTGTATTTTGCATTGTTGAATATGGATGTGATTTTGTGCTATGCCTTGCCATTGTAGCCTAAGCACGGTTCGTTGTTAAATGACTAAAACCTATAAGTTATTGTATATAAATTCATTGTAACTTTTCTCATTGTGACTTTAAATTTATATAACTATAATTCACTAGAGTCAGGAGTGCTGTGCTCGACATGAATTTCTTTTGTAATTCGAATTATTGCTTGTAATTTTAATGTAAATTGTAAAGCGCTTTGCTTAATTTGAATTGTCCTTTGTATGAACTCTAAAAGTTTAACGTTGTAAATGTTTAGCAATTCATATGTCATGCTAGTTAAACGTAACAAGCGTGAGATTATATTTCTAATCTAATTGTAAACGACGCCAGTCTAAATTCTAAACTCGAAGCATTTAAAGGCTAATCGTGCTTAGGTCAGGCGAATTTAAACAGGACGATTATGGAGACACTCTTGTTCCAGGTCGGCACCCAGGTTCACGCCTATACCTATGTCTGTGAGTCCTATTTTTGGGATACACGCATTGCCAGGTTCCAACTCTTGGAGATTGAGTTGATAGTCCTACCACCGTGGGGCATCGTAGACGAGCAGGTCTGCATGTCTAACTTCTACACTCACAAGTCCGTACGTGGGTTGACTTGAAAACAGTCCCAGTGTTATGCAGTGTGCGCATTTTTACTGACGGCAAGAAGTGAGATAGAAACCGGTCTGGACTGGATCCTTGAACCTACACGTGGCAACCTTTGCAAGATAAGTTACCTTTGAGGGTGACAAAAATCAGAAGAACTCACAAACGGCATTACTCTCGTAACTTTTAACACGTTGCTTATCGAGTTCTTAGAATCAGACTTTCGCGCTCGTATCTTTAGTAATTTGTTAATTGTTAAAGTTATTAAATCTTATTTCATTTTGTTAAGAACCTCTTTTTGTAGTAAATTGTATGCATATAGACCAAGTGTGGGATCGTCGCGGGATGGATATGTATTAAATTGTAACATTTTTTATACATAGGGCGTATCATAAACCTAGAAACGAACGAACGAACATTTGATGGCAATTTAAGTTGTTGACAAGAATCGAGCATGTGCGCGTAAAGACAGAGTAATAGACTATTCGCGTTCGTATTTGATTATTGTTAACTTGTTAAACTTTATTAAATCTTATTTTTCTTGTTAATACCTCTTCGTAGTTAATTTATATGCATGATAGACCAATAGATTCTTAGATTGAAATGGGGGCGAATGAGCAGGATGTTGAAATGAATGCATATTAATTTAGAGGGATTTAACGGTTTTCAATCTAGCTAAAAGTTCGCAATTTATTAGTTTGTAAATTTGTCGTCTGACTACAAGACACACTTTTAATTAGTCAAGTAGTAAATTGAGCAACCAGTCTGCATGGGATATGAGAGAAAGAATTAATTATATTTAAAGTCTTTTAATTATTCTAAGCAGGGTCTTTAAATAAATACTGGAAACGTAACAATCTCCCAAATAATCTCATAATGTATGACAGTATTTTATATAAAATAAATAGCAATGAATATTTCGATATCTTCTTGAGGCACGACAGCAGTTGATATAAAATAAATAGCAATGAATACCTCGATGTCTCCCTGAGAGACTGATTCCATCACACAACGGCTCTTTGATTCCTTATAATATTTACCGATTACAACAGTACTATTACTCCCACAGGTCGGATCCAAAGAATTTCAACAGATAGGTCTGCCCTGTTCCCTTGGCTCAGACGAAATTTTTACCAATGTCCGTCAGCGCACATGGCTTCCAAATGTCCACGCTAAGGATTTGAACATTTATTTTCTTACCCCACTTCCCGCTGTAAATAGTCCATCATGAGTTGGCCATTCCTCACTGTTCATGGCTGGGAAATGCTTGATGCCAGGAAAGATAAGTATATTGCCGCTCCCACTTGGAGCTTGTCAATTACTTCCCTTGATTCACTCTCATTCCAATACTTCTGTCGACGACGCTTTTCATTGCACAGCATTCATAAAGAATACAATAGATTTCACAATTTTTGATTTTATTAGCCGAGACAGAAATCACATTCATAGCACAGCATTCATAAAGAATAAAACAGATTTCACAATTTTTCATTTTATCAGCCGAGACAAAAATCTCACACACACACACACACACACACACACACACGCACGCACGCACACACACACTTCTTGTAGTTACGAAAACATTCATATACAATCACAAAAATAAAATTAATATCCACACTATATTTCATCTAGTATAAACATACTCTTTCACATACAACACTGATATACAAAAATATACTCATTTATAAACAATTTTGTATTCAAAAACATACTCATCCACATGCAATGCTTATATTCACTAAAAATATTCACAGTGGTTCATTCATTCACAGTGGTTGCATCCGCAAAGTATACTCATTGTCACGTGCAGGAGTTATTTTTAATGACGTTGTCGCATAATAAAACTTCATAATTAATAATCAGGAAATTTATTATATTAGCTCTAATACTGACAACAGCCCAAGCGGCCTAATCTATCCTTCAATCTCTATCTCAGACCCGTTCGTTGGGACCCTTAATCGCCTAACATAGCAACAGAGAGATTAGCTGACGTGTCTTGAATTGGCAAAGTTATCTTTCCCTTTGATTAATTATGACTTATATAACATTCACATATTTCCGGCTCAAAACCCACCATCCAACTCTTCTTGGTCACACTAACAAATTAAACAAAATTTGGGTTTACGATAAGAAAAAAAAGATTTAATAATAACAATAAAAAGAGAACAATAGAATTCAATTTTAAAAAAGCAGGTCAACCGAGACCATCTACATCGTTGTTCATCTGATCAATTATGGATTGTGCAGCTCGGGATAACTATCCTGCTTATAGAACTGAATCCATCATGTCATTGTCACTCGCCCTTGCCCTTATAGACGTCTCAGACCACGTGACAATTATGGATTGTGCAGCTCGGGATAACTATCATGCTTATAGAACTGAATCCATCATGTCATTGTCACTCACCCTTGCACTTATAGACGTCTCAGACCACGTGACAACCGTCATTTTGCGACAGGAATCAGGTGTGCATTTCAAAGTGAACATGAAGACCAGTTCAGCAGAAAGTCACCAATGATGAAAAAAGGCCAGCTGCAATAACATTTGTATCTCTTGTAGCAGCTGATAGTTTCAAAACAACGACAATGTTATGGCTTTGTGGAAACAGCAATAGACGAATCTAACAATTTTACATCCTGAAACACTAGCCAGATGCTAACGTATAATTTACAAAGTTCTCACCATGGAGAACTATTTACAACTGAGACAATAATATTCCCATTTCCACATTTACATGAATCTCAATAGTCACAACAATAATCAATGAATGGTTTAAATTAAATTCACAATGAATGATTATCTCGATCTCCCATTTAGTTCACTTGCTATAAATAGTTTTACAATAATACAAGCATGGCACACAACACGTGTTTATCTTAATTTCGTCATCTATACATACTGCACGAATTATCACTAAAAGTACACAACACGTGTTTATCTTAATTTCGTCATCTATACATACTGCACGAATTATCACTAAAAGTACACAACACGTGTTTATCTTAATTTCGTCATCTATACATACTGCACGAATTATCACTAAAAGTACACAACACGTGTTTATCTTAATTTCGTCATCTATACATACTGCACGAATTATCACTAAAAGCACACAACACGTGTTTATCTTAATTTCGTCATCTATACATACTGCTTGAATTATCACTAAAAGCACACATCTTAATTTCGTCATCTATACATACTGCATGAATTATTACTAAAAGCACACATCTTAATTTCGTCATCTATACATACTGCATGAATTATCACTAAAAGCACACAACACGTGTTTATCTTAATTTCGTCATCTATACATACTGCATGAATTATCACTAAAAGCACACAACACGTGTTTATCTTAATTTCGTCATCTATACATACTGCATGAATTATCACTAAAAGCACACATCTTAATTTCGTCATCTATACATACTGCATGAATTATCACTAAAAGCACACAACACGTGTTTATCTTAATTTCGTCATCTATACATACTGCACGAATTATCACTAAAAGCACACAACACGTGTTTATCTTAATTTTGTCATCTATACATACTGCATGAATTATCACTAAAAGCACACAACACGTGTTTATCTTAATTTCGTCATCTATACATACTGCACGAATTATCACTAAAAGCACACATCTTAATTTCGTCATCTATACATACTGCATGAATTATCACTAAAAGCACACAACACGTGTTTATCTTAATTTCGTCATCTATACATACTGCACGAATTATCACTAAAAGCACACAACACGTGTTTATCTTAATTTCGTCATCTATACATACTGCATGAATTATCACTAAAAGCACACATCTTAATTTCGTCATCTATACATACTGCACGAATTATCACTAAAAGCACACAACCTTTTTTTTGAAAGAGATACACATTAGTTTCGTACTACAATCAATATTAAAAAATATACCAACATTCTAAACAACATTCTAATCAATAATATATAACAATAATTTATGAGAAGTCAATATATATTTCCCTAAACCTGCAAAGACTTTCTGTAGATTTCAACCCTTTGTGAATGGTCGGAGTAAACAGCACGTGAGAATAGTTAAGTTTATCGCAACATATATATGAACTACTCTAAGTCAAACTACAAGTTCTTTCGCATCACTGATTGGAAAGCAAATGTCCATATAAGGGCATCCTGTATCCTGTCAACATTCACCCACTCTTGCTGTCACCTTCCCTCCTCTATACAGCTCCACTGCCCACGTGTGATCAATGAACTTGACCTAAATCTTTTATTGCGTGTAGCGTAGATAAGTACTTCAAAATGCATAGTCGGCCACTCCGCGATCACAACTAGTAATTATCTATTACTGATTATTAAGGGGAAAATGAATAGAAAAACAAGGGACATAATTTGCCCCATGGTCCGATCGTCACACTCATGCACGTATGTTTGTATTCACATAATCGTACTCATTCACACGTTTATACTCACATAATCGTACTCATTCACACGTTTATACTCACATAATCGTACTCATTCACACGTTTATACTCACATAATCGTACTCATTCATACAATACTTGCCCTCACAGTAACATAGTCATGTACACGCACTGATTGTATTCACAAAAGCATATTCATTCACAATGTTCGCATTCACAAAGACATACTAATTCACAAACACTTGTATTCACAAAACATATTCATTCACAATGTTCGCATTCACAAAGACATACTAATTCACAAACACTTGCATTCACAAAAGCAAAATATTCCATTTTACACGCAATACAAGCATTCACAAAACGTACTCATTCACACAATACTTGCATTCACTAAAGCATTCTCAGTCACACAATGATTGTATTCACTAAACCATATTCAGTCACACAGTGATTGTATTTACTAAAGCAAATGCATTTACTCATTCACACAATACTTGTACTCCGAGTAACACACTCATTAACACACATTTTACAGAAACTACTTCTTTACGTGAAATGCTTAAACTCACAAGAGCAAATGCATGTTTATTCACATACAATATGCAGTCACAAAAATTTACGTATGAAGACTCAATAGATAAAATGATCCATTCTCTACAGTGCACATATGCGCGCGCGCACACACAAACACATACACACACTACACGCATTTCAGACACACTCTCACACTTACTTATACAGGTGAATTAAAATATCTACTCATACATATTATACTCATTTAGAACACACACACACACACACACACACACACACACACACACACACACACACACACGCACACATTAGAACACGTAATCACATAGTTACTTGCTTAATCTGGACTTTACAGTCCGGTTACAATATCTGAACTTGTCCGGTTACAATATCTGGAATTAGCGCGTAGGGAGAGATTTAAGCTTTGGAAGGGAATCAGATATAGGGTGGCATTGAAAAGATTCTGTTGAACTTTTTTTTTTGCTGGGTTAATCCGAGCAGCAGCCCAGTGACATACTCCTTTCCATTTACAATAGTGCGGTCTCGGGCCCGCGCGGTCGTCCCATCTTTTTCTCTTTGTCAGTCAGTGGTCCCATCCGACAGACTAGCCTTTACCTTACAGAGTAAATAACTTTGTCAGTCAGTGGTCCCATCCGACAGCCTAGCCTTTACCTTACAGAGTAAATAACTTTGTCAGTCAGTGGTCCCATCCGACAGACTAGCCTTTACCTTACAGAGTAAATAACTGAGATAATATTATACCTTGCCCTACAGAGTAACTGAGCTATACCTAACGGGTTTTCTACCCGGATTTACCTTTCATAGTTTTATTTCCCTAATACAGTTGGTGTTAATGCCGTGAATGGATGATTTACCGTTTCTGCTAGTTGTAAACTCAACCAGACACCCATTGACTTCAAAAATACAGTTAAGCACATCAACGAACAGTTCCGTTTATGAATTGCAAGTAGGCTACATGAACGCGACTAACTCAGGTGTACCTGCTTATTGTTTATGAATTGCAAGTAGGCTACATGAACGCCACTAACTCAGGTGTACCTGCTTATTGTTTATGAATTGCAAGTAGGCTACATGAACGCCACTAACTCAGGTGTAAATGCTTATTGTTTATGAATTGCAAGTAGGTTACATGAACGCGACTAACTCAGGTGTACCTGCTTATTGTTTATGAATTGCAAGTAGGCTACATGAACGCGACTAACTCAGATGTACCTGCTTGTTGTTTATGAATTGCAAGTAGGCTACATGAACGCGACTAACTCAGGTGTACCTGCTTGTTGTTTATGAATTGCAAGTAGGCTACATGAACGCGACTAACTCAGGTGTACCTGCTTGTTGTTTATGAATTGCAAGTAGGCTACATGAACGCGACTAGCTCAGGTGTAAATGCTTGTTGTCTGAGTCGCGAGGAAGAAAATAAAAATACTGGGCGTTTGGGTCGCAGTTTCTAACTGGGTCGAGTAGGGTTCATGACGTAACCATGTTCGACATGCTGCCTTTACACCACTGAGCCCTAAATATGGCTCATTGTATATATATATAGACTGTCAGTGCGATCTTTACACCACTGAGCCCTAAATATGGCTCACTGTATATAGAGAGAGAGGGAGACTGTCAGTGCGATCTTTACACCACTGAGCCCTAAATATGGCTCACTGTATATATATAGACTGTCAGTGCGATCTTTACAACCCTGAGCCCTAAATATGGCTCACTGTATATATAGAGAGAGGGAGACTGTCAGTGCGATCTTTACACCACTGAGCCCTAAATATGGCTCACTGTATATATAGTCTGTCTTTAAACTGCAAGACTAATTCCGGAGGAGTACTCTTTGCTGAAACTGAAAGCAAGTATCAACAGTTACCTCCCTTTTCCTTTAAACACCTACAAATTACACAGATTTTTAGTTTTTACAGAAATTGTTATTTCAGAGTAGGGTGTTGAAATTAAGTAGAGTCTGGAATGAAAAATATTATAAAGCCTGCACTTTCTACCAGATAAATCCGTGAAATATTCCTGAAAATGACAAATGCTAATATTTCACCTGACAAAACATAATACGGACCCGGTCAATATTAATACATACAATATACCTTTACTGGGGCCGACTTTGTCCAGCCAGTAATTGTCACCAAGTTGTCCTGAAACAAACTACAAGGCGAATTCTCTCTATTTTTCTGCTCTCTTGAAATATTCAGTCACCGTAGTGGCTAGCGATTGTTCGTTAATCATCAGCTTGTTTACTATTTTTCAAACGAAATTCCGTCTAAACAAACAATTGGCCTTGTTTCAGGAACCGCGTGCTGCTTCTATTTAGACTGACGGTCACGGTCGCACAGTGCAAAAAGTTCTCCGATTTATTTACTAATTTAGACTATTCGCTTACATCGACGCTAACTCATACTCAACTACTGGTTTGTAAAGGGAGATCAGCGTACTAATGGCTGTCGTAAACGCATGTGTCCTTGACACCGGAAGAGATCTGCGTCTGAAAACAATATTTACATCGTTCACTACTAAGCAGTCCGATAGGAGCATAATGCGAGATTCATAATAATAATTTTGTATATTTGTATGTTCTATTCTCTATTACGTTTTGAGAGATACACGCCTTTCAAAGTGATTAAGATTCTTTCATCGCCGAATCCGCCGATTAACAGGAGGGAAAAATATCAAACAAAAGCCAAAAGCAGATCTTGCCGGGTCGCTTGGGGTTGGCACGCGTGCTGCGAAGCGCGATTTGGCTTGGTATCTACAGTACGAATCTTTTGATTGGTTCACTCGTTGCTATCAGTATGGGCATTCCCCGCTGCCCTCGTGAGCACGCAGTCAGGTCGTGCTACAGTTTACAATCCTTTCAGTTCCTGTCTGACGTGAGACTACGCGCAGTGCAGGCACGTGCTGGAGGAGTATACATAATCCCTCATACCGTCCGACCTTCAGTCTGTCGCTCTTTCCTCTGAGTTTTTCTTGCTAACGGACTTGAACACAGGTAGTATTGAGTTTTTATACTTTGGTAGTGGTTTGACTGGTCATAAAATTATGAAACTTATTTTGCAGAAGACCCGACATTGTGAGTGTCGCGATCTCCTCTTGAAACTAGATGATGCAAACCGGCGCCTGTCTTTCTCGTTCGCCTCGCTCAGACACTCGCATGCGTAGCACTTGTAGGCGCAGCAAGGACAAAATAGAGTTATTCGTTTGTGTGAACTCGCATCAAAGAAAATACGAAACTTTACAACTAATATTAATTGGGTCGGCCAATCCAAATTTACTCCCACATTCAAATTCATCTCTCATCCTGGAGGAGGATCCGAGTGGCCAAAGGTAGGCCCCACGTTGAAAAAGCCATCTTTGGGCAATAAGTAATCAAAGATTTTTTTTTTTTTTAAAGCATGGATGCAGATAACCGCGTCGGACGGAATATGGAGAGCATCCTATAGCGTGATAACATAGTGAAGATTTCTAAGCGGGTATATTTAGACTACCCAGTTCGGCTCTCGTCGGGCAGCTTGGACTGCGCTAACAGGACATGCCCTTGTTGACATATAGACCTACTTGTTAGTGTGTGCGTGCAGCGTCGCTAAACAATCGTCGATTTAATATCTTTTCACTGAGTCACTTTCACGAGATTTCCTAGTGTGTGATAACTCTGCATGATGGGTCTTGTTAGGACGGGTCAAAGGGGTCAAGTATGAATGACAGAGGCCGAGAAGGAAGTGTAAGGCCTACATACCGTTAACCTCACTGATAGTGTCTATATAAAAGTGAAAGGTCATGTGATAACCGCAAAATTAAAGTGACCCTAATCTGCACTCCGTGCTCGGGTTGGAAAGAACACTGGGCACTTTTTAACCGCCCCTTAGCTCAAGTTCGTCTATTCTTTCGGATGGGACGATAAATCGGGCTGTGTGCTACAGGCGAATAACTCTATTTTGTCCTTGCTGCGCCTACTGGCATTTCAAAATCGGGAGAGCACGCCGTTGGCAACCACCCGGGTTACATTGAACCCAACAAGCCCACCAAAGTCCACTTTAAAAATCTTGGCCCTCACCACAACCCTTGCATAAATTATTCATTCTAGCATACATCTCGTCTTTGGCAAACGAACCCGTCCGCAAAAAATGCGAAAATTGCGAACGTGAAAAATAAATACACGAAACAACAGAACATTGATTTTATTTCTCTTTTCCTTGAAAGTGGGTCAGATCACGTGATCAGTATTAACAATATATTTCGTGTTGCACTGAATTGCTGTTCAAAGTTCACCGCTCACCTCTAACAGTCAAGGTGAGGAGTGCAAGTGCATGTTTTCGCACAGTGCCTATCGTCTGTCACTTTGCTCTGTGCTTCAACTGTTTGATTTACAAGGTTACTAATAATTTATATTTACACCATAGAGAGTGGCTTCCCATGCATGCCAAGAATGTCGTTTAAACATAGTTTTATTTCGGTTCGCACCACTTCAGACGAGGCTGTCGCAAGTGCATTGTAAACAGTTGTTTGAAAACAAGCTGACAGTCTAAAGTTCACGAGAGAGAGAGCACGATTTCATCATTGGGTTTTTTTTAATTTTTTTTTTTTATCTCTTGTGTTCACAGATGGGCAATATTGTTAAGCAGGGGGAGGAAACTCCAAGCTGAAAATATTCCCATTACATGTCTCTGTGTCTGTATATCCATCTCTCTATCCATCTCTTTATCCATCTCTATATCCATCTCCTTATCCATCTATAAGCCACCTGTCTGTCTCTCACTGATTGCCTGTCCATCTTTCTATCTTATGTGTGTGCCCCTTTGTCTACTTACTGTCTGTCTATTTCATGCAGTATTAATCTTTGCGTGCACATATCTCTTATTAGTCTATCATTTTCCAGTCACTGATCGCAGCGCAAGCAGTAATTTCTAACTGCGGATGAAATTTAACAGTCACTGATCGTTTCAGTAATTTCTCACTGCTGATGAAATTTAACAGGATCAGAAAAATAAGGTTTTAAGTGGCTTGAATTTTTTGCTTGATTACAATATATATACAATATAGAAAAACGCGTTTGCAGTTCGCCATTTTTCTGTTTAATTAAAGGGGCCAGAGCGGTTTTATAATCCAATGTGTTTTGTTAATATTATACACTAACAGCATTTGTTGACCTTGCAGATTTTCGATTCTAACCAGGAGAGATAATGAGTAGTAGTTCAGAAAAGTAAACAGAAGCAAAAATAGTATTTTATTTTGGAGGAGGAATGTGTGTTTGTGTGTGTGTGTGTGTGTGTGTGTGTGTGTGTGTGTGTTTGCGTGCTTTTAATACTGGGGTAGAACCCCTCCGACTTCAACCTGCAGCACACAGGACTCGCTTTATCGTCTCTTCACTGGGCAATAAAGTAGCCATAAACTACCGATTGGTAAAGGGTCATGCCTGTAAGTTTCCCCACCCCCCTCGGAAAAAAAAAATCGCTTCTCATCAGGGAGACTTATATATATTTTTCTTAACGTCCACTTCCGATGTTATAACCAGGGAGGCCTGAGAATAGTGTCCCTTCACCTAACTGCGCCATCACTGTTTTGGTCTGTAGAAAATCATTTGAATAATGTAATTATAAAATACACTTCACATGGTACTCTAGGTCCTAATTACGTCATAAGTGGAATAATTTAAGCGACAAGGGAGTTAATTATGTAATTTAGGGTGGTGATACTGTCAGCACGCTTGAGACACGGATGGCGATTTCATTATGTATTACCGTTTAATGTCAGTCTAAAATGAAAGGATGGCCGGAACCAGAAGACTAAAATGAACATTGATTTTCAGTCTTTTTTAAATTTATCTATTTATTTTTTGCTTTTCGTTTTCTTTTGTTTAGCCAACCAAGGCAAACATTTTCTTTTTTAATGGTTAAAGCTATTTACTGAACATCTAAAGTCTTATTGCTGAAAATCAATAATGCCATTCCCTGCAGCGCTAAATCAGATGTTTGTACTTGCCAATGTCTACGACTAACTTAACTCCTGTAAAGATGAAAAAAAATAGAAAGAAAAGACGTCAGTTTGTAAATAAAATGTCCGACAATTGACTAAGAATTGTTTATGAAATTGTATAGACACAGTTCAGATCAACGCTAGTGTTGTTTTGTGTGTGTGTGTGTGTGTGTGTGTGTGTGTGTGTGTGTGTGTGTGTACTTATATCTTTTATTCTGCAAGAGCTTGTCATAAAGCCTAAATGAACTGGAGAAAGGGGAGGTTGGCCTTTAAAAAAAAATGCACAGTATAAATGCAGTATTGAAGTATTGTAGATACGGTTATTCCGGTTTGTTGCTTTGTTGCAAGTCTACTGCGAATATAATTGGGCCTCCATTTATTTATTTTTTGGGCCTCCCTTTATTTATTTTGTTGTTGTTGTTGTTAACCTTGCCGTCAACGGAGTGCGTACTTGGAATCGTTTCCAGTTGTGGTAGTTCGAGGCTGAACGACCTCCAACCATCTGGCTTGAGTTTTCCAGGCTGTAACAGTGTAAGCTTGTTAATTGTTTAGCTACATATACTCACTCACTCACACACACACACACACACACACACACACACACACACACACACACACACACAAGCGCGCGAAAAAGACACTATCACGTTTGTTTGACTTGAGATTTCTATCGAGAAGAAAGCTAAAGCTTTGAATGAAATAGCAAAGCACGGGCTGAGTCAGCACTTTTGGCCACAACTGTTGTGGCATTGATGAAGATCGGTGAATTTTTTATTTTTGTTTCGACTAGCAGTACTGGTTTAGAATTAGAGATTAGATCTGTCACAGTGATTATCGGTACACATCTAAGGAAGATAGATAATGCATTCCTCATGGCCAAACATTATAGAAAACATTGGCTACACAAGTAAAGGGGGGGGGGGGAGCAGATCGCTTGTACACGAGTTCTGTCACAAAGGTTTCTCGTTAGCTCAGTGGGTTGGAAACCACACTTTCTTATTTCTCACAAGATCACGGAAAATCCATCTTCATAGCTAGAGAAATCAACCACTTGTTTTAAGATTACTAAACTTGTCTCCACCTGCAAATTAAATCATTCGCCTAGGACAGAGATTGTATTTACACTGTCCAGTGACCATAACTTATCACGACTTAGATATTCACTGGGTAAACAAAAAGATGGCTTCTCTAACTGACCTACGTTAATGCAGATATACGCCCTGTCATAGAATTAAGTTATGAGAGCATTCATGTTCTGTACATGTTTCCACATGCATACGTTTGACAAGAATGAAGATTAAGCAGAAACAGAACAGTTTAACGCAATAAAATATTATTAGGTTCCCAATATTTGTCTATTATTGCTTTTTGCCATTATTATTATTATTCTGGGGTTTGGGAAGAGTTTATATTACGTGGGAAAATGTTAGCTAGTCTGGTCATTATTATTTGTGATTTGGTGACGTGTACAAAGATGGTGAAAGAAAACAGAAGCGCTGATGAAGTCTAAGTCTGCATTATTAATGAATTAATTAATAATTTAATAGCAATTATTTTACCAAGTAATCAGCTGGTGTGTTTTGTCCTGGGTGAGAAGGTGAATTATTCAGTATCACGGATTTAATCAAATAGGAGCTTGCGGACTCTAGAATATTTATACGATTGAGTAGGTTTTGCTAAAAAAAGATAATGTCTTAAGTAAAAATAATTTGACGTAGTGGTGGGGGGGGGGGGAAGATTTTGTAGAAGAACTACCGAGGAAAGATTGTTTGCTTTTCGATATTTCTTTCCTTGTCATATGTATGCACAGATTGCTTTTGCTAATTGTATACGAAACAAAATCAGCTTAACTCTATAAAAAAAAAAATTAAAAAAATAGTATGTCAGTAGGAGGGGGGGGGGGTCGTGTTTGTGCGTACGTGCTTATTCGTAGTGTTTGGGTTTTTTAAATTTATTTCTTTAAATGCTGAATGATAGACCCCTGGTCGTCATGACACTCCGCTGGTGGATATTGTACAGCTCTGCAAGCGTGCATTTCATTAATCGTGCTCGCTTGTCGTCGCGTCACTTTGATTGGCTTGTGTTCAGGCCATACATTACGACATTTATGTGTTCACGACATAGCCCTTTAGTTCTTCGTCGCGTCACTTTGATTGGCTTGTGTTCAGGCCATACATTACGACCACAACATAGCCCTTTAGTTCTTCGTCGCGTCACTTTGATTGGCTTGTGTTCAGGCCATACATTACGACCACAACATAGCCCTTTAGTTCTTCGTCGCGTCACTTTGATTGGCTTGTGTTCAGGCCATACATTACGACCACACCATAGCCTTTTAGTTCTTCGTCGGTCATGTGATTTGATAAGCATACTAGTTGTCCTAATTTTAATTATGCTGATTATTAACAGCATACTAGTTGTCCCTTTGTGGGAACTTGCTCTGATAAATATTAACAACATACTAGTTCTTCTGATAAATATTGATAATATACTAGTTGCTCTTTTATAGAAAGGAAATATTAATAATATAGTACTTTAATAGTTAAAGACCAATTATGTAATAAATATTATAGTGCATTTGTAGGCCAGTATTATGATAAGTATTATCATTATGATCGTTGCATCGCTGTAGAATGTAGATGTTGCATTATGTTTTCAAATCGCATTATTGTCAGATTGTCGTAATAAGTATTAGTATTGTACTAGTTGGCTTTTTGAGGTCATGTATAATATTTGTATAATAATCGTGCCAGTTGGTTTTTTTCCTAGGTATTAAATTTGAATTTTATTTTAATTAAGTAATATTTTAAGTTTAGAAAAATATTGTCGCCTCTATAGACACCGGCCCACATTTACGGTACAAATAAACATTGTACTTAATATCAACGTTAAAGTTCGCCTAAATGCCCACATTTACGGTACAAATAAACATTGTACTTAATATCAACGTTAACATTCGCCTAAATGCCCACATTTACGGTACAAATAAACATTGTACTTAATATCAACGTTAACGTTCGCCTAAATACCCACATTTACGGTACAAATAAACATTGTACTTAATATCAACGTTAACGTTCGCCTAAATGCCCACATTTACGGTACAAATAAACATTGTACTTAATATCAAAGTTAACGTTCGCCTAAATGCCCACATTTACGGTACAAATAAACATTGTACCTAATACCAACGTTAACGTTCGCCTAAATGCCCACATTTACGGTACAAATAAACATTGTACTTAATACCAACGTTAACGTTCACACATACGTTCCCCTAACCTAAATGCTCACACGCAGTAACATGAACATTCATAAGAGCACAAATGCACAAACATACCTACATTTGTGCTCAGGTAAAGCACTCGCATATACACTCACATACATTTGTATACACTAACATATACACTCATACAACATACGTACATACACTAACATATACATTCATACAACATACATACACACACTAACATATACACTCATACAACATACGTACATACACTAACATATACACTCATACAACATACGTACATATACTAACATATACACTCATACAACATACGTACATAATATACACTCGTACAACATACGTACATAATATACAACATACGTACATAATATACACTCATACAACATACATAATATACACTCATACAACATACGTACATAATATACACTCATACAACATACATAATATACACATACAACATACGTACATAATATACACTCATACAACATACATAATATACACTCATACAACATACATAATATACACTCATACAACATACATAATATACACATACAACATACGTACATAATATACACTCATACAACATACATAATATACACTCATACAACATACGTACATAATATACACTCATACAACATACATAATATACACTCATACAACGTACGTACATAATATACACTCATACAACATACATAATATACACTCATACAACATACGTACATAATATACACTCATACAACATACATAATATACACTCATACAACATACGTACATAATATACACTCATACAACATACGTACATAATATACACTCATACAACATACATAATATACACATACAACATACGTACATAATATACACTCATACAACATACGCACTTGGACATATATTTATAACACAAACATAACAGCTCAGTACAATTAAATATAGCCTTAGACCGACACGAACCCAGACGATTTCGGCGACACAACAAATCATCTTAACCCTCACTGACTGGAACAGTGGCCTACTGATCTGATTTGTGTTTCTGACGGACGACGGAGGCGTGTGGGTGGGGGAGATGTTACGCTGAGTGCATTACCATTCATTACCTTGTTACCTCAGTGAGGTTGACCGGCAAGGCGCTTATACCACATGGGTCATAAAATCGACTTGTACCGTATTACTAGGCTTAAACTACTCGTTGGCTTGAGCTGATACAATGTCATTCGTCTAGTCATTAGCGTCATGAAATGGCGAGTACTATGAGGACCTGTTGCTTCTTTTTCTCACTGATGATAAAAATATCTTTGAGGTTAAGGCAAAACTATGTTTGAACCATGCAATGGGTTACATTATGTTTTAAAATATTGAAATAACATCTCAAGGTAGTTGTTTATTATATTTAAAATATAACATCTCAAGGTAGTTGTTTATTATACTTAAAATATAACATCTCAAGGTAGGTGTTTATTATACTTAAAATATAACATCTCAAGGTAGTTGTTTATTGTACTTAAAATATAACATCTCAAGATAGTTGTTTATTATACTTAAAATATAACATCTCAAGGTAGGTGTTTATTATACTAATTTAATATATTTTAAACATAACATAGTCCAACATATGTAAGTGTATAAATTTATGTTAGTAGTAATAAACTGCAATCGGAGTCGGACTAAACTAAAATTTCAGGAGTCGGAACGTTTTGGCCGACTCTACAACCTGGGTGAATATATTAAGCTGAATTTTGTTTTCGAGAAAGCTCTCGGGGTTTATTTGGCCAATATTTATCTAGTTTGGTTCTGACAGGCACTTGAATTAAAAAAAATATTTGAATAAAATAACTATAGTTGGTCTGTTCTGCAATGCAGCAATTTCATTCTTTTATACTTGGCGGATTGCACAATCCATCTGCGAATTTCACATTTACAAATGTTATACGAGAAACCAATAGCTAGCGCACAGAATTCTTGTTGCGAAATGAAAATACCCCATAGAATAGGGTCAGAGTGTCAGCACATTTTTTGATCGATCAGTTGGATTAAGTGACGATCTGAAGTACAGTTTCAAGAAATCCTGCCACGCAACGAACTTCAGGGTCTCTGGTTGAATGCACTGTTATTACAAACTGTACGGTTTTACTAAATGTTACTACAATGTTCTTTGTTCTAACACATCTGTGCCAATGTCACGCGGCCTGTAAAAGTGTTGATTGACTTTCTGTTTGGTAAAACATTCAAGACCAAGGAGTGGCGACCGACAGCTTTACAGTGCCCATTGCAATTTTACTGCCACTTACCTAAGAAAAATTTATTGCTTGCTGACAAAAATCTTGGCTTCCATGCACAAAGAGTCTTCAGTCTGGCGTTGCTGCTATACATATTTTAACCCCTACCCCGTGTATATTTAGATTGCTCCAGATCAACACGCTCCGCGTGACATTGAGGGGCTTCCACCTTGTATAATTTTTTTCTCTCATTCCCTTGACATTGAGCACTGTGAAATACTAGCAGGCCTATTGCGTCATCAAGTTTACATGCCTGTGTTGAAAGCCGGAGAAAGTGTCTGGCAATTAAGGTGGCGTGTAGACTATATGTATTTTAATTTATAATGAATTGCACACTTTTTAAATACTGGTTTCTGGTTGAGTTCCTGTACAGTTTGACCCGAGTATACATAAAATCTCAGTTTCTGATATGTGATTAATGGAGTGACCGTTTTATTTGCATCCTGTTGATATGCGTATATATCCCAAATGGCTAGAATAGTTGTCATTTGGTACCAATTGGTTGCTAAAGGAGGTCGGTTATGATTTGACTAGGTAAATTTTGATTGCAGATTTATTTAAATTCCATCAAAACAAAGATTGACGTCACCAGTACCAATATCGACACTGCAGACCTTCTCGAGGCTGTTTAACCGACAATGTCTAGTCTTAAGATCCTTACTTGACCCCGGATAATTCTTTCTGCAGTTTGCAGTCTTTGTTTAACCGACAGCGACAAGTCTTATGGTCCTTACTTGAAGTCGGATAATAATTCTCTCCACCTTTAACCGATAACATCAGATCTTAAGGTCATTCAGATGCTTGACTACTTCAGACTCATATAGATTTTTTTTTTTAAACCTCTCCAAAGGTTTGCATCCATGTCAGGCGTCACCAGCCCGTGGCCCGATGAAAGGGACTCTTGTACCTTGGACTTCGTTATTAACATGTCCAAAAAAGGAAAGGGGAGGGTTTTGTTTGTTTTGTTTCTTCAACTTTTGAACAAAATGTCTGAAAAATAAAGTGATGACTGGCCTTGTTTCTTTAATAAACATCATGTTATGTATCTCGAAAGACGCAATCGACCAGCACTAGAGAATTGTCCACTCAGTCGTGGTTCAGAAGTCGTTTCAGATTGATCGGTAATGGTGAGTCCCTTGGCTGTAGCTAATGGACAGTAAGTTGTAGAGAGGTATTTGTTGTTTTCTTTCGGCATGTGCGCACGGCGCACTCTCTGCGCCGCACAACCAGAGTTATTTCCCTCGATTCCTATTTATTACACGTCATCCGCGACTGAGTTAACTTGAGATTCATCTCTTCTTAGCAACAGATCTAATAGTGTCAACGACACAATAATGTGCGCATTCTCGAGCTTTTGCTAGAGAGAAGTGTCACTTAAATGTCATCTGACGTCATTGCAACAAGGTCGAAAAAAATATTATTCGTAATAGGTTCTTTAGCAGATGTACACGCCTTTTCTTTTCATTTTTAAATCTTCTTCTTCTTCTTCTTCTTTTTTTTTTTTTTGTGCACACGGTTCTTAAGGTTTCGCCTACTTGTGCCCGCTGAGCTGAGAATAAAATGAATCGTCAGACAGGATTTATGCCCCCATATGAGGCTAAACAAGGTCGACCTAGGTCGGTATGTTTCTGTTCATCAACACGTGAAGTCTAATGCCAGGCACGCAGTGTAGACATTATGCAATGTACTGGACGCCACTTCCGGCAGGTTGAGAGAGTTTTAGAGGGTTTTGTCTTCTGGAAGAGCAGTTTCTTTCCGTTTAAAGATCGAGAATCATGTTACGAACAATGCCTAGCCCTAGACGTTAAAGATCGAGAATAGTGGAGAGATTGCCTCATCCTCACATAAAACACACACACACACACACACACACACACACACACACACACACACACACACACACACACACACACACACACACATACATACACACTTTTCTGCGCATTACTAAACAGAAGTATTAGTAAATTACAACATATGTTCTAGTAGGCCTATAGTCTTTAAAATTACAGAATCACTTTTCGTTTGAAGTTTAAATGACGGGAAAACAGAATTGGTTTCTATACAGTTTAAATTATGCAACATATTTAATTCATCTTTCTCCATCAACTCCTCTTACAGGTACGACCACAACCATCCCGTTCCATGTAGTTGCAGCTTTCACCAGTCCGCCATATGTCGATAAATTTTGTGCACATCTCTTCAATCAGTATGATAATGTTCAAGAGGGACTTACATATATAGTTAATTTCATGTGCCATAGTGAACTTTATGTGCAATAGTAAGATGTATGTGCCATAGTAAACTATATGTGCTATAATAAGACGTATATGCCATGGTGAACTATATGTACCAATTTTTACAACTACCACCACCACCACCACTCCCCAAAGATGCAGATCTCATTCCAGTCATCAACATGATAAGTCTCAGTCATCAAACACCTCTACTTGCATGA
This sequence comes from Sinotaia quadrata, assembly GCA_028829895.1. Lineage (NCBI taxonomy): Eukaryota > Metazoa > Mollusca > Gastropoda > Architaenioglossa > Viviparidae > Sinotaia > Sinotaia quadrata. The sequence continues at coordinate 2,745,097 of CM054181.1, read as the reverse complement.
AAAACCTTTCTGGGTCACACCCTTGACCCTCAGTTGCTATGATATATTTTTGGCATTTTCATATATTCAGGCTCCTGCCACAGAGGAACCGTTTTTTTTTTTTATATGGTTGAATGATAAAGTCTGAAACAGGAGCACTAGCTAAGACAAATGGTACACGTGTAGTGGAGTAAATGTACCTATCCCTATTTCTAAACGTAATTGTTATATAAATTGTTAAAAGTTAACGAGACCCAACCTTGGGCACTGCTTATGATGGTATTTTTTGTAAGTGTCAAAGTTGGAATAAACAGGTAAAGAATACGCTAGAACTTGCTGATGTAATCCAAAAATTCCAACTGGACGAGTAGTTTTTTTCTGACTAATAGCCTCACACTTGTTCATAACAACCTCAACCAATGGGGATGGACCGAAGAAGGTTATTTTGTTGCAGAAAGTTCTATATTCAAATCACTTTGATTTTAACATAACTAGAGTCCAGTCATAAAGGCTATCGTTAGCTTATGAAAGAAGCATGCCTATTTATGTGTGGTGTTTTGTACCCACTCCAGACTGCAGTGACTATTGTACTCTATCGGATCATTTTGGTGTGTGTCTCCAACATTATCGTCGAACTTATCAATAAACGTGTTGCTGTAAGTTGATTCCTGTGAATTCCATTCAAGAGCCAATATGGCGAAAATTGAGGCTTGGGTTTGGTCTCAAGAATTCACAAAGAATATTTTGAACATTCCTTGTTGTGTGCTTTGATAGCGCATGCAAAGTTCTGGATGATTCTCCATGACGTGTTTTGTGAGTACATTGAACATTCTATATATAATGAACTGCTGCTATCTATGTGAGCACATTGAACATTCTATATATAATGAACTGCTGATATCTATGTGAGCACATTGAACATTCTATATATATAATGAACTGCTGCTATCTATGTGAGCACATTGAACATTCTATATATAATGAACTGCTGCTATCTATGTGAGCACATTAAACATTCTATATATAATGAACTGCTGATATCTATGTGAGCACATTAAACATTCTATATATAATGAACTGCTGATATCTATGCTAGGATAAACTGAATGAGTGTCTAGCATTAATAAAACATTGTTGAGAAGTGATGTAAATGTCAATGCTCTTTTCATTATATTCATAATCATATGTTGTATATTAGATTGTTGATTTAATAAATATATAGTTAAAGTTTATTAACCTTCTTGCACATATATTAAAACCTTATGTTGGAGTAATAGTGGGTAGATAGGGGCTCATTAAATATAAATAAAAGACAGGTTTTTAATATTCCTTTAGTAAGAAGTTTCCACCTGTAGAACATTATGTGACAGTAAAACGTCTATCTTATTATTGTGTAAAGAGTAGAGTTTTACAACACCCATATAATCTGCCAAGTGAGAGACATGTTGGTCTTGTGGGAGAATTATTAATAAATTTAAATTAAGATTCTCGATCACTTCTAATTAGTTAATTAATAAATAATAACCATAACAAGTAAAGGGTGTCCAGAGAGGTGTCACAATATGCATGCACTAGAACAATGGTTATTGCTGTAGCCATGATACATACTGCTACATAAAATTAAGGAAAGGTTTCTAGTTGCAGGAAAATAGAAAATATTTACCTCTACATGGCATGTACGGAAAGACGTTAAGTTATATAGTTGATATTTATGCCGTTTGTTTGCTTGCTTACTTGATGACGATGGACGGGATGACATGTTTCATGCTTGACTTTTTTCTCCCCATGGGGCCGTCGTTTTCGGATATTTGGAAGCGAGAATGAACTGTACACGGGTGTCGTGACTGGTTTACTTTGTAAAAATTATCCTATATATATTTTTAATTTTTGTCTGTTTCTCCCCTCTTATTAATCCTCCTCAGCTGCTGGAGATTGTGGCGGAGGATTTTGTTCACGAATTGCTTTTTGCGTTGTTTTTTAATTATAGTTCGGAAGAGAGCCATCTAGACATTACTGGCATGTCAAACAAATCAACATGTATTTATGTGCGTGTGTCTGTGTCCTTGTAAACAGTTCGGAAGAGAGCCATCTAGACATTACTGGCATGTCAAACAAATCAACATGTATTTATGTGCGTGTGTCTGTGTCCTTGTAAACAGTTCGGAAGAGAGCCATCTAGACATTACTGGCATGTCAAACAAATCAACATGTATTTATGTGCGTGTGTCTGTGTCCTTGTAAACAGTTTCACTTCATAAATCTTTGCAAATGAATTTAACAATACTAATAAAAATATTTGAATAATTTAATAATCTTATGGGTAGTAAAAAAAAAAAAAAGGCATGCAGAACACGTAATTTTAAACCTTCAATAAAACAAACTAAGTGCAGTAGATATGCTTTCCCCGGAATTAAACTGATGACACCTTCCCCCTCCGGACATTAATACTCATGAAGACATCGATTTTGAGCGCTGTTGTACAAAGCCGACGAGCCTCGGTTTGACAGCAACCGTGAAACAAATGAAATCGCCCTGCACGAGGGAAGGAGCTATTGAAATGATTGGCAAGCCATTCTATTCAAGTCGGATAATCAACTCCCTGGAGCAGTGGCTTTATTACGAAGCAGAAATATGACCGATAAATCTTGTAGTGGACGTGGGTGGTGGGGCAGTAGGTCAAACGCATTTAAAATACGGCGAAGGCATGCGAGCGCTCTGCTCACTACAGATAAATAGTTGTCATAAGTAGGTCACTATAGTTGTCATAAGTAGGTCACTATAGTTGTCATAAGTAGCTCACTACAGATAAATAGTTGTCATAAGTAGTTTATTTTTTTGTTGAAGAGTTAGGAAGTTACTAAAACTTACTTCTTGTAGAGATAGGAAGTTACTAAAACTTACTTCTTGTAGAGATAAAAAGTTACTAAAACTTACTTCTTGTAGAGATAAAAAGTTACTAAAACTTACTTCTTGTAGAGATAGGAAGTTACTAAAACTTACTTCTTGTAGAGTTAGGAAGTTACTAAAACTTACTTCTTGAAGAGTTAGGAAGTTACTAAAACTTACTTCTTGTAGAGATAGGAAGTTACTAAAACTTACTTCTTGTAGAGTTAGGAAGTTACTAAAACTTAGTTCTTGTAGAGATAGAAAGTTAATAAAACTTACTTCTTGTAGAGATAAAAAGTTACTAAAACTTACTTCTTGTAGAGTTAGGAAGTTACTAAAACTTACTTTTTGTGGAAATAGGAAGTTACTAAAACTTAGTTCTTGTAGAGTTAGGAAGTTACTAAAAACTTAGTTCTTGTAGAGTCAGGAAGTTACTAAAAACTTAGTTCTTGTGGAAATAGGAAGTTACTAAAACTTAGTTCTTGTAGAGTTAGGAAGTTACTAAAAACTTAGTTCTTGTAGAGTCAGGAAGTTACTAAAAACTTAGTTCTTGTGGAAATAGGAAGTTACTAAAACTTAAAAGTTGCATTTAGATTTGAAAAATATGCATTATTATTTTCTTTAAATCCCTAAAACAATTTTGCACATTTGACTCTAGAAATTATTGATAAAAAAATATAACTCTTGTACCAATGTTTGCAAATTATTCACCATAAAAATACATAAATACATAGTGTATAGAAGTACTTCTAGTTAACTAGCTAAGGAAATTATTCACCTGAGTGTACTACCTCATGACACAAGTAGGCCTGGCTATACTACCTCGTGACACAAGTAGGCCTGAGGGTACTACCTCATAACACAAGTAAGCCTGGCTGTACTAACTCACGACACAAGTAGGCCTGAGTGTACTACCTCATGACACAAGTAGGCCTGACTGTACTACCTCGTGACACAAGTAGGCCTGACTGTACTACCTCGTGACACAGGTAGGCCTGAATGTACTACCTCGTGACACAAGTAGGCCTGAGTGTACTACCTCATGACACAAGTAGGCCTGAGTGTACTACCTCATGACACAAGTAGGCCTGAGTGTACTACCTCTAAGTAAGCCTGAATGTACTACCACCTAACACATGCAGGCCTTAATGTGTACGTATTAAATGCTCTCGGTTAGCGTTTATTGTTTGCGCTTGTTGCATTTTCAAAATGGTTGCTTTCACGATATTTTAAAAAAATCCATTTAGTGATTTCTAGTTTTGAAAGAAAAGAAATTGAATTAAAGCACTTATACACTTTCAAGAATGGGAAACTAGAAATTGAAACTTTTAAGTTCACATTTCTTAAGAATATAAGTGTGTGTGTGTGTGTGTGTGTGTGTGTGTGTGTGTGTGTGTGTGTGTGTGTTGTATGCATTTTAATTCTCTCGTGTCGTGCATTATGTGATATTGATCTTTATTGCGTGCGTGCGCGCACCCATACACACACATACATATATGAGAGAGATGGGATTGATTATTCATGTATATTCCAGAGCACTAGCAACAGGAATTATTGCATCCATCCATTATATACTCGAATACTAAGTACGAAATGCAACTTCCTTCCTCTATGTAACTGACACTTTGATTGGCCTACAGAAATTTGTACTCCTCGTGTTCGTTTGCATTTTATCTCAAATTTAATAGGACGTTGTTACACCTTTAAAAATTTAATGTATACGAATGGTAGAATGCTACACCTTTAAAAATTTAATGTATGACTTTATTGAATCTTCTAATGGACATCTATAATTAGAACCAGGTTATTTCTGCCGCCCTCCTTTCTTGGTGACTTTCAACACGTCATCACTCATATCCTTGCCCGTAGATTGCGCTTAAAATAAAAATAGCATTCCGTGAATTGTTCGACTCGTGACGTCAGCAGCAGCTGAAAGCAGCCCTAGTCTTACCTTGTAAATGGGCTTAAGAGGGGTGGTGGTGAAGGCATTATTTCCAATTTAAAGTATCTGTATTTTCGATGGAAGTTATATTCAGGGAATGTGTTTGGCAGAGATAGATGACATCTGCAGGTAATCCATATAATTTGTACTGGTAATCCCGCAAACTGAATATAGCGAAAATAAAATTATAATACATTTTTACAAGAAAAATATAATTTATCACACTAATAATTTCAGCAGCATCGTTTTGCGATGTTCTATCATTTGTTTCATCGCGTTGTGTTGTAGTTTATAAAAGACAAGAAATGTGAATTGTTTCATCGCGTTGTGTTGTAGTTTATAAAAGTCAGTAATTGTGAATTGTTTGTTTCATCGCGTTGTGTTGTAGTTTATAAAAGACAAGAATTGTTTGTTTCATCGCGTTGTATTGTAGTTTATAAAAGACAATAATTGTGAATTGTTTGTTTCATCGCGTGTTGTAGTTTATAAAAGACAAGAATTGTTTGTTTCATCGCGTTGTGTTGTAGTTTATAAAAGACAAGAATTGTGAATTGTTTGTTTCAGGATTTCTGCCGAAAGGATAAGACCCAAAACAGGCAATGCCGATGGTGGTGACGCAGACTGGCAGCGATGGCTGCTCCAACGGTCTGTATGAACCGTCATTCGAGAGCGAAGCATGTGGAGTGGGTTACGTGGTTAACATTGACGGCATCGCTTCCCACAAGGTATGCGTTTGGTCCCCGCATGCATAGTAACTAGTTATGGAGCGTGCTTCTAGCTTTCGTTCGGAGTTTTGATTACCACGATAATACCCGTGTCCTGACGTAACTTCTTGTGTCTTATTTATTTGCGTTTTGGTCTTTGTCTGTCCCGAGATATTTGCTAGCCTGTGGGCAAAAATCCGGTTGGTCTGCAACATCCCGATATATTTGCTACCCTGTGGGCAAAAATCCAGTTGGTCTGCAACATCCCGATATATTTGCTAGCCTGTGGGCAAAAGTCCAGTTGGTCTGCAACATCCCGATATATTTGCTAGCCTGTGGGCAAAAGTCCAGTTGGTCTGTAACGTCGCATTTATTTGCGCGGGTAATTAGCGAGTTTGTTTGACGGACGACCTTAGGAGAATTATTTCACTCGAATGAAGTTTATCCCTATAAATAAATAAATAAGTAAAAAGTGACCAAGGTTTATGAGAGTAGATGCTTAGTGGCCTTTTACTGTTCATAATGTGAAATCCATCAGATTGCAACCTACACATGCTTATAGTGCATTACTTGCAACCAAAATGTACATTTGCCAGGTCACTGCAACCTACAATCCCCTTTGTCATGTCACTGTTAACTACACATACCTTGGTCATGTCTGTTAACTACACATACCTTAGTCATGTCACTGTTAACTACACTACCTTAGTCATGTCAGTGTTAACTATACATACCTTAGTCATGTCACTGCTAACTACACATCCCTAAGTTATGTCACTTGATTTCAGTCAAAAAAGCGATTTCTGTGAGCAGACTCACTGACTGAAATCTCTGACACTACAACATGACAGTCAACGAGAACGCAGAGTGTCAGTTCTAATATCATTCTCGACACCCCTAACCACCCCCACCCCCTCCCGCTCTTTTGGAGTGCGTTAGCGAGCTTCTCGGGAGTTAATGCAAACTCCAGAACCTCCCCCCCGCTACACTTCAACTCCACAGAGGCAGCCAGGGTGGTGTGAGGCAGGGATTAATCGCTGTGGAGACAGTGTGTGACTGTAGTAATGAAAGGAGCTCAAATCTGTGGCAAGTAATATTTTTACACACGAAGCACAAACGAACTTTCAGTGTTGTTTAGCCAATCCTTCCATCATGGGACCCGCACTATCAACTGCTAAGTCTAAGACAGATCACAGGAGCTTCACAGCAAAAATGAAATTCCCTCCTATGAGGAGCTTTAAGTTGAAATCATTCGTACAATCTATACCAGTGGAAATAGATCGGCTGACGGCGCGATTAAAAAAACAAACAAACTAGGCTTTTAGGCTTTTGATGTAAATGGTTTTATAAAATAACTGCTCTTTTCCTTTGTTCTCTTTTTTTTTCTTTTTTTTTTGCCTAGTAGGGGGAATGGGAAGATCGAAGATGCAATTTGTTTGCGAATTGTGGAGCTACTTGTGCAGGTAGTTTTGTCTCAGAATTCTATGCAAATGAACGCGCGTAAAATTAAGCTAGTCTATGGCAGCCCTCGGGCGTCAACATCAATAACGTCCATGCACTTGCCGTTTCCTACAAGAGTCGGGGTTGGGAGGGAGAGGACACCAGAGAGGGGTGTTTGTTTTTGTTGGTTATGTCAAGTCACTTCGTGAGTCTATGAAGTCCCGTAAAGTCAAATGTGCCATGCTTATTGATTGGAGGAGATATGTGGAGAATTATGATGCCGATAATAGCAACACTGTTCCGCTATTAGCAGGTGATTGTGGCTCTGTCAGCATGGCGGTGATGTTTTGAAACTGAACTTTGTGTGGACACTTTTTTCTAGCAAACAAGTATTGACATTTCTTGCAGACAAGCGTTCTCGACTGTTGTACATGTGTGTATTGTAAACGTGCAATTTGCAGATAAAGTTTCGTTTGCGTGTGTATGTGTGTGTGTGAGAGAGAGAGAGAGAGAGAGAGAGAGAGAGAGAGAGAGAATGGACTAACGAATAAAGCAGACTTTTACTGTTTAGGAAGTCTGTAGATTTTTATGTAGTTGGGTATATTACCTTCTCGTTCCCCAAACTCCCGGGTTTCTCGTTAAAACAGTCCTTGTTTTTTTCTTAACTACAAATGGTTGTTTTATTTATTTTAAATATATTGTAATAGCTAAACCAAAGTACACACACACACACACACACACACACACACAGGTACATGCGCACAAGTGTAATCACACACAACCGTACGCACTCATGATGTAAACTTTAAAAAAAAAAAAAAAAAGCATAAAAAATGTCATTGAGGCTGAGATTATCTCAGAAAGCTATTAAAGTGGAAAATGGATTTAGAAGTAAAATACAAGAGCTGAAATGTGCCAGAATTCGCTTTATGCCAAAGAAACCGGTCCGAAAAGATCGGTAGCGAGGATTCAGATTTCATCCAGGACACACAGTCCAGTTCCTGATTTGTTGTGTGGGCATTTAGTCACGTTCCTGATTTGTTGTGTGGGCAGTTAGTCAAGTTCCTGATTTGTTGTGTGGGCAGTTAGTCACGTTTCTGATTTGTTGTGTGGGCAGTTAGTCACGTTCCTGATTTGTTGTGTGGGCAGTTAGTCACGTTTCTGATTTGTTGTGTGGGCAGTTAGACACGTTCCTGATTTGTTGTGTGGGCAGTTAGTCGCGTTCCTGATTTGTTGGGTAGGCAGACCACCTTGGAGAGAAATAGACATCTTCATTCAATCTGACAACACTGAGTTCACAATTCAGGATTTTAAAAATTAAACAAAAAGAAAGATAAATATTTTTTTTTAAATGTATATCTGACAGAAAACACTAAAGAAAGTTGGTTCTTCGTAACCCGATTTTTAAAAAAGTGAAATAAACACAACATGAGAGGATGGATGGACGTAACGTATTTAAAACCGGATCTGACGAAATCCAAGTCAGAACTACCCAAACAAAACCGGCATATCAGAACTACCCAAATTATACCGACCTTAAGAACTATCCACCAAAACAGAGTTGTCCAATAGGAGAGACCTGTTCAGACCTCTCCACATCGCTGAAAGTAGTGCTTTACTCTTGTAAACCATTACAATAGCCTTATTCTGATTGGCCCTTACAAAGACCTTATTCTGACACACCCTTAAAATAGCCTTATTCTGCATACCATTATAGTAGCCTTATTCTGATCGACCCTTATTGCAACATTTTTCCGACACACCCTTATAACCTTATTTTGATACACCCTTAAAATAGCCTTATTCTGACACACCCTTAAATAGCCTTATTCTGACACACCCTTAAAATAGCCTTATTCTGACAGACTCTTAACACAGCTTCATTCTGACACACTTAAAACATTTATTCAGACAGACTACTACAATAGCCTTCAGAAATATCTATTCCACAGCTTCATTCTGACACACTTAAAACATTTATTCAGACAGATTGCTAAATAGCCTATAGAAAGATCTATAATAGATTTATTCAGACAGTTTCTTAAAATAGCTAGACAAATCCTTAAAATAGCTTTATTCGGACATTTAATTTATTCAGACCTAGCATTAATGTAGCTTTGTTCAGACATAGCATTAATGTAGCTTTGTTCAGACAAAACATTAATGTAGCTTTGTTCAGACAAAACATTAATGTAGCTTTGTTCAGACATAGCATTAATGTAGCTTTGTTCAGACATAGCATTAATGTAGCTTTGTTCAGACATAGCATTAATGTAACTTTGTTCAGACCTAGCATTAATGTAGCTTTGTTCAGACATAGCATTAGTGTAGCTTTGTTCAGACCTAGCATTAATGTAGCTTTGTTCAGACAGAACCTCAAGTAGTTTTATACGGATAAACTCTTAAAACATCTGTATTCAAAATGGACTCTCCAAACATATTCTGATATACCCTTAAAATAGCTTTATTCAGAAATACCCTTAACAATTTTATTCAGAAATACCCTTAACAATTTTATTCAGACTGACCCTTAAAAATAGCTTTATTCAACAGACCATTAAAGGAGCTTTAGTCAAACAAAATTTTGAAGTAGCTTTGTCCGGAAGATCTTTGAATATTCATATCATATACACGTGCTGCAGTATGTAGATTTGTCCTTGAAAAACGTTTATTCAGGACTCAGGAGTCAAGACGGTGGTGGTAGAATTGTTTGTTTTTTTAAAATGGAGATTTAGTTTGATAGATCGTTAGTCACCCATCTTTTATTCATCCTGATTTGTTATAACGTGTAGAAATCTAAATTCAAACGCTCCTTTAAAATACAAGGAAACGTATCCGGATTATCTTTTCAAATAAGTTTGTTTTGCTTTACAGTCTTTAAATACAAGGAAACGTATCCGGATTTTCCGGAAATAAGTTTGTTTTGCTTTACAGTCTTTAAATACAAGGAAACGTATCCGGATTTTCCGGAAATAAGTTTGTTTTGCTTTACAGTCTTTAAATACAAGGAAACGTATCCGGATTATCCGGAAATAAGTTTGTTTTGCTTTACAGTCTTTAAATACAAGGAAACGTATCCGGATTATCCGGAAATAAGTTTGTTTTGCTTTACAGTCCCAAAATCTAGGCTTGCAGATGCGTTCATTTTCATTCCAGACGATCCTTGAAAGTGCAGTACCTGAATTTTTTCAGCCAAATCTTGAAAATGCGGCTATTCTAAAAGCAAAATCTGAAACAAAAAAACAAAAAAACAAATTGCCATCCCTTTTTTTTTAAGTGAATGAAATAAAGATGAGCCGGATATTTTTGTTTGCAGAATCTCTTGGCTATAATTAAAGCAACTTTATTGCAGCCAATGATGTTTTTCATTCCTTGTTTATTACTGTCGAGTTTTTCTTTTTAATTCTCCTTTAATTAAAAGCAATTTTTTTCAACAGCTAGCCGTTTCAAATTATTATTATTTTGAAAGAACTTTATATGTTCACTGTGCTTTGTTTGAGATATTCGTGTAAAATTAAGAAGTTTCCTTCAAAATAAAAACGGTTTATTGGGTCTAAGCTTCCGTAAGTTAATCAGCTTAATTCTTTGGATCCTCCAGATTCTAAGATTATTTTTTCCTAAAGACTGTATGATCGGAATGGTGGTTGTATTTAAACGAATCTTCCAGTATTCAGAGTTGTCTGGTTTTTTTATAAAATGTAATTTCACCCCCCTAATATATAACCGGCATTTATCAGCGTGATCTGTTGAAGCGTAGCCGGTCTTAATGAGTCTTTAAGGGACAGATGAAAATATATTCTTCGGGTTATTTTAGTTATCAAAATAAACTAAAACAACAACAACAAAATCTATGGAGCAAATCAGCACTCTTCGACATTTGGCTCCGGAGAACATTCAGTCGTTATAGTTCATTCTCTAAATACAACCGGCATTTTCTTACCGCCATGTTATAGTTCATTCTCTAAATACAACCGGCATTTTCCTACCGCCATGTTATAGTTCATTCTCTAAATACAACCGGCATTTTCTTACTGCCATGTTATAGTTCATTCTCTAAATACAACCGGCATTTTCTTACTGCCATGTTATAGTTCATTCTCTAAATACAACCGGCATTTTCTTACTGCCATGTTAATTGTTATAGTTCATTTTCTAAATACAACCGGCATTTTCCTACCGCCATGTTATAGTTCATTCTCTAAATACAACCGGCAATTTCCTACCCCTTGTTATAGTTTATTCTCTGAATACAACCGGCATTATACTACCCCTTGTTATAGTTCATTCTCTGAATACAACCGGCATTTTCCTACCCCTTGTTATAGTTCATTCTCTGAATACAACCGGGATTAATCTTCCGTCGTTTTAGAGAATTAACTATAACTGGGATTATCCTTCCGTCGTGTTATAGATCAGACTCTTAAACATCCAACAAGCATTATTCGGACTGATCCGACTTTCATGAGTAAATATGATGGGTGTCTGTGTACTCCAGTTCTTGCAGATCTCTTTATTTATTTATTTATTTATTTTTGCTGCTGCTTATAATAAGCGGTTTGGTTGTATGAGGATCTGATGGATATCTAAAATTACCTACGTCACATACCCCCTATCACCAAAGCGACTTCCAAGCTTGTTAGTGTCGCTGATGTTTTCGGCCAGAGATGGCCCCTGAAGGTCCCTAGACACTGATGCCAGACGCAGCAATGCAAGACAGTCAACTGTGTGTAGGAACTTCGCCCCGAGAATCAATGAAACATTGTCCAAGCTCCAATTTAATTTACCGGTTCGCGTTGCTGGTGCCTCTGGCGTATTGATTCCACCTCGCGAAGCTCTGTAAACGTGTTGCAGCGTTCAGGGAACGGATTAGCGGGCATCGCAGCTCGTCTTATGATGGTGTGCTTTAGGTTCGCATCTAAACCGAGAAACCATATCTCATAGTATATTAATTAAATCTGTCGAGCAGCCTTGTGTGTTCAAAGATGAGGGACTAAACCGGAAGTCTGTGTCTCATAGTGTATTAATTCGGTCTCTCGAGCAGCCTTGTGGGACGCGGGACTAAACCGGAAGTCCAGACCACATAGTTAAGTTCAAAATATGGAGCTCTAGAGGAAATGCGATCGAAGTCTAACCAAAGAAACATAAAGCCTGGTTTATTCCAGAGCAGTGTGCGTTTTTGTTTAATTTTCACTTTATCTTTTCTCAGGAAATATCAATAATAATTTAAACCGAAACATAAGCTTAAGTATAGATAACAGCCATATGTGTATTGCCGAATACCGTGTGGTCTTACGACCCTGTTTTATTTTAAATTTTATTTATTTTATTTGCGCAGGAATTTTTTTTTAAAAGACAACGAAAGAACCCCAACAACAATATTTACCTAATGAGACCTAAAGCATCTTTTTGTTGTTGTTGTTGTAATCTTTGGCAAACGAGTTATTACAACAAATATGTAATCTTTGGCAAACGAGTTATTACAACAAATATGTAATCTTTGGCAAGCGAGTTATTACAACAAATATGTAATCTTTGGCAAACGAGTTATTACAACAAATATGCAGCGCGTTCAAGATCGAATAGATTAGTCAGACACGTTACATTAATTTGTTGTGCTTATATTATTTTCTTCTACATGTGCATGGGGTTTTTGATTGAATTCGTACACCATACTTAAGAATACATTTAGTCCCTTCACAATTTCCGAATTATAGACACATCACAACAATGACGGAAGCAAAATGCAAATAAGCAAGGTTGAACGTCACGCCGTACAGTGTTCGGGTTGGTTGCAGAAAGTGCTGCGCAAATAAACTATTTCTCCCAGGTCTTGTACATTTGACCTTTGCACTTTGAACTGAATCGTACTTGATGGATACTTTACAGTCGAAGACTGTCCTTGTTCTTTCATAACTTGTTTAAATCTATCTATCCCTTAGTCTTGCCGACCGTTGGGGTACCACTGATGACCTGACAACCAGTTTCTTCCATTCCATTCTGCTCTCAGCTAATCTGACCGTATTGCTCAGTTTCAGTCCTGTCCACTCTGAGATGTTATCATTCCATCTTTTCCTCTGTCTTCCTATCCTCCGCCCTCCTTGCACAGTACCTTGCATGATTGTCTTGGCAAGCCCTGTTGATCATGTGACATGCCCATACCATTTCATTTAGCGTTTTTTCACAATGGCCAATAGCTGTTCATGTTCTGCGTCATAAGATGTGAAATCCTCAGCCCTTCTCTGTCCGTGTGAGTAAAGTGGCACCCTTGACTCAAAGAACTAGCTGTGTGTGACGCCAACGTCACTTAGTTATTATTATTTTTTAATTATTAATTTAATTATTTAATTATTATGTTTAATTAATTAATCATTCATAACTTATTACAAGTGATGACAATCTTAATTTGTTATTAACAATTCTCCAGAATATTCGTTTCTCTCACCATGTTCTCTTTTCCATAACATTAAAGACAAGCATTTACCGTCACACAATATTTCCGAGGTGGAAAACTTCTTACTAAAGGAGAAGATAAATCCATCTTTTACTCTTTATTTAGTGAGCCCCCCCCCCCCATCTACCCACTTTCTTCTCCAACATAAGGTTATCAGTTTATGTAAGAAAGTAAATAAATTTATTAAATCATCAGTCATATATACATATTATAACAAATACAATGACAAATATTTTTACTTGACGTCAATATTTTCACAAAACCATGTTTGAATAATTTTAATACCTATACAGTCTTATATCACAATAGAACACAATTCAATAGATTAGTGTCAATACAAATCACAAGATAGTTCTTATCAGAAATGGAGTTATTAGAGATAGGTGATAAGGCGATGCCACAATAGTCTTTGGTTGCGCTTTTCGTAAAACAACGTCACAAGTTTATTGTTCACGTTATTACTGTCAATTCCATGTTTCCCTTCGTACATTGTAGAACACTGACTAGCCGCTATTCTCTCGAGGACATCTGGTGCTCTACCCTATTAGCTCCCTCAGGCAGAACAACAATTGTAGAATTTCCAGTAACTTCCTTGTACCAGAAATTTCTCGATTTAGTCAGCATAGTTTGCCACCATACATCAATGGAGTGCACGGGATTTCTTACACTTACACACTGTGGTAGATACTTCTCACATCTATCATAGTCGTAGTGGTTTATAATCAGTAAACCAGGAGATTTGGGTAAAACAAGGAAAAATTGCTTATTCCCAAGCTGCCCTTCATGACCGGACTTCTTGCCACTCCAAATTCATAGTGACTAGACAACAGAATTCTCTACAGCAGGTAAACTTTTGATCTCAGCCCATTGGCTGGACTCATTCTCGTAAATCTTAGCCATTGGATAATAAAAATTACTCATCCGGTTGAAACTTGTTTGGATTGAATCAGCAATTTCTAGCATATTCTCAATTCGAGTTGTTTACTCCAACTCTGACACTTAGAAAAATACCATCAAAAGGAGTGCCCAAGGTTGCATCACTTTGACAGTTTAACAGTTAAGTCTAGAAGTAGGGATAGGCAAATTTACTCTGCCTATCATTTATCCTAGGATGAGAAGTGTCCTTATGTTTCCAGCTGTTTATTCCAAGGTTACCATTGTCTTTGTATGTCCTGTCACGTTCTCCTTCCATAAAGCAGAGGTCTTGTATGATATGAAACGTTTACCCTGAAGGGTGGCAATGCCCTTGTATGACATAACATTTTTACCCTGAAGGGTATCAGTGTCTTTATTTGACATGACACATTTACCCTTATGGGTATCAGTGTCTTTATTTGACATGACACATTTACCCTATGGGTATCAGTGTCTTTATTTGACATGACACATTTACCCTGAAGGGTATCAGTGTTCTTGGTACGCATTGTTATGCTTAATAATATCCAGAGGATCAGGAGTGTTCTTGGTGTATGATCGGACACGTTTGCCTAAAAAAAAACAACTATGTCCTTGTGTCATAATGTGCTAAGAGTATGGTTCATCTTTTGATATGTCTTGTGTCACGATACGCTAAGTCATAATTTAATCCTTTGGTGTGTCCTTTGTGTCACGATACGCTTTGTCTGGTTCATCCTTTGGTGTGTAATGACGATGAATACGAAAGTGCAACCCCTAAATAAGGGGAACAACCCTCACTCGCGTCCAATCTGAACAGGTAGTACTTGCAGACTACACGCATCTTGACACGTTGCACGTCGGAAATTTAGATGGAAAGATGATCATGTGACATCGATCACCTTTCCCGTACTGGAAGCTGCTTTCTCCCCACAATTGTCCGTAGTCAGGATCAACCGCGCTGTTAGCATATCTGCAAACAGACGAACACAGACCCTCTCTCTCCCTTTTTGACGGCAGCCGTATTCGCGACTCCTGGGAGGAAATTCTTGTCTGTCAGCACGTCCGACACAGCATATCTGACAGCACTTCGACCCCTTCAGAGAGGTTCCTCCTAAACTCTGATAATTGTCAAACTCTAGGATCGGCTTGACACATCCACAGTTGATTGGGGGGTTTCAGAAATGGGGCATATATATTTGTTCCCCTACCACCCTATCTTTCTACATTCTCTGACATATTGTCTTTACACATATACCAACAACATTACATAAAAATCACTTATTTCTGCATGATATTTTTTTGTGTATATCAAAATCCTCCAAAATATAATTAAATTCAATTTTAACACTTGTAAAATCCCACAAATTATGCCACTGCAAAAATCCTCGAGATGTTTTCTTCAGTGATAATACTTTTATAACCGCGTCCCGTCATTAACAAAAATCACGGTCGTTGTCTTGCTTAATAGCATCAAAGGTAAATTGAAAAGTTAATGGATTGCTGCCAGTCCGCGGAGATAGTTTACTTTCATTTTATACAAGAAGTTAGTGTCTGTGCAGTATTGATTTTTACAATCGTAAATGAATAAGTGGAATATCGATTTCTACAGAGACTGAATTCTGAGTGAAAATGCAGAAAAAAATAACCATTTTCATTCTGGCATCAATCAACGTTAATATTGCAGTTCTGTTCTTTGTTTAGGAACACACAATGACTGCCTTTGCTTAATGTTTCCCCAAAGTCTGTCAGTTAACTTTAAAGATGAACCTCCAAGTAAGATACCCTTACAGCAGTGTAGAGAATGAAGAAGTTTAAAAGAGTCTCTGGTATCTGGGCATCCAACTTAGAAGGAAACTCACACACTTATTGCATTAAAATTGTTTGCTACCTTTAGGCTTTTGATTCTTGTAACGAGGAAAAACTTGGAAGTATTTAGAATGTATTGACGGCATTTTCAATTCGTTCCATATTCATTTTGTCAGGAGATGTGGCAAAGTTTTTCTTTGAAATATATTTTACAAAATGCTAGTTATTAAATTATATTACCTGTTGCCATTGTCACAGTGATTTCAGATCTCACTTGTACAGTCAGGAGGAAAAGATGAGCTTTCAATAGAACTACCTTAATAGACCATTTCTGAGAACCAGCCCCTGGTTATTTAAGGGCGAGTTTGCTACCAAGTACATTTTTAACAGGCTGTCGATGGCCTGTGTGTCTACTCTTTGCATTGATATAGATGTGTGATTCCTTCTCCCCACCCACCCCACCCCCAACGAGAGCAATTCTGGACTGTTTGAACATATAGAGTGGGCTAGTGCAGTTCTAGACTGTGTGAACACATTTAGCTAGAGTGGGCGAGTGCAGTTCTAGAATGTGTGAACACATAGAGTGGGCTAATGCAGTTCTAGAATGTGTGAACACATTAGGCTAGAGTGGGCGAGTGCAATTCTAGACTGTGTGAACACATTAGGCTAGAGTGGGCGAGTGCAGTTCTAGAATGTGTGAACACATTTAGCTAGAGTGGGCTAATGCAGTTCTAGACTGTGAACACATAGAGTGGGCTAGTATAGTTCTAGATTGTGTGAACACATTAAGCTAGAGTGGGCGAGTGCAGTTCTAGACTGTGTGAACACATTAGGCTAGAGTGGGCATTGACTGATTGATTTATACTTTGTAGCAACTTCAAAAGATTCTTTTTTTTTTTTTTTTACACTAGAGTTAACGGTAACTGTTCCCTTTCTACACAAGGGTTAGTGGTTATTGTAAATTACTTTTTTCCCACTCATTAAGGTTAACTGTAATTGTAAACAAAAATAAATAAATAAAAATTCTGCAGTAAGGTTATCGATAATACGATTCTGCACAACGGTTAACGATGCTAGTCAAACATAAAAATATCTCTACAGTAAGTGGAGTTAACAGTAATTTTTCCTTTCTGCACTAAAGTCAACTGTAAATGACCCTTTGTGCAAAAAGATCAACTGTAAATGAACTTTCTGCACTAATGTCAACTTTAAATGACCCTTTCTGCACTAATGTCAACTGTAAATGACCTTTTTGCACAAAGGTCAACTGTAAATGACCCTTTCTGCACTAATGTCAACTGTAAATGACCCTTTCTGCACTGCGATTATCGATAACAATAAAATATTCCTTTCTTCAGAGTGGTTAACGGTAGCTGTAACACACAATAGTCTTAACTGCACTAGGGTTAACAGTAAATATTCCCTTTCTATTCGCGAGTTATCGTTAGCGGTAAATACGTGAAAATGCAAAACTTTATTAAAAACACGCGTGCAACCAAAAACAAAAACTCAATCTCTTACATCAGAATTTACGGTAACTTAAGACACTAACTGTTCTTTGCTCGCGGTAGGTGTTGTACAAAAAAAACCAAAAAAAAACTTTCCACACTGGCCAACAGTAACGATAAAAGAAAAACTATAAAATACTCCTTTTACACTAAAAAATTAACGGCATCTATCAGGCACTTCAAACTTCCGTCCCTTCAGTATTGAACACTTCCTAAGTAGGTTTGGCCAAACCCGTTCAAGACTCGGGTCCCTGACTGGCCCCTTGTAGACTAATGACGTTATAGTTGTAGACTAATGACGTTATAGTTGTAGACTAATGACGTTATAGTTGTTTGGCACGGCATGAGGCTCTGAGCAAAGAGAAGAGAGAAAATAAAACTCCATACGCGTGGTGACTCTGGCAGAGTGAACCAGATGTATTATTTTTAAGCATATGTGAGTATAACTCAAGGGAGTTGTAAAATATTCAGATTTCTTTTACTTAAATTATCCGTAACGATATGCATTGATCAAACGGCGGGGATCTAAACCAGTGGTATAAATTTATTTCACTTGTGTGTGTGTGTGTGTGTGTGTGTGTGTGTGTGTGTGTGTGTGTGTGTGTGTGTGTGTGTGTGTGAGAGAGAGAGAGAGAGAGAGAGAGAGAGGAGTGAACTCTTTTCTTTTTTTAATTAAAAAATTTGCATCTTTAAATGTAAAACCTTGACTTTGTGCATTAAAATATAATAATTACAGTAATATGGTTTTGCTTTAGGACCGCAGGCCTAATATTTAGAGAAAATAATTCTATTCAGTATTTCTAGACTGACAGGACCCTATTACGAAATGTCTGGAAAAAATAATTTTGTGATTAAAAATATTTATATGTTGCAAATCAGATCAAGAATTTGCACATAAACTACTCAAAACTCAGTCAGAGAACAGATGGAAAATATAAAGCGGACAGCGACAGGATATTTTATGCAAAAGATTTTCTGAGTGACGCGAGGAATCGTAATTGAGGACTTAAAACAAATAATAAAGATGGCTGAAAGATGACGTATAAACACTGATTAATAAAGACTAATCGATAGGACCACGCACTGAACCAGTCTATGGTATTGCATATTTCTATGCTGATTTGTTTCGAAATTACAAATTAACACCCCCATACTCTCGCTCTCACAATCACTTTTTTTGCTTCTCCCCCACACACCCTGATCTCTGACTTTCTTTTTCTCTATCCGTCTCTTTCTTGTTTCTCTTGCTCTGGGACTTGCTTTCTATTTCATGCTCTCTTTCTCTCATGTCTCTTTCTCCCTTTCTTTCACTCTTATCCTCTTGCTTTTGCTCTCCCCTTATACACTTTTGCTCTCCCCCTATACACTTTTGCTTTACCCTTATACACTTTTGCTCTCCCCTTATACACTTTTGCTCTCCCCTTATACACTTTTGCTTTACCCTTATACACTTTTGCTCTCCCCTTATACACTTTTGCTCTCCCCTTATACACTTTTGCTCTCTCCTTATACACTTTTGCTCTCCCCTTATACACTTTTGCTCTCCCTTTCGATCGCTCTCGTTCTCATGCTTTCTTTCACTCTCTCGTTCTCTCGTTCCTGTGCTGTCTGTCTCCTTGCGTACCGTCTTTTGGAGAGGGTGGGTGGGGTTTTTTTGTTGTTGTTAAAAACCTCCTCTTTGTCTTTCGTTATCTCTCTTTTGCGGGCTCTTTTCTGTGTTTCCTCTAGCGTCTCCCGTTCTTTTCTGTGTTTCCTCTAGCGTCTCCCGTTCTTTTCTGTGTTTTCTCTAACGTCTCCCGTTCTTTTCTGTTTTCTCTAACGTCTCCCGTTCTTTTCTGTGTTTTCTCTAGCGTCTCCCGTTCTTTGCTGTGTTTTCTCTAGCGTCTCCCGTTCTTTGCTGTGTTTTCTCTAGCGTCTCCCGTTCTTTGCTGTGTTTCTCTCTCTTGTGCTCATTATCTCACAATTTCACTCATTTCACTGCACACGTACACAATGCTCTTACTCTATTGCACATCTCAAATCGATCACTATTACTTCCATAGAGTTTCACTGGAACATGAAAACCTAGAAGTAATTAATTTTTTTAAAATACGCTTTGGCTTTCTTTCAAATATTTTTATTGTTGCATACTTCCAACTCTGCTTTTTAATTAATTGAACGTACCTAAATAGGTAACTTGTTTTGGTTGCGTGGTGTACGAATTGAACTCTTGGCATGTCGCTTTAAACGTAAGCCATAGATGTTTATCGATAAAATGTCGTCAAATTTAACAGTGAAGACTGTAATGTATTGGGCTGTGAACTGGTTCCAGTGAAGATTGTAGTTTATTCGGCTGTGAACATTTTGCCAATGAAGACAAGTATATTTGGCTGTGAACAGATTGTCAGAGAGGACTATTCTATTGTCAGTGAAAAGGTTGCCAGTGAAGGCTTTAGTATATTTGTTTGTTTAATAGGTTGCCAGTGAAGGCTTTAGTATATTTGTTTGTTTAATAGGTTGCCAGTGAAGGCTTTAGTATATTTGTTTGTTTAACAGGTTGCCAGTGAAGGCTTTAGTATATTTGTTTGTTTAATAGGTTGCCAGTCAAGGCTTTAGTATATTTATTTGTTTAATAGGTTGCCAGTCAAGGCTTTAGTATACTTGGATATGAACGGGTTACCAGTAAAGACTGTAGTATATTTGGCTGTGAACAGATTGCCAGTTAAAAGTTTGTTGTATTTGGCTGTGAACAGGTTGCCATTGAAGACACTAGAGTATATGGTTGTGAACAGGTTGCCAACGAAGACTAGTGTATTTGGCTGTAGACAGGTTTTAGTAAAGATTTTGTTGTATTTGGCTGTAGACAGGTTTTAGTAAAGATTTTGTTGTATTTGGCTGTAAACAGGTTTTAGTAAAGATTCTGTTGTATTTGGCTGTGAACATGTTGCCTGTGAAGTATGTAGTCTTTTTGGCTGTGAAAAAGTTCCCAGTGAGTACTATTGTATTTGGTTGTGAACAGGTTGCCAGTGGAGACTGTAGAAAAGTGGAAAGACCTGATCTGAAAGTGCACCCACTAAGAGACTGATTAAAGTTAACGGGAGTGCCATTTGTGAGTTAAAGATATTGTCCAGAGAGTAGGAAAATTATAGTATATGTAGATAATTTGCAAGATTTTCTTAAATTGTATTTATTTGTCTTGCTCTGTGTGGATATTTTTAGGAGGGATTTTTTTTAAAAAATGAACTTTCACTCGAAAACTGCAAAGTTTCAGTAATTTTTTTTTCTTGACAAAATAATTGCCATTTGTAAAGCAGACGTTCTGTGCGACACTTTCGTGTCCCATCATATTATTTCCTAAGATGGTACAAATTCTTTACTCACCCTACGTATCACCTTCATAGACTGACCAACTATCTGAATCCAAGACTGGGTAATCGGTACCGTTAAGTGGTCACACCCTACTTTTCTCGTTTTCTGCATGCAACACCGTCCCAGTGGATATTAACCCCAAGTTGTTGTTTTTTATTCCTGAGTAAGGTCGAGACGGCCGTCAGTGACGAAATTTATACCGTCCCTACACGCCAGATTCCTTGTTTGCCATTCCAGAGAGAAGGACGAGGTCAACTTCCAGTCTTATCTGTTATTAAAATGAATCCGATTGTTTTTCGCTACGCACACATGCAACACATATGTATACATTCGCGAGCGTGCAAACACGCACACACACAATAACTACATTTCCTGTGCATGCGTACAAGCAAAAACACGCACACACACAATAACCTGTGCATGCGTACAAGCAAAAACACGCACACACACAATAACCTGTGCATGCGTACAAGCAAAAGCACGCATACACTCAATAACCTACATACATTTCCTGTGCATGCGTACAAGCAAAACACGCACACACTCAGTACACTTAACCCACAAGGGTGTGCATGCAAACACGCACGCACGCATAAACACGTACATAGGCATTCATGCACGCGTGTAAATACACACTCTGTACACCTACATGCACATATATTTATGCATGAAAACACGCGTACACGCTTGCACTCAGAGAGACATATCCATCATTGGCAAGAGAGAAGTAATACGTCTGTATCCTCAACTTACTCGTCCAGTCATCGCACATTCTTTTCAAACAAACAACGACAAAATATTTCACCTATAACCTGTAACAGAAATCCAGTGAAAGTAAGAAATATATATAGCTTGGACTCTCTACAGAGTGAAAATAGTGTATATTTCTTGGGCTCTCTACCCAAATGAAAGTAGCATACATACATCTTGAGCTCTCTACCCAGTGAAAGTAGTATATATCTCTTGGACTCTCTACCCAGTGAAAGTAATATATAAATATATTTCTTGGACTCTCTACCCAATGAAAGTAATATATAAATATATTTCTTGGACTCTCTACCCAGTGAAAGTAATATATAAATATATTTCTTGGACTCTCTACCCAGTGAAAGTAATATATAAATATATTTCTTGGACTCTCTACTCAGTGAAAGTAATATATAAATATATTTCTTGGACTCTCTACCCAGTGAAAGTAATATATAAATACATTTCTTGGACTCTCTACCCAGTGAAAGTAATATATATTATATCTCTTGGACTCTCTACCCAGTGAAAGTAGTATATATTATATTTCTTGGACTCTCTACCCAGTGAAAGTAGTATATATTATATCTCTTGGACTCTCTACCCAGTGAAAGTAGTATATATTATATCTCTTGGACTCTCTACCCAGTGAAAGTAGTATATATTATATTTCTTGGACTCTCTACCCAGTGAAAGTAATATATATTATATCTCTTGGACTCTCTACCCAGTGAAAGTAGTATATATTATATCTCTTGGACTCTCTACCCAGTGTCATTTTCATGTCTCTCCCAAAAATTATGACTAATTTCTCCTCTTCCTTTTTTTCCCATTTTATTATTACTTTATTAGTATTATTCTTTTTTCACTCTTTGGCCCGTGGTGAAGTTCCTTTTTTCACAGGAGTCCGTAACCCAAGGTGATAATTGTCCCTGTCCTTACCGGTTGTTAGGACCCTATTTTCACTAGTTACCGGTTGTTAGGACCCTGTTTTCACTAGTTACCGGTTGTTAGGACCCTATTTTCACTAGTTACCGGTTGTTAGGACCCCGTTTTCACTAGTTACCGGTTGTTAGGACCCTGTTTTCACTAGTTACCGGTTGTTAGGACCCTGTTTTCACTAGTTACCGGTTGTTAGGACCCTATTTTCACTAGTTACCGGTTGTTAGGACCTTACTTTTACTCATTAGTGGATTGGACGGTCCCTCGGAGTGCTCTTTGAAAACATTCGACGTCATCAAATGAGCACGGGAGACTGGACTCTGCCCACTGCAAGGACACGAACTGATTGCCTGGACAGCGTCCTTCATTTGGCTGGAACTGAAACGGTAACGAAGATCGCCGCTATCGAGCGAAAGTTTAGCCTAATTTCCTTTGGGATAATATTGTTGGATCTGTCGTCTGCAATCTTAGCATTGTTGTCGTTTGCAATTTATTTCAGATCTTCTGTCGTCTGCAGTCTACGTCAACTGTCATTGATGTCTTATCTTCTAAGTTAGTTATAGTGATGTCCGTAGTCCACACCAGATAGATACATGGTATTATAGAGTATATTTATGTACACACCAGACACATGGTATTATAGAGCATATTTGTATCCACACCAGACACGTGGTATTATAGAGCATATTTGTATCCACACCAGACACGTGGTATTATAGAGCATATTTGTATCCACACCAGACACGTGGTATTATAGAGCATATTTGTATCCACACCAGACACGTGGTATTATAGAGCATATTTGTATCCACACCAGACACGTGGTATTATAGAGCATATTTGTATCCACACGCATGTATTTTCGTATCCAGTGTAGTTTCGATTCCAGTGTATTTTCGTCTCCTGTGTAGTTTTGTCTCCAGTGTAGTTTGTCTCCAGTGTAGTTTGTTTCCACTATAGTTTTGTCTCCAATGTAGTTTTGTCTCCAGTGTAGTTTCGTCTCCAAAGTAGTTTTGTCTCCACTGTAGTTTCGTCTCCACTGTAGTTTATCTCCAGTGTAGTTTTGTCTACATCATGCGATATGAATAGGCAATGGATATCGATATCATCAGTTCACTTCTTGTGTGAAATTGGTTTTTGCATGCGCCATTTAGTGATGTCACGTGGATACATGAACCGGAATGCATGATAAATTGGTTGATGTGAGCCCAGCTTTATTGTAATAAGTATGTCGTCTGCTTTTCCCCTTCAAGACGTCACCGTGCCAGATAATGTACGTCACTGCCCAAGGAGAGTTTGCTGTGTTTTATTAACGAGTAACCCATGAATTAATTAAATTGATACGTAAATCAACTTTATCATAATAAAAATTTGCTAGTGTGAACTCAGCTTTTATCTTTAAAAAAAAGACTAGTCGAACTCAGCTTTAGTGTAATTAAAAAAATACTAGTGTGAACTCAGCTTTATTGTAATAATAAAAAGAAAATGCTTTCTCCACCTCACAGGACATTATAGTGCCAGATTCTACATCAGTGACTGATGAGAAATTTATTGCCACCACCACCACCACCACCACATACCTCCCCCCTTCCCAATACCTTTTACATAACCATTAACCCACATATTTCAAAATCTGACCCTTTGATTTGCACACCTCAGGAATAAGTTTGCAGAATTTGGAGCTTGCGGCATTCCTTCCAACATTTTGCATACATTAGCATTTAAAGCCAATCAAAACATCACACATACGCACGTGCACGTTTATGCATGTGCCCCCTTTTAATACTCAAGTTTGTTACTTATAACACACTTTATTTTTTTTATCGCACCCGTGCCCTCATTTATTCTTTTGATCATACACCTCTCTCTCTCGCTCTACAGAGTCTGTGAGAGTTTTCTCTCACAATTTGCTCTCTTACAACAGTTTATCACTGAAGTGCCATATTTACTGTTCACTATCAATACCAGTTATACACTAGTTTATCGACCAGTTTGATTTCCAAGTAATTTTGATCCACCTTTCACCACCATCATGTGACAGTAGACAGCTGTCACTGGTTATGCATCACTGACTGTTTACTGTCAGTGCAAACTTAATTTAGTAAAAGTAAAAATTGAGTTTTCCACTATCCTGAACTATATGCTTTGACCCCAACGAAAGCAGTGACAGAATACACAAGGCATTAAATAAGCAATTAAATGAAGGAAGAAAAAGAAATTGACTTATAAAAAAGAAAATAAACATAGCTCATTATTGAACTTTCCAATTAGGCAGCAGATAATTCACTATTAAATATAAATTGATTTTGCTGCAGATTCAATCAGATGATATGAACTGTTTGTGGTACAGAAGATCTGACATAGAACTAAAATATATGGGCATAGAATGAATACTGAAACATTAAACTCTCAATATCAGAGCTCTGTGGGATCAGCTGTCACATTCTGGAGTCTTTACTGGAGGACTGATAGGAAACACGCATTGAGGTCTGTGAAGTTTCAGGATGACGTAAGGTGTGTGGGGGTGTTAGTGCCAAAATCTAAGGGAGGAAATACACGTACGGAGAATTAATGCCTTTGGCAATGTTCCACAAAACCATTCTGTCACATTTCAAATTTCTGCTTCGGCAAGTAAAATCTTCAGGATTGCTGGGGGGGATGGATGGGCAAATGGACAGCCTCCTTCATGTTCTCTTCCTCCCCTGCCACCATCATCACCTAACATACTTAACCCCATCATCACCTAACCCACTTTATCTCACTCTTTTCTTTTATCAGAATCAGGTCATTAAACAAGAGAAAAAAGTAGAGACTAACTAGAGTGTTTTGCTTTATGTGCTGAGAAAAAGGTTGTTTTCTCTCTTCCCCCCACCCCACCCTCCTACTCACCCCACCCATTCCATTCCTAACCCCAGTGAAATATTTCTTTTAGTTCTTCACCATCTGTCAAATATCTCTTCTTATTAGAATATCATCAAGTGTCAAGTCGATGAGTCACAACTGCCACCACATCAAGCGCATAATTGAATGTCAGAATGACTTCTGAAGTCGGGAAATTGGATGGAACTCTTTTCAGGGAATCTCATATCGCCCCCCCCCCCCCCTTTTTTATTTAAAGAAATAGGAATGAAGAAAATAATATATGTGGTTACAATGTGTAATATATATATATTTAAAATAAATAAAATTTATGCATAAATAATAAATAAATATATATATAAATGTTGAGAAAATTGACAGATAGTGGATTTCTGTCAGTGACTCTCATTTGGAATATCATTGACTCACATATCAGACCAGTGCTGTACACAAAATGCATGGTCTCCATATTTTTGTCCTCTCTTTCTCACAAACACCACACATAAATGCAAGCACATGCATGCACACCACTCACACTAATACACACACTCTGTCACACACACATACAAAACATACACCAAAATATAAAGCTAGCCATGTCTGAGACCACTGATGTATCACTTATCACACAAGTTTTATTCACTGTGCAAAATGCACACACAGATACACATAAAACATGCTTACAAACATACTTCAGTACTTATGTAAATATGTGAAATCATAATTTTAAAATGTAATAATCATTATTAAAACTACTTCTGAAAAACAGTACAGTGACAGACTGCAATACACTTTTTTTACAGTTCAATGACAGACTGCAATACACTAATTAACAGTACAGTGACTGACTGCAATACACTTCTTAACAGTACAGTGACAGACTGCAATATACTTATTAATAGTACAGTGACTGACTGCAATACACTTTTTAACAGTATAGTGACAAACTGCAATACACTTCTTAACAGTACAGTGACTGACTGCAATACAGTTGTTAACGGTACATGACAGACTGCAATACACTTATTAACAGTAAATGGCAGACTGCAATACAGTTGTTAAAAGTAAAATGTGGGAAGACAGCGTGCTATATGAGTGTGTCGTATCAATTGAGCTGCTGAAAATGTTGTTGACTTCTTTTTCCATTTCTAAACTTTTAGTTACTGAACTGCAAATGACACTCATACTGTAGTGATCTGTAAAGTATGTTTTAATTAGTCTCTGAACTGCAAATGACACTCATACTGTAGTGATCTGTAAAGTATGTTTTAATTGCTCTCTGGCAGGCAAACTCCATGCTGAGCTTAACTCCTTAAGAGCACTGATGGCATACACACAATATGTAGATGGATGAGCGGGATAAGATTTTGAAATAAACATGCACCATGCTATGTATTCTACCAGCTGAGTGCCAGAGCTTGTCGTCCTGCAACTCTGCTCAGAATACAAGCAGCCCGTATAATTTTATCATCGTCTGTCAGTGAAGCCAACGACAGCTGTTAAGAATGTGCATCGAATGCTTCTGATTTCATACAATCAATACAAATTCAATCACTTCAGGATCTTATCTCACAGCAAAGAGGGCCATTAAGGACTTGTAGAAGGTGGGTAGGGAAAGGAAATAAAAGTAGTAGAGTGGAGAAAGAGGTGTGTGTACTGACATCAGGCTCAGCGTGGGTGACAGTAACTTGGGGAAGAGGTTCCATGGAAGCTGATTTCAAGGAGTCCAGATCCTCTTGCAGGAATTAAGAAAACAGCGTTCTAGAGCTAGGAATCACTAGAGCTAAAAATTTCTGGTTAACATTTTCTAAAGCTAGCAGTTACTAGAGTTAGGAATTATTAGAGCTAGGAGTTACTAGAGTTGCGAATTATTAGAACTAGGAATTACTAGAATTAATAACAAAAGCTAGATATTAATTGAACTATGAATTTCTAGCTAGCAATTACTAAAGTTAGGAATTGTTAGTTCTAACAATTTCTTGAGCAAGGAATTACTAGAATTAGGAATTCCAGTCATTTTTAGTTCTTAATTGTGCTGCATTATGCATTGATGTCTAGTCCTGGTGAAACATTGGTATGGATCACATTTGAAAACACGTGCACAAATATAGGCATGCATCACACATACCACACATGCGCGCACACACACACACACACATGGCAAGCATATGTACATTGACATGGCATACATGCATACTATACCTGACACTATACACAAATAACACACATAACAAAATGCACAACAAGTACTGCACACATATACCACATATACATTCACACCACATCATACAAACCAGACAGGTTCATGTCAAACCACTCATAACTAGACAGTTCACATTGAACCACTCATAAATAGACATTTTTACATCAAACTACTCATAGCCAAGCTGGTTTACATTGAACCACTCATAACGAAATGGGTTCACATCAGACCACTCAAAACCAAACTGTCTCACCCACTATACTTAAGACACCAAAAATGAGATTTTTCAGGGTATTCTTTCTCTGTACACCCAGACCTACTATACTTGGAGACCAGAAGTGTGGGAATCAATGAGGGTGTTCTCTAGCTATAAAATACATACCATCTCACTTTGGCATGCTTTTTATATATTCAAGCAGTGTGTTCTCTAGCTATAAAATACCATCTCACTTTGGCATGCTTTTTATATATTCAAGCAGTGTGTTCTCTAGCTATAAAATACCATCTCACTTTGGCATGCTTTTTATATATTCAGGCAGGGTGTTCTCTAGCTATAAAATACCATCTCACTTTTAGCATGCTTTTTATATATTCAAGCAGTGTGCAGGATTATGTTAGGTTATGCCATCGTACTGATATGATCAGTTCCCATCATACTGCTAATCTTGTAAGAGTTAAATGTATAGCAATCAAAAAGTAATTAATGTATAGTCTTTTGTAGACTTTTACAGTTGTACACATAGATAGACAGACAAATACTACTTATTTCCATTTACCAATAACTTCAGTTATCTGGATTCAGTATCCTGACAGTAATAGCCATGGCTAATTACATCTCTGTCATATACGGTTATTTCTTTCACCCAAAGCACATTAACACGTTGTTATTTATTGGGTCATTTGCTGTATTATTAGGGCAGTAATAGATGCCAGCAACTCATCATCAGTTATTGATATCAGTTGCAAAAACACAAATGTATACTTCATTTGCTTTATGCCTGGGTTGTGTATGTATTGAATTGTTTAAATAAAATATAACTGTTCAATGTGGCTTTTCTTTATTTTCTGTGTGATAATGAATCGCTTATCATGAACTATTTATATAACTTCCATTTTGACTTTTCTCTTTATGTCTGAATGTGTAAATTAAAGGTTGGCCTTAAAGTATTGTTCAATATTATTGCAGCTGTTATTAGAAATGAATTGTTTATCTTGAAAAATAGTCGTTAGTGTTTGTGCTATATGTGGTAATGAATTGTTTATCTTGAAATATAGTTTTTAGTGTTTGTGCTATATGTGGTAATGAATTGTTTATCACATAATGTAACTATTCATTATTATTCTGTGGGAGTATGTGCTAATGAATTGTTTATAATCAATACATCAATTCAGCATGTTATTTTCATAAATTTCTGTGTATTAATAAAATTTATAAATATATATAAATATATCCTAAGCATTCATTTACATTTTAGCAGTCCCTTAATGTCTTGTATTCATCCAGGGAAATGTACTGCAATTGTTGAAGTAAAAAGATCATTAATTGATACAATGTACTTGTTATTTTATGCAGGTGTTGCGAGATGCACAGATCATGCTGGAACGAATGGAGCACCGCGGTGCATGTGGTTGTGACAATGACAGTGGTGATGGTGCTGGTGTAATGACAGGAATACCTCACAAGTTCTACTGCAGAGTTCTAAAGTGAAGATGATTATTTTATTTTAATTCTTAGGAAATCTAGAAATGTTCTACTGCAGAGTTCTAAAGTGAAGATGATTATTTTATTTTAATTCTTAGGAAATCTAGAAAAGTCTAAAAAAATTCTTAGAAAAGTCAACAAAAAAAATCAGCTCTGATTGCAGGATTAAATCATGAAGTTATAATTTTTTTTTTTTTTTTTTGGGGGGGGGGGGGGGAGAGAGAGATTTTGTTTTTTGGTTCAGGGCTTGTTTGCTTTTTGGAGTATATGTGCAGGGTTTAGAAGATGCATAGCAATTTTCCAACTAAATTTTAAATTTTCAGAATTTTTACATATAGTGTTGTCACAAGGTTAAAAATGAATTTATACACATATTTATCAAATATGTTTCTTTAAATGAATACAAGAATGGTTTTTTTGTATGTGTCCATTGAAAGAAATAAAAAATAAATATCAGTAAAATATGAATTAATTTTTATTTAATGTTTACAAAGTAATGAATATTTTTAAGGGAAGCTGGCCTTGACGTAGAGTTACCAGAACCTGGATACTATGCTACTGGAATGTTTTTTCTGGATCGGGCCACAGCCGGACAAGCAGAAGAAACCTTTGGCAAATTTGCCACCAAGTTTGGACTAAAGGTATGTATATTTATGATTTTATTTTAAAGCATAATAAGTAGGTTAAAAAATGTTTTTAAAAATCACAAACTTTTATTAATTAAGTGTGATGTGCATGTATAAATCAAATTTGGGTTAAACATGCATGCCCTATATACTTATTTCTCACCATATTAAATTTGCATTAAATAATTTTGGATTATGTGTTATGTGCTCAAAGGTCAAGGATGCTTTAGTGTTGCTCAGAAAATCTCCCCTATACTCGAAGGTCAAGAATGCTTTAGCATTTCACACAGACTGACAGAACTGGAAAACTATGTATGATTCCTACAATATTCTCGTCTTCAAATATTTTGCACTATGGATGTTAATTATGTAATTTTAGTACAGTCATCATGTAACAGTAAATTGTATTCAAAGCCTTTCATGAATGCTTTCAGGCTTTTAATTTTGTTTATTTTTAATATTTTATTTTATTCATTCTTAAAATATTTTCATCTTATCTTCTCATACATTATGCTGTAGATTTTGGCTACCAGAACAGTACCTACTGACAATTCCTGCATTGGTCAAGTGGCCAGGTCCAAAGAACCATTTATACGACAGGTACTATTAATATGAATGCTGCTCTTTTCTGTTATTCAGGCATGTGTATAATAAATAAGAGGGGGTGAGTGCAGTTGTTTACGTTTTTGTCCTGTATTGTCCTGTTATGTTTACATATTTTCATTCTATAAATCTCATATGAAAACACAAACAGTAAACATAACCCTTGCGTGTGCAATAAAAAGAGTCAGATATCAGTGGTAGTGTGCATGTGGAACTCTGCGATGAACATCGGTCCAGGTCCTACGTTGTACTGGTAATCACTGAACTACTGCACTTTCATCAGAAAGTGTATGGGGTTTGGTGACAAAACATTACAATGCATGAAAACATTACAATAGCTACATGAAACCATTACAATAGCTACATGAAAACACTACAATGATCTGTTATTTACTTGTTTTCTCACTTTTGGTATGGTAAGGGAAGCCTGAAACTGTGACAGTATTCTTTTGACGGCTGGCAATCAGGAAAGTTAATTCTGATTTCACTTCCATACTTTAAATCAACATCATCACAATTTCAGGTCAAATCGTAATTAGTTAATAATTAATAAGTGACTTAATAATTAATAATTAGTGACTTTAGTGTTTTAATTAGTGAATTAATAATTAATAATTAGTGACTTTTAAGTGCACGTCAAATGATTGTTTATATTGTATTGTGCAGGTCTTTGTGACAGATCCGAATGGCGTCACAGACATTCAAGAGTTTCAACGTCAGGTAAGTAAACTGTTAAGATTTAGCTCAGCAGGAACTTCATGAAACAGGCCTTGTTAGCTTTAAAGTAAACATGAAAGAAAATCTGACAGAAAAATCCAATATTGCTTCATGACAAATTGTCATTTCTGTGGGAGACCCTGAACGTCTCTGTCTTCACAGTGTGTGCTATGTTTAAAGGAATAAAGATAAGACAGTGCAAAAGTTTGGTCAATATCTCTTGTAAAGAAAGCTCTGTTTTGTGTGTGCTATGTTTAAAGGAATAAAGATAAGACAGTGCAAAAGTTTGGTCAATATCTCTTGTAAAGAAGGCTGTTTTGTGTAGTGCTAACATGCATGCATTGAATTTTGGCCAGAGACCTATTCAGTCCCACAGTGAGAATCACGGCAGGTTTCACATCACCATTATTAATATCAGTGAATTCAATTATATTTTAATAATTTTTGCTTTTTTTTTTAAAACCTCAAGACTGTATGCATATGTGGTATGAAATTTACTGGAAAATATTCTGTATTGAATGTTGTGTACTGATGTAGTCATGTTACTAATGTAGTCATGTTACAACTGTTTCCTCAGGTGTACCTTCTAAGAAAGTACTCTTCCCATCATGTCCCTGAGATAGGTGTCCGTTTTTACATCTGTAACCTGAGCAATCACACAGTTGTTTACAAGGTAAATTACTATTTAGATTTATTTTATTTTTTTATTATACATTTTGATGTAATAAATGTGAGCTGATAGTTGAAAGACTGTTTGGAATGGCAGCTGAGAGTTTCATACAAGTGGTGGACTGTTTGATATAAGTGATATAGTGTTTGATACAAGTGATGTAATGTTTGATACAAGTGATGTAGTGTTTGATACAAGTGATGTAGTGTTTGATACAAGTGATGTAATGTTTGATACAAGTGATGTAGTGTTTGATGCAAGTGATGTAGTGTTTGATGCAAGTGATGTAGTGTTTGATACAAGTGATGGATTGTTTTTTTTAGCTGGCTTTCATAACTGTTGGAATTGTATATGTCCTGTCAGTGGTGTAGTATGTGAAAGTCTGAAGATTAGAAAAGAAATTAGATGAACATCTGAAGTTTCTGCATGAATCTTTGAATGCTAGTAAAAACAGTAAACATGAACATATATACCACATGTAATATGTTCACTTGTGTGAAGATGCTTCTCTATAATAATGTCCGTTGTAATTAATTTAATTATATGAATACTGTCTGTCATTTAAATAAAATAGAGCATTCACTATTGTGGGTTTTGGTTGGTTCTGTTAATATTAATTCAAATTCATTATAATGGAAATAGAATTGCTGTATTCTTATTATAAAGTGTCTCAAGGAACAATTCTGAAAACCGTATAGTTGATCAGAAACATTTTTTGCTACAGTTCTTTATATGCTGCAGTATAGGCAAAATTTAGTTTTCTTTACATCAAACTTGGTAGATACATGTGGCTTGTCCATAAATATGTTTCGACATATTGTAATACAACTTATATTTTCTTTCGTTTTCAGGGCCAACTTAACACCAAGCAACTATGGCAATACTTCAAAGACCTAATGGAGGAGGACTATGAAACTCACCTGGCCCTGATTCACAGTAGATTCTCTACCAACACTTTTCCAAGCTGGGAACGAGCCCATCCCCAGCGGTCAGTAAGATGGTTACTTTCATTTTTTCACCAGTCATGTTTTTTTCACTTAGAATGTGCTTGTTTCTTGTGAAAATAAAATACTGTAGTTGCGCTTCTCATTTACTATATACTATTCTTAACTTTCTTCATTGTCACAATTATTTTAATCAATATTTTATAAACATTATCATTGTCAATGTGCCATTGTTTCCCCTATTTAGTCATCATTTTAGCCAGCTTCATTTTCTTCATACCTGTTTTTCATTGTCAAGTGTTAATAATTTTTAATAATAATAATAATTGTTCCCATATTGTTGTTGCCATTTGTGTAACAATTTTTTATCATCATTTATTTTAATTATTGTTAATTTTTCATCTCATCATTCATCTTCACTTTCCATATTCATCAACATTTCTATCATCACAGTCATTGTGTTTGTCATCACCAGGCTCACCAACTTCAATATCACATTCATCATCACCACCGCCAACATCAACATCAACACCAAATTTCTCTTACCAGTGTTTACAGCAAGTGTTCCTATCTGATTTCAGCAACCTTGCTCACAAAATTCAACATCACACTCATCATTGTCATTATCCACATCATCACCATCACATTTCTCTTACTAGTGATCATAACAAGTATTCCTAACTGACTTCAGTTACCTTGCACACAATGGAGAAATCAACACTCTGCGAGGCAATCACAATTTAATGAAGGCTCGTGAAGGCCTCATGTACAGTGCTGCATTTGGTGACCGTTTGTCTCAACTGTTCCCAGTGATAGAAGAAGGGATGTCTGACTCTGGGTGTGTGGACAATGTCTTGGAGTTTCTGTGCATGGCAGGAGAACGGGAGCTGCCAGAGGTGATGAAAACTTTATAGTTTTTGGTTTTCGCCTCTGACGTACCTGGCATCCATAAATGTTAAATGCAATTTATAATTGTCACTCACAACAACAAAACTAGGGCTAATGCTTGTCGTCATATAGTTAGTCATCTTGTGTTTTCTAAATAAAATCCATTCTCCATCTTGTGTTTTCTAAATAAAGCCATTCTTCATAACTGTACCTGGTTCCATTGTCATGTTTACTTAATTTGATTGGCGCTATTCTTTGTCTCACTTTGCAGGCTGTCATGTTTACTTAATTTGATTGGCGCTATTCTTTGTCTCACTTTGCAGGCTGTCATCACAATGGTGCCAGAGGCCTGGCAAAATGACAAAAACATGACAGAAGAAAAAAAAGCATTCTATCGCTGGAGCGCCTTTGCTATGGAACCTTGGGATGGGCCAGGTGCGTACAAGTCACTGTCTGACAAGCACACTGGCATGATACAATTTATGCAGAGTTTGAACAGTTTGAACTTCCTTATTTTCAGACGGTAAAAATGTATTCTTTGCTTACAGTATTGCTGCAAACTAACTGCTGTACAAAGGTGGAGGTGCGCATAATCTGTATACAGGAAAACATACTGCAGTCAGTAACTGAGATCTGTATACAGGAAAACATACTGCAGTCAATAACTGAGATCTGTATACAGGAAAACATACTGCAGTCAATAACTGACATCTGTACAGAGGAAAACATACTGCAGTCGAACTGAGATCTGTATACAGAAAAACATACTGCAGTCAATAACTGAGATCTGTATAAAGGAAAACATACTGCAGTCAATAACTGAGATCTGCAGCATTATTTATTACAAACTTAAAATTAATCCAGAACAGTCTTTCACTGTTCAGAGTATATACTGATGTAAAGAGTTAACAGTTAGAAAAACCCATTTAAAATCAAAATGCAATGTCATATTGCTTAACATTAAATCCCATTTAAAATCAAAATGCAATGTCATATTGCTTAACTTGAAATCAAACTGGACAATATTTGATTACAAAGATGTCGGTCATCGTAATAGATTTTGCTTATCCTTGTATTTCTTGTCATTATTCATTTAATGTGTACTGTACGAGTCCTCTAACTGATGTGAACGCATGTTATCTCTGGCATTATGAACTCATCTTGTTGCTTTGCGTTGTTTTCAGTAGTTTATTGGTGTCAAGAGTTTTATGAGTTTTTTCAGTTTTATGTCCCAGGAATCATCTGTAGCAGCACTCCTGCATGTTATTTCATGATGCTCATTCCTGCTTTTGGCAGGCAAATTCCAGAACTCCAACAGTCTTGCCCTAGATAATCAGAGTCTTCTGTGATTTCAGACTTTAAAAATTCTGCAAGAACTTTGTAAATTAATGTATAGCTCTTATTACATGAGCCACGTTCATTTTAGTTACTTTTGGCAGATGTCATATTTATGATATTGTGCTCTTGTCTGCCATGTTTATGGTGTCATATTTATGATATTGTGCTCTTGTCTGCCATGTTTATGGTGTCATATTTATGTTATTGTGCTCTTGTCTGCCATGTTTATGGTG
The DNA here is from genome assembly GCA_028829895.1 of Sinotaia quadrata. Classification (NCBI taxonomy): domain Eukaryota; kingdom Metazoa; phylum Mollusca; class Gastropoda; order Architaenioglossa; family Viviparidae; genus Sinotaia; species Sinotaia quadrata. The sequence goes on along the minus strand of CM054181.1, from coordinate 2,709,664 downwards.
TCATATTTATGATATTGTGCTCTTGTCTGCCATGTTTATGGTGTCATATTTATGATATTGTGCTCTTGTCTGCCATGTTTATGGTGTCATATTTATGTTATTGTGCTCTTGTCTGCCATGTTTATGGTGTCATATTTATGTTATTGTGCTCTTGTCTGCCATGTTTATGGTGTCATATTTATGATATTGTGCTCTTGTCTGCCAGGTGTAAGGCTCTTTTTAAAGAAAAAGGTTTATTGACAGTTAATTTGGGGCAAATTCTGACATTGTCTGCTGACTTCAGCTGACATGAATGCCTTTTTAGCATTTAATTTTGGTTGTAATTTTTTCTCTTATATGGAAATAAAGTTTTGAAGAATAAAAATTCTATTCCAGTAATATTATGGAATGTTAGTGTTATTGTTCGCTGATATGTAGACACAAATAACTAACTCATCTGCTGGAAAGAGCATCATTAAATTTTTTTTTAAATACAAGCTGTTTCTCCTAGCTAGTGAAATTGCTTGCTTGCTTCTTGTGGGTAAATCATGCATTTTTTACTTTTGCTTAACAATTAAATTCTCTTTTTTTTAATGTAGTTGCATGGCATATGCACTGAATTGTTGATATTTTACTCATTCTGCTTTTGTTTTCATGCTTAACTCTGTTTTACAAAGTGTTGATTGTAGTCATGTTATTTCATATATCTTAATGTTTCAGCACTGCTAGCATTCACTAATGGGCGTTACATTGGTGCAATCCTTGATCGAAATGGTCTGCGTCCATCACGCTATTCCATCACTAAAGATAACTTCATGTACATGGCCAGTGAAGTGGGTGTGACTGATAGACTTCCACACGAGGTTGTTCGCAAGGTATGTATGTTTTTGAGAATTGCTTGCTTACCTATATGGTTTTTAATTCACTTAATGGAGAGTTAGCTGGCCATTAAGATAGAGACCCTGCTTGTTAAGTAGACATTACAGGGTTCAAGCCTCTGCCCAGATCTTGGTCTTTGGTGATTTTTCAACTGATATATCTTCTCTCTGGCTGGGTTTTGTTGAACTGTACCCTAGTTGTAAAGTACTTTGGGATCTTAATTTATTTACGCACATTATTAAAATCTGAGCAGGGGTCATATTTAAGCATTAAAAAGTGCATACTTTTTGTGTGCAGAGATATTGCATTTTCTTAGCAGCATGTATTTGTCATAACCAGTTATTTGCTTATATTTATGCATTTCTATAGTGTTGAGTAGTGTTGTGCATATATTTAAAACATAATATATAAAACAGATAATGCTAATGTCTATCTTTCGAAGATAAGATAAAAAAGCTGTCTTGCAAATTGTGTTATTGGCAGTGTTATTCAAGAATGAGCATACATTTCTCAGTTAAAACTTCTGCACAATTATTGCTGTAATCTAGGTCACAGGTCATGTCTCCCAAGTTTTGTATGTTAAAACAAAATGAGAGTTGCTTTGGGACAGGAGTGTTTAAAGAAGAATAATATAGTTGTTAAATACTCGATCTTTTTTATTTTTTAATTTCCACTTAGTATACTGGTGCACTACTAACCTGTGCAGATTAAAATTTTATGGCATGTTTGTGACTATGTTTTATGGCATGTTTGTGACTATGTTTTATGGCATGTTTGTGACTATGCTTTACCTTAATGTTTCACACTTTTCTGCACAGGACTAGCAGCAGTGCACAGAGGTGTGAACATTCTTTTAGGTGCACACTTGCAGTTTGAAGATATAAAATGATATGTGTGAATACTCATAAATGTTTAAATATAGATACATTGAAATGAATGTCTAAATATAGATACATTGATATGAATGTCTAAATATAGATACATTGAAATGAATGTCTAAATATAGATACATTGAAATGAATGTCTAAATAAGATACATTGAAATGAACATTTAAAATACATTACAGTTTCAAATTGAAATCTAATTTCACAGGGACGGCTCAAACCTGGCCGTATGCTTCTAGTGGACACAAAGGAAAAAGTGTTCATGAAAGATGAAGTCCTGAAGTCAAACATCGCCAACTTGCGACCTGTTGCCAAATGGTTAAAAGAGGTAAAGTACTTCTACCACACCATTTTCTCCTTTTCACTTGTCCCCGTTCTGCCCTGCACTCCTCTTTCCCCCTCTTCCCCTCCTCATTTCTATTAAAGTATGAAGTGTGAGCAGGTGAGAGTGCTTTATGCTTTCATGATGAACTTATAAACATTCGACTGCGACTATTTTATTCAAGAAAGAATTTATGTAGATATTTTATGTTGAGACATTTTACAGAGAGTGACTCTTATAATCATATTTTATCTATATGTAGCCACTTTAACAAAATGATATATATGAAAATATATTTTATTTATATTTGGTTGAATAAAAAGTGTTTTGTGTCATGAAATATGTTGTGAAAGTGATTTATAATCATATCATATGTTTGTTACCTGAAAATCATTATAAGTTTGTACCTTGTGTGAAAGCGATTTATAATCATATCACATGTTTGTTGCCTGAAAGTGATTAATAAAAGTTGTACCTTGTGTGAAAGTGATACATACAGTCACATTAGATTTTTGTGTGCAAACTTCCCTTTAACCTGGCTTTTGTTTCACACTCTGCCCAGTGTCTAGTTATTTCATTTCTTATTTTTTATTTTTAGTTATAGTACACTTGAATTTAGAAAATAAAAAAATCCGATTTCTCAAAAATATAAAAATAAGAAATTGAAATTTGGAAATACAAGCAACATAATTTATTTCATAGGCAGTATTTTTATAGATGGAGTTTAGTATTTCAGAGAAAATATTTTCAAGATGGAGTTTAGTATTTCAGAGATTATATTTTCAAGATGGAGTTTTCAGAGTCTGTTCAAAGCATGAAATCTGTATTTTAGCAAAATTAAATGCCATAGATGGAAAAAAAAACTGCTGTTAGCTTGTTTCAAATCTCATTCATTCCTTCTGTAAACAAAATTTTAGAGTTTGAAATTGTTCATGCAATGATGCATGTTGTGTATAGACCAGGAGTTCACAAACTGTGGGTCCTGCCCCACCAGGAAGGTCGCGAGAAGGTAAAACGAATTATTACTATTTTTTTTTATAGTCCAGTCAATAGTAATGTAGGAGGTCATGGTATCACGAAGTTTGACAACCATGGGTCTATTTATAGTAACAAAGAGTGACTGATGTGTGTTGTATGTAAACATTCATGCTTATTGATTTGAGGTAAATGCCTTGTAGTCATGCAGCATTGCGTTTAATGATTTCTGTGTCTATACCAAGTAAAGAGGTACCTAGGTGAATGGGTTCACCAAAATTCTGATTAAGAATAGCAGATTTAAAAATCATATTTCTGATGGATTTTTTTAATATCACATTATTAAAATAATTGATAATAGATGTGGGTCTGCAAGGTTTATGCTACCATCATGCATATCCCACAAGCCTTTGCTGCAGGTGAAGCTGAAAATGACACTATTTGATTCTGAAGACTTAACACTTGACAAAAACAAGGTCATTGCTTCATATTATTTTACACTTCTAATTCACGATGTTTAAAATGTCTTGGGCACAATTTGTTCCAGTGCATATTGCTGTTAGGTGATGTCATCTAGTTTGCCATTCGTTGATTTAGTGAGTAAAATTCTAATATGGGTAATGTAATCTAATTTGCCGTGTGCTGATTTAGTAAAAATCTCAACTCTGTAAATGCTATATCAACATTGATTGTCTTTTGTGAAGTAAGGACCTTAGGTATGTAATGTCATTTAATTCGCTATGCAATGACTTTAGTGAAGTAAGATTTTATGCAACAGCAAGAACTGTGATTCTTGGCTATGGAGACAAACTTTAACCCCAAACTAAAAACTTTATGCAGTGAATAACTGCTTTACCTTAATAAGAAATCTTAAAGAGCTGATAATATAAATATATATTTCTTTGTCGACCTGGGTTTGTCTTTACTTGGTTTTTCACTGAGAATAGTTCATATAGTTATGAATATGTGTGTAGACATTTGACAAAAAAAAAAAAATTCAGTATAAGTCATGCTTGTTGTTGTTTGTAAATACAGTTGACTACTTTTTATTCATTCACTCATGAATGTATGAGGTTAAAATACTGAATTCATTTCATTTAGAGTTTTGGTTTTTTGTTTGTAGATGACTAGAAATGATTCATGTGGCCTTGAATGTTTGTATATATTTGACTGATTCACTTATATGTTGACTCAAAAATAAAATAATGTTCTGGCAGTCTCTGCAAAGAATATAAGAGTACATTCTTTGGATAAATCCATAATGCATATTTGTTAGTATGACTATATTTTGTTTTAAATTTGTTGGTAAAAATTTTTGTTTCCATCTAGTTCAACGTCTTTACTTTCTCATTATTGTAACACTCAGAGCTCTTTGATATTCTATATCAGTCTTTAAAACTCTGTAACTGATAATATTTTTGGAAATTATCAGTACATAATATCAACAGTATATGTTTGTTGGTATTTTAGATTTAAAAAATAAATATGTATATATTAGTAAAATACACCAATGGTTTGAAAATATAGATACAATAAAAATATGACAAAAATTTTAAAGTGTAAATTAAATAGAAAATTTATGATAATAATTTTTTTCAATAAAATATAACTCTTTAGTAATAAAAGTAATAGTTTTTTCAATAAAATATAACTCTTTAGTAATAAAAGTAATAATTTTTTCAATAAAATATAACTCTTTAGTAATAAAAGTAATAAGTTTCTCCTCAGAGTAGAAAACTGATTTTGTATTAAGGGGAATTAAAAAAAAACTTTATGTAAACTTGTGGAACTCCATGCTGTACACAGTGTACAGAACCGAGACTGGTTCGAGCAAGTTGTTTGTAGAGTGCCATTTTTGTGTAAATTGTCATCGTTGTGAGGATTTGAACGATTAACTGAGCTGTAAACCTTATTAGTCAGCTCTAGTAAATGTATTTATTTATGAGTTTATGTGTGTGTGCATATTGTAGACTGTAACAATGACGGAGCTGCGGGCAAACCATAATCCCAGTGATGTGCAGAGGCATGCAATTGCACTGCGCGAGTCGTCTGTGGGTGGTTACCTAGAAATGGACTACCGCATGTCATTGTACAACTACACCATTGAGGGTTTAAATCTCCTGGTGCTTCCGATGATCCGTGATAAGTAAGTATAGATGATCTCTGATAAGTAAGTATAGATGATCTCTGATAAGTAAGTATAGATGATCTCTGATAAGTAAGTATAGATGATCCATGATAAGTATAGATGATCCGTGATAAGTATAGATGATCCGTGATAAGTATAGATGATCTGTGATAAGTAAGTATAGATGATCCGTGATAAGTATAGATGATCCGTGATAAATATAGATGATCTGTGATAAGTAAGTATAGATGATCTGTGATAAGTAAGTATAGATGATCTGTGATAAGTAAGTATAGATGATCCGTGATAAGTATAGATGATCCGTGATAAGTATAGATGATCTCAGATAAGTAAGTATAGATGATCTCTGATAAGTAAGTATAGATGATCCGTGATAAGTAAGTATAGATGATCCGTGATAAGTAAGTATAGATGATCCGTGATAAGTAAGTATAGATGATCTCTGATAAGTAAGTATAGATGATCTCTGATAAGTAAGTATAGATGATCTCTGATAAGTAAGTATAGATGATCCGTGATAAGTATAGATGATCCGTGATAAGTATAGATGATCTGTGATAAGTAAGTATAGATGATCCGTGATAAGTATAGATGATCCATGATAAGTATAGATGACCTGTGATAAGTAAGTATAGATGATCTGTGATAAGTAAGTATAGATGATCTGTGATAAGTAAGTATAGATGATCCGTGATAAGTATAGATGATCCGTGATAAGTATAGATGATCTGTGATAAGTATAGATGATCTCTGATAAGTAAGTATAGATGATCTCTGATAAGTAAGTATAGATGATCCGTGATAAGTAAGTATAGATGATCCGTGATAAGTAAGTATAGATGATCCGTGATAAGTAAGTATAGATGATCTCTGATAAGTAAGTATAGATGATCCGTGATAAGTAAGTATAGATGATCCGTGATAAGTAAGTATAGATGATCTCTGATAAGTAAGTATAGATGATCTCTGATAAGTATGTATAGATGATCCGTGATAAGTAAGTATAGATGATCTCTGATAAGTAAGTATAGATGATCTGTGATAAGTATAGATGATCCGTGATCAGTAAGTATAGATGATCCATGATAAGTAAGTATAGATGATCTCTGATAAGTAAGTATAGATGATCTCTGATAAGTATAGGTGATCTCTGATAAGTAAGTATAGATGATCCGTGATAAGTAAGTATAGATGATCTCTGATAAGTAAGTATAGATGATCTCTGATAAGTAAGTATAGATGATCTCTGATAAGTATGTATAGATGATCCGTGATAAGTAAGTTTAGATGATCTGTGATAAGTAAGTATAGATGATCCGTGATAAGTAAGTATAGATGATCCGTGATAAGTAATATAGATGATCTCTGATAAGTAAGTATAGATGATCTCTGATAAGTATAGGTGATCTCTGATAAGTAAGTATAGATGATCCGTGATAAGTAAGTATAGATGATCTCTGATAAGTAAGTATAGATGATCTCTGATAAGTAAGTATAGATGATCTCTGATAAGTATGTATAGATGATCCGTGATAAGTAGGTATAGATGATCTGTGATAAGTAAGTATAGATGATCCGTGATAAGTAAGTATAGATGATCCGTGATAAGTAATATAGATGATCTCTGATAAGTAAGTATAGATGATCTCTGATAAGTAAGTATAGATGATCCGTGATAAGTAAGTATAGATGATCCATGATAAGTAAGTATAGATGATCTGTGATAAATATAGATGATCTCTGATAAGTAAGTATAGATGATCTGTGATAAGTATAGATGATCTGTGATAAGTAAGTATAGATGATCCGTGATAAGTAAGTATAGATGATCCGTGATAAGTAAGTATAGATGATCCGTGATAAGTAAGTATAGATGATCTGTGATAAGTAAGTATAGATGATCCGTGATAAGTAAGTATAGATGATCCATGATAAGTAAGTATAGATGATCCATGATAAGTAAGTATAGATGATCCATGATAAGTAAGTATAGATGATCTCTGATAAGTATAGGTGATCTGTGATAAGTAAGTATAGATGATCTGTGATAAGTAAGTATAGGTGATCCGTGATAAGTAAGTATAGATGATCTGTGATAAGTAAGTATAGATGATCCATGATAAGTAAGTATAGATGATCTGTGATAAGTAAGTATAGATGATCTCTGATAAGTATAGGTGATCTGTGATAAGTAAGTATAGGTGATCCGTGATAAGTAAGTATAGATGATCTGTGATAAGTAAGTATAGATGATCTGTGATAAGTATAGGTGATCTGTGATAAATATAGATGATCTGTGATAAGTAAGTATAAATGATCCGTGATAAGTAAGTATAGGTGATCTGTGATAAGTAAGTACAGATGATCCATGATAAGTATAGATGATACTAAGACTCAGTCATACTATTGACAGCTTATATCTTGAGGTGCTTTCTGTGAACAACTATAAGTACACTTGGATGTATACAGTTACTGCACTGTTCGTAGTATATATTTTCATTTGTTGAACAGTATAGATGCACAAAAGCATTCTGTTCATAATGATTTATGCTTTCTGTTGATTTCCATTCATACTGATATGTATAGATGTACAGAGACACTGTGCTATTGACAGTTAAAATCTTTTGGTGATTCCTATGAGTATCATAAGAATTGAATGTATATTGCTAGTATAAAGACATGACAGTTCAACTGAAAGCTTAAAACTTTGATTACTTCACACTACCCTTTATAAAGGTGTTTAGCCCAGTACTTAGAAACAGCTTTGTTACTTAAGGCCTAAATCTCACCATTCTTTCTACTGACTATGAAGTGTTTATAAATGTCAAAACCCTATTTAAGGCCTAAATCTTTCTACAATATATGAACAGTATTTAGAGCTTGGTTCACAGAGAGCAAACCTATTAAGGGTCTAAATCTTTTGAGTGCTTTCTATAATCAGCTTATTTATTAAAATTGTTATTTGTATATATATATAAAAATTGACAATAACATATGTAATACTATTGTGTGATTTGTTTTCACTTGTTTACAGTAAACATTTTCAGTTTTAAGAGTTGAATCCAAATGCGTTTTTTCATTTACATTAAAGTTCAACTTGATGATCGTTAGTAACTTTGTGGATAGAAACTTGAGTTTCTAAGGAAAATGTTTAATGTGTACTTGATTTCATTGGGGATTAATACATACTTTGTTTAATTTTTAGGGTAAAATCTGTCATTTGGAGAGTGCTATGGTTATTTTTATGGGAAACAAAACTTTCCTTGGACAATAAATAATGCTGTAGTCCACAGGTAACAGAATGGAAGAGACTCCATTTTCCATGAGTTAGAAGTCTTACAGGTAACTTGCAGAGAATTAAAAAATTTCCATAAAAATAATTAAATTCTGTGGTTAACTGGTATAGATGCAGAAGTTGCCGTAAACAATAAACAACAAGCTCATAATAAATCAGTGTAATGGGTACCAAGCAGAAGTTTCCAAGACAGTAAATCAGTGCTGTGTTAATATGCTTAGAAGCAGTTTTGCCATAGATGGTAAATAAGTTATATGGATTGACTTGCAGGAAAGAAGCTCTGGGCTCCATGGGTAATGATGCTCCTTTGGCATGCCTGTCAAACTTCAATCCCCTTCTCTTCCATTACTTCAAGCAGCTGTTTGCCCAAGTGACCAATCCACCAATAGACCCTTTCCGTGAAAAGATTGTCATGTCTCTGGTGAGTAGTCATAATCTATAGTTCTTTCACATCTCTGGCATTACATGTGTGTGTAGATGTATCTATAAATAACTTTGTCATGTCTCTGGTGAGTAATCATAATCTATAGTTCTTTCACATCTCTGGCATTACATATGTGTGTAAGTGTATCTATAAATAGCCCCATCATAAGCATACAAAAATGTTTTGCAAGGGTGACATGACACTCAGCATTGATACCTTGCATGCAGTATAAGTAATTGGCAAGTGTCTTTTTGTGTGAACATAAAGTTTGATATTAAATTAACATGAATGTTATTTCATCTTTCATTATGTTAACATTTGTAATCACTTATATTAGTGATAGATCTGTTCCACATTAATTATTTGTTAAATATGCATAACATTCTGATATGTGTGTATGCATACTTTGTGTATTTATAAAAAAGTCATTATTGCTTGTTTGTTGCTTGTGTAGGCATGTCCTCTGGGACCCCAGCACAACATACTGGAGCCGTGTGCCTTACAATGTAAGCGATTGTGGCTTGAGCAACCAATTATCTCCCTTTGGGACATGGAGGTTTTGCGCTACACTACACTTGGTGGCTGGCGGGTAAGAAAAGTGATTGAGGATTGGGGTCTCAGTTGAGACTTTCTTTTATGGACTGTGATAATTAGAACATTTCTTTATTTTAAAGGAAAATATTTTATTTTAATTGGAAATATTTACATGAAAATCTGACCAGGCATATTTTGAATTTGATTTGACTTACCGATATACTTAATATGATTTGGTAAGCAATATAATACTGTTTGCTGCACTGGGTAGATATAATTTATGAAGCAAATGATAGAAATAAGATTTATCAGTTCATTATGGGTAGCAAGGACATTAAAATATATTTCACTACTGCTAATAAGTGAAATTCTTTGACTGCAATGATTACTTTTTCATGATTATTGAAGTACAAATATTTGATAAATTTCAGGAAATTTATTAAAACTAGAGATGTATAATTAACATGCTTGTCCAATGATAGCCCTATATGAAAACATTTTCTAAAATATCAGCTAATAAATTTAAATCTCTTGTGAGCTTTTTTAACTCATTGACATCGCTCCATGAAAGGTTTGTGCACCACAACAATATTTAGCTGTTGGAGTTGTATTGTGAAAGTCTTTATTCAAAGCATTTTGCACTTCATCTCATGAGAGAGAACTGTATGCCATTGTATATCAGCAATCGTTTTTCCTTTATTGAAATAATCTATTGTTTTATCTCAAATTATCCTAAGCAAAAATTAAAAAATGACTAGAGATATAGATTCTCCCTATATTATAAAATAGATGTTTTAAAATTTGTTTACACAACAGCGAGGAAACATCTAACTAAATTACAAATTGACTTGTAATCAGTTGTTCACTGAGTTCCTTTAATTGCCGTTTGAAATGATATATGTGATTAATTAATTACCTGATAATATTTAATAAGCATTCAAGAGTAGATTTTATTTTATCTTGCACAGTCAGTGGGTATTTTGTAGGCTGTATAGACCTTAAATAGCAGATCATGCATTTTACAGATATATACAGTTTGACATACATACTTCTAACATTCTTTACAGATATATACAGTTTGACATACATACTTCTAACATTTTACAGATATATACAGTTTGACATACATACTTCTAAACATTTTACATATATATACAGTTTGACATACATACTTCTAACATTTTACAGATATATACAGTTTGACATACATACTTCTAACATTTTACAGATATATACAGTTTGACATACATACTTCTAACATTTTACAGATATATACAGTTTGACATACATACTTCTAACATTTTACAGATATATACAGTTTGACATACACACTTCTAACATTTTACAGATATATACAGTTTGACATACATACTTCTAACATTCTTTGCTACATTTTAGTTTTAACTAACAAAAAAATAAGAAAAAAAGATGTAATTCCAGAGAATTCCATAATTCTTACTTAAGTATCTTTTCAAAAACACAAATCAAAAAAAATTTTAAATCCTGTTATCTGTAATAGCTGAAGGTTGATTTGAATTATGTCTTTATTATGAAACACTTTGTAAAAATTATTTTGTCACAAATTTACCTCATTAAATTTACTTGAATTTTTTTAATAGTTTAATTAAGTATCTTTCTCCATAACTGTTCTTTTAAAGTTTCTTAGATTTAATAGCAACAAAGACAAAAAAATAAATGGTTGTCATTAGAAATGTCATTGTTCATACTTAAAACAAATCACACATATACAAGGTCATTCCTACACCAAACATACATGTGAACACCAACCTCTTGTAAAATCCTATTATTGTCTTTGCTGTTTACTTTACCTGTCTACAGTCAAAACAGATAGATATTATCTACCCTGTTAGTGATGGAGCTGAGGGCCTCTTACCTGCATTGAAGAGAATTTGTGAAGAAGCTGCTATTGCTGCCAAAGAGGATTACAAGCTCATAATTCTTTCAGATCGAAAGGCTGGACCAAATTTTGTACCTGTTAGGTATTTAGATTTTATTTTCCTATGGGGTGTGTGTGTGTGTGTGTGTGTGTGTAAGTGTGGTGTGTGTGTGGGTGGGGTGTGTGTGTGTGTGTGTGTGTGTGTGTGTGTGTGTGTGTGTGTGTGTGTGTAAGTGTGGTGTGTGTGTGTGTGTGGGGTGTGTGTGTGTGTGTGTGTGTGTGTGTGTGTGTGTGTGTGTGTGTGTGTGTTTTCAACTCATTAGCATTCTTGGAAGATAACTATTGGTCAGTATATTCATGTGGTGCATGTGTGTTTGTGTGTATTTTTAGCTCATTATTGTTTATTGGTCAGCATGTTTGTGTATGTTTCAGCTCATTACTCGCTATGGGTGCAGTACATCATCACCTGATTGATCATAAGCTTCGGATGAAGGCTGGCATCATTGTGGAGACTGGCGAGGCAAGGTAACTTGTATCAGATCACACAATGTTCTCACTTGTGTTGTAAAAGATCACACAACGTTCTGACTTGTGTTGTATAAGATCACACAACGTTCTGACTTGTGTTGTATAAGATCAGACAGCTTTCATGCTCATTAAATTAAATTACTTTCTAGTTCCTAATGTATAAAATATTAATATAATAGTTCACATTTCATTTAGTCACATGTAATTATAAATTACTTTAGCCGTAATATATTTTTTTTTAAAAAGCATTTGTAAGTATTAACAATGTGCTATAACAATAGTTCCAAAATAGAGAGCAACCCCATTAATGAAGAATTTTTTTATTTCACATTTTTTTTTTAGAAGAAAATTAAAGAAGACACACAAAAAATCAACTCATTGTTTCAATCTGTTATTCTGAAGTGTATTTGGACAAAAAAAATTATTTCCAGTTACCCTCTTATTGTGCAATAAGTTTGTTAGTAATGTAGGCCTCTATTACCTAGGACACCTGTGACAGGTACACTAACATTGTACAATAAGTGTTGCAGGTGTCTGTTAAGGACAGCAATGGCATTTGTATTATTTGAATAAATATTGTGCCCTTTAACCTTTCGTATTTGAACCTTAATTCCCTTGGAATTTATCCTCAACAGGGAGATCCACCATATTTGTACACTTTTGGGCTATGGCGCAGATGCAATTTGTCCATACTTGGTGTTTGAGGTTGTGCGCAAACTTCGCGACCAAGGTCTCTTGGATCCACCATTAGCCAATGAGGAGATCTACATGAATTACCGTGCTGCCTGTGCCCGTGGCATTTCCAAGGTCATGGCCAAGATGGGGATATCGACCTTGCAGAGCTACAAGGTGAGGAGAATTTACAACATGTGTGTACATGTGTCACAATTCAAGATTGTTGACTGTTGAAGAATGTCTGATAAAAGTAATTCCTGAAAATAAATCAACCTACAGGATTTAGAAGAGCAAGCATAATTTTAGTTCCTAAGGTAGGTAACTCACATCAACCCATCACTGATACAGAGGTACTTTGTTAAACTGCTAGCCCTAACATAGACAGGCAGTCAACTTTTATGGATCAGTTCAATACTGATCTTCGACACCCGCTAGCATTCCACGGGGAGAGGCCAGGTATATGCAACCCCGCAAGTCTTTGTTTAGACTACGACTTCAATTGTCTTCCTTGTTTCTGCATGGCATTTATAACATCTTTTTTCATCAGATTGACCCTATCCAATTTTCAAAGGGTGTGTGAGTAACCAGAACTTAAACTATTTAGAGAAACACCAGAGCACATAATTAATAAGGCTGATTAAGAATCTAAATTGTTATTTATTTTATGTACTTGTAGAAAAGCTCAGTAGCCCAGAGCTTTCATTGACACTTTTTAAAGTAAACTTTATGCCAGTAATATCATTGTTGATAGCGGAGATTACTGCATTATTATGTGTTTAAATTTATTGCCTTTTTTTTACATTGTTTACATCACCACTCATTGCTTAAGGACATTACTCCCGCCCCCAGAGAGCAGGTTTATGAATGAATGATTTGCAGGGTGAATGATTATCACTGCTTGAAAGAGAACCTGTAGAGCAATAAAAACTGAATCATACTCTTCAAAAATAATATCTCCTGGTTTTTGTTTTGAAAAAGCGAGTGTGGTGTTGTCGTTTCCATTTTGTCCATTCCATATGCAATCTCGCATACAAGCACATCAGTAATCCTTGCATGCATAAATAAAAGAGCCAGACAAACACCCATGGTGTGTGCATGTGGATTTGTGATGAACAGCAAACAATCTTATGTAATACTGACAAATCACAAAACCACCACGCCTTTGGTGGGGTTTTGTGACATCTGGTGATTCTCTCTCTCTCTTTACATGGTACACAACTAGATGTATTAAGGACAACAGTGTTACATGCACAGTCATTTAGTTCTGTCTCTTTGCATTGTGCATACTTCTCAACAGTGTCTAAATATGGACACTAGTATTGTACACACTGAATATATGGACACTAGTATTGTACACACTGAATATATGGACACTAGTATTGTACACACTGAATATATGGACACTAGTATTGTACACACTGAATATAATTCTTTTTCCATTCCAGGGGGGTCTGTAGAGTCTTTACATTGACCTATTAGGAACGTCTAGGACAGGGGCGGGCAAACTCTGGCCCGCGGGCCAAACTTGGCACCCGAAGCATTTTTTGTTGGCCCGCCAAGCTATTCACAGTTAACATTGCTTTTGGCCCGCCAAGCTATTCACAGTTATTGCTTTTGGCCCGCCAAGCCATTCAGACTTATTGCTTTTGGCCCGCAAAACAAAAGTCACTAAAACAATTGGGCATTGTTATACGCTGTCAAACAGCCAAGGCTAAACTAGTCTAAAGACTACATGTAATTTTAACAGTTTGAATTACTCACACAGAATCGTGTGCACATGTACAATTTATGCCTGCGGTTATATATATTACACTAGCATCTCTTTATAGTTCGTTGACTTTTGAACTCTCCTAGGCCTAGGATAGATCTACAATAATAATGTATGTCAGCATCTGTACTCTGCCTCATTTGTGACCTGACCATCACCACTACAATTGGTGAGAGGAAGGAGGGCTGGAGGTGAACAGAGGTGTGCGAATTTGAAACTGGCAGTCTTCTGCCATCACAACCGAACTGGTTGTTGCATTTCTGCTATTTCTTTGCCATTATTCCCCCATCCACACAATCATGTCTGCAACCCCAGCATCCTAAAAAATTTAAAGTGGATATGGAAAGTCGGACATTTAACTCTGAGTGGACGAGAAGCACTTTTTCATAGAACGATTTGGACAAGCTGAGTGTCTGATCTGTTTGAAAACTTTTGTTGTCTTCAAAGAGTTTAATGTGCACTGTCACTGGGAAACAGTACACTTAACTTCGAAATTTGGTTTAATGTCTGCCTCTGAGAAAAAGACTACTATTGCTAAACTCACAGGCAATATAGAGAAAAGCAGTTTGATGTTTCATAAGCAAACATCTGTGCATGAAAAAGTGACACGTGCCAGTTATGAAGTTTCACTACTCCTTGCTCAAAGAATGAGTTAAAAGCAAAGTTCCGCACTTCTTCTCCTCTTTCTTTTTTTCGTGATGTCATCCTACCACGAGGCAAGTTTCCACATTTTGTTAAACATGCTCAGCGCATTGTAGCTATGTTCGGAAGCACATTTTGCTGTGAACAACTGTTTTCAAAGATGAAATATACAAAGAGTCGCCTTCGCTCTCAACTCTCTGACCGTCATCTAAATGACATTCTTCGCTTGTCAACCTCATCAGTTCAGCCAGATATTGAATCACTTATTTATTGTAAGCAACACCATCCATCTCATTAATCTTTCATTGAAACAGAGTTAGTTTTTTTAAAATTACTTTTGTTCTCATTTTATATTCTGAACTTGCTGGACTTGTGATATTTGGTCGTCTATCCGGCCCGCGAACTGTTCCAACAGTTTTATCTGGCCCGCGGTCTCAAAAGTTTGCCCGCCCCTGGTCTAGGACATCTATGTTCATTGCATTAATTATGTTATTATCGCATTTTGCAAGAAGCACACTTCTGTACAGTTTTCAAATTAGGAACGATACTATTCTAAGACTTGCATATGTAATTCTCTCCCTTTATAGGGTGCACAAATCTTCGAAGCTGTGGGTCTCCACCAAGAGGTCATTGACTTTTGTTTCAAGGGCACCCCTTCACGCATTGGTGGTGTCAACTTCCAGCTACTGGGTCAAGAGGTATGTCCGTGAAGCAATATTCAAGCAGCATGCTTTTTTTCAATAGTCCTTGTGTCATATTGACAGCAAGTAGAAGCATTCAAAACAGAGTTAATTATGCTTAATGAAGGTATGTTACAACATTACGGTGAAAAAATTACATGTAAACTAAATTAAGGTGACCAACAGTGTTATGGTGAAAAAGAATTATAATTAATGAAGGCAGCTTAAAACATGGTGAAATACATTTATATTTAATGAAAACCACTTAAAACATTAAGTAAAATAGAATTATACTTAATGAAGGCATCTTAAAACATTAAGGTGAAATAGGACTATGCTTAATGAATGCAACTTAAAACATTATGGCAAAATAAAATTATTCTTCATGAAGGCACATAATTTGTTAACACTTTTAAACTATTAGGCATATCTTTGCAGGCCGTGAACCGTCACACCAAGGCATTCACCAAACGTGATTGCGATAACCAGCTCATCATGAGTCCAGGGAATTACCACTGGCGTGATGGAGGAGAGAAGCATATGAATGACCCTTTCAGCATTGCTAATCTACAAGTAAGTTCAAATATATAATATAATTACTGCTCCCCTTACCTTCCTCTGCAAGTAAGTTCAAGTATATAATATAATTACTGCTCCCCTTACCTTCCTCTAATAGTAAGTTCAAATATATAATATTTTAATTACAGCTCCCCTTACTTTCCTCTGCATGTATTCAACCTTACTTCTTTCTTTTAGATTGTGAACCATAGAGAAATATTTATTGATAAGGGAGACTATTTTGCATTCATTGTGAAAGGGGAGAGAGTCAGATCATTGCAGTAAATGTGCACATTCCTGCATATTTACACAAACCTAAATACATTCACCTATCTATATACATCCATCTATTCACAGTCACACACATCCTCACACCACACACTCACAAACTACACAATATTTTTAAGTGCTCTTGTTTTAATGTCAAGTGTTGTTGTGGCTACACTTCATTTTTATTGTTTGAAACTGTTACTAGGAAGCATCCAGAAGCAACAGTCGTGATGCATATTCTCGATTCACTGAATCTGCATGGCTCAACACCAAGAAATGTTCCCTGCGAGGTCAACTGGACTTCCACTACCTGGAGAAGCCAATCAACCTATCTGAGGTTGAAGAGGCCAAAGAGATTGTCAAGCGATTTGCCACAGGTAGAAAAATTAATTTTGAACACATTTGTTTTGACAAGAATGACCTACTTAGAACAAACCAGTCAATATCTGAGGTTGAAAAGGCAAAAATGATTTTGTCAAGTGATTTGCTACAGGTAGGAAAATTAATTTTGAATGCATTTGTTTTGACAAGAACGCCCTACTTAGAACAAACCAGTCAATATCTGAGGTTGAAAAGGCAAAAATGATTTTGTCATGTGATTTGCCAGAGGTAGGAGCAGGTTCAGTTTATTAATTGTATTTTTTTATGGTTTTTGTATATCAGTAATAAAGTAATTTAAACTACAAAATATCAGATGGTTCAGTAATATATTATTAAGTTTACTATAAAGGAGGGGAGGGCAGAACAGGGACCTGTATGAATTTGAGCAAGGATAAAATTTAATGTGTACTGGAATTTGTCGAGGAAGAGTAATTGGCAGTGACTTAAAATTTTTATCAGTTCCTTGTGTAAACTTTTCTTTCATTTCATTCCAGGTTTGCATATACACTTTCTAATAAAACTTTTCTGCCAAGAAAAATTCTGACACATATCAGATATTGTTTGTTACTTATTGCCTCAAACTCCTACTTAGGGTCGTGACCTTAAAGTATGGTTATGAGTTTTAGTTTTAGGGTCATGACCTTAAAGTATGGTTATGAGTTTTAGTTTTGGGGTCATTATCTTAAAGTATGGTCACAAGTTTTAGTTTTGGGGTTGTGATTTTAAAGTATGGTCACGATTTTTAGTTTTGGGGTTGTGACCTTAAAGTATGGTTTTGATTTTTAGTTTGGGGGTCATGACCTTAAAGTATGGTAACAATTTTTTAGTTTTAGGGTTGTGACCTTAAAGTATGATCATGATTCTTAGTTTTAGTTTTCATGTCATGTATAGTTCTTGCGATGTCATTTCTGTTTTCTATTTTTCTTTTAATATAAATTGATGCTGATATGAAACATTTTGATTTTATGAAAATGTCTCACTAAACTATCAAGATTTTGCACAAAATGCTTATATGAGCAAATATTGTTTTTTAAATTACTATTTAGCATATATTATCTGAAATGGTACACTTATCTCAAACAGTACTCTTGTCTCAAATGGTACACTTGTCTCAAATGGCACACTTGTCTCTTACTTTGCAGGTGCCATGAGTTTTGGAAGTATTTCCTTAGAGGCACATACCACATTGGCAATCAGCATGAACCGCATTGGTGCTAAGTCAAACACAGGTGAGGGTGGTGAAAACCCTGACCGATACCTCAACCAGGATCCTGATTTTAACACTCGCTCTAAGATCAAACAGGTAAGATAAGTGTTATTTAGGCAAAAATAGACCAAGATGTTGTTTAAAGCAATATTAGCAACACAAACTTTAAGTAGTATGCAAGACATCACTACAGCATAACCAAATTCAAAACACCTTTAAGTACACAATGGTGTTTACCATGCAGGCTAGTGAAATGTTCCAATGCCAAGACTAAAACGTTTTTTTTAAAATATTCTAAGGCAAGTTTTTTAATGCATACACTTCATTAGAATGCATAAAAATAAAATATATTCTTATAAAGAAATTCCAGATTGGTGAGACTTGGGGTTCAGAAATAAAGGTGATCGGCTCAATTTTCTTTTCACATGGTAGAGTAAATATTACACACCAAACAGTTCTCCATTTATCTTGGAAGCCATTTATTGTGTAAGCACATTTCCCATTGGCTGAAACAGTGACAGTTTTCCATTCATCTTGGAAGCCATTTATTGTGTAAGCACATTTCCCATTGGCTGAAACAGTGACAGTTTTCCATTCATCTTGGAAGCCATGTATTGTATAAGCACATTTCCCATTGGCTGAAACAGTTAAGATGTTTGCTCAATAATTAGAATCGCTGAGGACGACCACGTTTTTCATAGTTTGTACACCTCAGTAGGTGACCATTTTAGTACTTCATGTACTTTTAATTTATTAAATCTCTCATTTTTAGTTTGAGCATGATGTCTTACTCATTCTCGGTAAAATAAAATATTTTGTATTTTTTAATTTAGTATTCTCTAAAAGTGATTTGAAAAACTTGATTTCTTTATCTAATTTAAATTTTTTAAATTGTCAAGAAAATTTTGTAATAATAACATTTTATGGATATGTTAAAAAGGAAATATCATGCTGTAATACTTTTGATATTAACAGAAACAAGATATGTAATCATTCTACCAATGATTGATAAAATGTAAATTGTACAATTTTTAATAAATAATAATATTAGATGTACCCAAAAATATGCTATGATTTCAGTAACAGAAGAAACTTCAAACTGTGTAAAGTATAACAAAGCCATCATGATGAGATGTACTATAATTTATTTTTAAACTATGAAAGATTTCTTTTTTATTGAAATAAATTAATCATATTTTTATTATACTGGATTACAGTATTTGCTTTTTTGTGGCTCATAGGTAGCATCTGGACGATTTGGAGTGACAAGCTGTTACCTGTCCCACGCGGATGAGCTGCAGATCAAAATGGCACAAGGTGCCAAGCCTGGGGAGGGAGGAGAGCTGCCAGGTTATAAGGTATTGGTTGTTATCCATTCATAGCACAGGTGTACATACGTACTTGTGGTTGGTGTTCATGACATAGGTGTACATATGTACTTGTGGTTGGTGTTCATGACATAGGTGTACATATGTACTTAAGGTTGGTGTTCATGACATAGGTGTACATATGTACTTGTGGTTGGTGTTCATGACATAGGTGTACATACGTACTTGTGGTTGGTGTTCATGACATAGGTGTACATACGTACTTGTGGTTGGTGTTCATGACATAGGTGTACATATGTACTTGTGGTTGGTGTTCATGACATAGGTGTACATACGTACTTGTGGTTGGTGTTCATGATATAGGTGTACATACATACTTGTGGTTGGTGTTCATGACATGGGTGTACATACGTACTTGTGGTTGGTACTGGTGTGGTTTATGTGTATGTGTTATGTACATACTTGTGGTTGGTACTGGTGTGGTTTATGTATATGTGTTATGTACATGTGGTTGGTACTGGTGTGGTTTATGTGTATGTGTTATGTATGTACTTGTGGTTGGTACTGGTATGGTTTATGTGTATGTGTTATGTACGTACTTGTGGTTGGTACTGGTGTGGTTTATGTGTATGTGTTATGTATGTATTTGTGGTTGGTGTTCATGATATAGATGTACATACGTATTTGTGGTTGGTACTTGTGTGGTTTATGTGTATGTGTTATGTATGTATTTGTGGTTGGTGTTTATGTGTGATTGGTGTCCCTGGTGTAGGTGTTTACCTATGTGCGTTTAGTGTTCCTGGTATAAGTGCATACATATGTCTGTTTGGTGTAGGAATGACCTTGTGTATGTATGTTTGGTGTAGGAATGACCTTGTGTATGTATGTTTGGTGTAAGAATGACCTTGTGTATGTATGTTTGGTGTAGGAATGACCTTGTGTATGTATGTTTGGTGTAGGAATGACCTTGTGTATGAGTGATTGGTTTGCATTATGTAGGTATAAACGTGTACAGGTGGAAATATCTGCATTTTAGAATTTTCTAAATGAGCATGTATGAGTTTATATATGCTTTCCCACCCACCCCCAGGGCTAAAAATAGTTCATGCAGTTTCTTATCATAGAGATATAATACATTTATTATTGTTTTCATTACTCTTATAAGTTTCTATCCAACTGTCAGGTGTCTAAGGAAATTGCCAAAACACGTTACAGTATACCAGGTGTTGGTCTTATCAGTCCTCCACCACATCATGACATCTACTCCATTGAGGACCTTGCACAGGTGAAGTTAATTATTAACTAATTAATAAGTAATGATTAGTAAGATCTTTTTATTGTTCATTTCTCTGTCTCACTTTCAAAAAAAAATCTTATCTTATCTTTAGATGTTACATGCAATGTTTTTAAAACTTTATGCAGTATCTAAAACTGAGAGACTAGAAAAGCAATGAAATTTTAAAATAATGCATCTGCTCAACCTAACTATTCACATTAAGATTATAGTCCAGCCATTCACTCAACCTAACTTTTCACATTGATTATAGTCCAACCATTCACTCAACCTAACTATTCACATTAAGAATATAGTCCAACCATCTGTTCAACCTAACTATTCACAAAAGATTATAATAGTCCAACAATTCCTGTACAGACCCATGCACTGTGGTGAGGTTACTGAATCAGTATTCAAACCAGAGTGGTAAATAAAAATTTCTGAAAAACTCATGGCTGACTAACTAGAGAGATAACTATAAATGACCATTTTTTAAAATCTGAAATTATTGCTGTCCAGTGGATATAGATCTGTATCCAATCCTGACATCTTGTTTTAAATTTATGAAGGCCCAAACTTCCACTTAAAAACTAATAACTCAATAATAGTAATAGTAATTAATAGCTTGCTTTTATTTATGATAAATATAAATCTGTGCCAAAGAAATTGTACTTCAGTGAAAATAAATTTTCTGCTGATCTGCACATCATACGTCGATGGCTTGCATCCATTTATTTATAAAATTCAAATTGCAAGAGTTGTTTTCTTTAGAAAGCAACAGCTCAATAGGAGTTACCTTTCTTATGGTAGTCCATCCTGGTCTAAATGTTGCATACTGTCAGTATGACTATGTTGGAATACACTTAATCACAAATTTCATATTTAGTGTCAATATGACTAATGGATATGTTGGAATGTGGTTAGCAATTATTGTGAATAAAACTAATGTGAACATCAGAATGGCTGTTAGCAGTAATTATGAGAAGTTATTTGTTTTGCTTTCTGTAGAAGTTTGCGACTGTGTCTTCAGTACCTGATAATAAAATTATCTCCTCTTATAAAATAAAATTTTTGAAAGTACGCATTGTAAAACTAGTCAGTGTTTGTGTGCTAACTGATTGTAACTTTGAAATATATGCAGTATACATGATGTTTTTTTTCCTGTCTTTAGTTTTAACTTTCAACTAATTCATTTTATTGTTCATCCTGTTTGCTTTTCTTGTTATTAATTTTATTATACAACCAGTTAATTTTATTAGAAAGTCATTTCACTTTAATTTACATCTTATTCATTTCCTTATGAACACTGTTCACAGCTGATCTACGACTTAAAATCTGCCAGCCCAAATGCCCGCATCAGTGTCAAATTGGTTTCTGAAGTTGGAGTTGGCATTGTTGCAGCTGGTGTTGCAAAGGTAGAATTTTCCCTTACATTTTCATTGTAATTGTATTCTTGCACTTTCAACACTTTTTTTCTGTTTATGATTTTATTGCTTTAGCCTATTTGTATTTTATCCTATTTGTATTTTAGCACTACTTTATCCTATTTGTATTTTAGCACTACTTTATCCTATTTGTATTTTACCACTACTTTATCCTATTTGTATTTTAGCACTACTTTATCTTAATTGTATTTTAGAACTACTTTATCCTATTTGTATTTTAGCACTACTTTATCTTAATTGTATTTTAGCACTACTTTATCCTATTTGTATTTTAGCACTACTTTATCCTATTTGTATTTTAGCACTACTTTATCTTAATTGTATTTTAGCACTACTTTATCCTATTTGTATTTTTAATACTACTTCATCCTATTTGTACTTTTTAGCACTTCAACCTACTTGTGTTTTAGCACTTCAACCTACCCGTGTTTTAGCATATCGTAATACATAATTCAGCAGATTAGTGTCAATATTTAAGTATGGCACTATGGCACAGAATATAAGAGGAAAGTCCAGCATGAACCAAAATCATGCACAATTGATCACTTTCTACAATGTAACAATTATAAGGAAGAAAGAAAAATCATCAGGGAAGCAACAAACATACTACACCTGCCATTCACAAAGAAATCACTACTGTACCCAACAAAATATCATCAAAATCACATACACCAAGCACTAATCACGTATCTCATCCAAACAAGCACACTTCACCTTCTATAATAATAATTTTTTTTTAATAAAAAATTACAACTCCTTAGAAAATACTGATAGAGTTTCAAATTCATTGGGATACTGACTGTAGTACTACAACTTTCATAAGAAACTGCACAACACAACATCTCAGAAAAAAAAAATAACAAAAAAGGATCCACAACAGTCACAACAAGGAGCAGACATTGATAGACAACAACTACATGCAGCACCACAGCCCTTCTCTACCCTTTTTGAATGCAAGAGAAGAGAGGAAGGCCCCATAAGGGAAAAACTGAGAACATCAAGAAGATGAAAAGTTTTCATGCAATTCCTGTGGGATAAAAGAAGTTATCAAAACAACAAACAACAACAACAACGTATAGTATAATAAATATGTGCACATTTCTTGATAAATGTGATACTTGGAAGTTCAACCTACACATTACTCTTACAGGCATGTAGTTTTCTGACTTTACAGGCAATGCAGTGTTTATGTCTAGAGTGGCAACAGCACTCATTAACATCATATGATGTGATACCAGACAGTGCACACTAACAACAAAGACCAAAATACCCATTTTCTCCAGGTGGCCTGTAGCATACAGTGATGTCAGAGACTTGTTCCTTTTGTTCATGGTGGCAAATACATGTTAAATTAAAGTCACAGATTATATTACCTTTTGTTTGTGGTGACAAGTACAGTATAGGTTAAAATCATAGACTATGTAGCCATTTTGTTCCTAGTGGCAAAAAGAGTTCAAAGCTTCATGACAGAATCAGCTTGCTTTTTGTTGTTGATTGGGAAAAAACTATTAGAAAATAATAGTAAATTGTGTCTTTATATAAAGCTGCAGATGTGCTTAAAAACTGTGATAGTGGTGGTGGTGGTGGTGGTGGTGACCTGCTGAGTATAAAACAGAAAAAAATGCTACATGTTAAAGTTGCAGATTATGTGACCTTTTGTTTGTGGTGGCACATAGAGTACATGTTAAAGTAACAGATTATGTGACCTTTTGTTTGTGGTGGCAAATACAGTACATGTTAAAGTCACAGATTATGTGACCTTTTGTTTGTGGTGGCAAATACAGTACATGTTAAAGTCACAGATTATGTGAAATTTTGTTTGTGGTGACAAGTGCAGTATAGGTTAACATCATAGACTATGTAGCCATTTTGTTCCTAGTGGCAAAGAGAGTTCAAGGCTTCATGACAAAATCAGCATGCTTTTTGTTGTTAACTGGGAAAAACCCTTTGAAAAATATCAGTAAAAGATGTCAAAACTGTGATAATGGTGGTTGTGGCTTGCTGAATATAAATCAGAAAAAATGCTGATTACGTTTATGAGATAGCACTTTATTCTTTCCCTCCTCCTCTCCACACTAGGGCAAGGCTGAACACATCACCATATCTGGTCATGATGGTGGGACTGGAGCAAGCAGTTGGACAGGCATAAAAAATGCTGGGTTGCCATGGGAGCTGGGCATTGCAGAAACTCACCAGACATTGATCATGAATGACCTGCGCTCTCGTGTCATCCTTCAAGCTGATGGACAGATTCGATGTGGTCAGTTCTTTTATACTTGCTTTTCTAGTCTTTCTTTGGTTTTTTTTTGTTGGCATTGTCTTTAAGTGTTTTTTTCAGTGTTTGTCATTTTACATCCGTTCCAATCATTATCTGCTATGTACTCACATTATTTAAGGGTGCTGTAGTATTTTCTTTCAGCTTGTTCACACTGTGGTGGAGTGTTAATTATGTATGAATGCAGGAGGAGAGAAAGATGAGAAAAATGAAATATTGGTTAATTATTCCCCTGCATGTTTCTGGAAGCTAACCCAACTTTTGTAAGGTTGCTTTGCATTTCGTATAGAGATCATATCACGAATGAGGAAATGGGAAACAGAATTAGGCAAGCCTTTGGGCCCTATGAAGAGCTACTGGCCATTGTGAAAAAAACAAAATGAAATTGTATGGGCCTGTCACATGATCAACAGGGTTGCCAAGACAATCATGCAAGGTACTGTGCAAGGAGGGCGAATGAGAGGAAGACAGAGGAAAAGATGGGAGGATAACATCCCAGAGTGGACAGGACTGAAACTGAGCAATACAGTAAGATTATCAGAACAGAATGGAATGGAGGAAACTGGTTGTCAGGTCATCACTGGTGCCCAGTGGTCGACAAGACTAAGGGATAGATAGATAGATAGATAGATAGAACCCAACTTCACAGACACATGTCACAAATAATCAAACAGATGCAAGAATGTACAACAAAATTGATGTCACGAACCGTCTAATCCTAGGGTAAACATGTGACATTTTAATAACCATCTCAGAGCCCTCAGACTTCTGTGGTTGATGCAATCCCTATCACTAGTACACTTAATGGGATGATACTTGGAGAGTCAAATGAAAAGTGTAAACAAATTTGATAAAGAGTACAATGTTAAATAAAAAAGGAAAATGTGGTAATTATTCTGATTAAAAGGAATCGTGTCTCTATAGTGCCATCACTATTAGGAGTTTGTGCCTGATATGATAAAACAACATTTGTTAAAACAGTGGCAATGTCTTTGGTAAAGCAATGCCTCTAGTTAAATTCAAGGCAATGTCTTTTGAAACTTTCTCATTTGATTTTAACTGGACCAGAAGAGAATCAGTCTTCAGCTTGAAAACAGCATCAGTGGATCTTCCCCTGGACCTTGTGAATGAGAGAAGTGGTTTGACATCTTCTTGGCACAGATCATTGAAACGCAGGTGACTGTTAAGATGGGCCTTTCTTTCAGCTGGGTCGATCAGCTTGTACCAACTGTAGTGGTTATGTGAGCAGCTTGGTTCTCGAGCTGGGTCGATCAACTTGTACCAAGTGTAGCGGTTATGTGAGCAGCTTGGTTCTCGAGCTGGGTCAATCAACTTGTACCAAGTGTAGCGGTTATGTGAGCAGCTTGGTTCTTGAGCTGGGTCGATAATCTTGTACCAATTGTAGCGGTTGTGTGAGCAGGCTTGGTTCTCGAGCTGGTCGGGCTGCATAAAGTTTAGAGATAAAGGACAAGTGAGTGGCCTTTCGGTTGGCTGCCATTCATAACAATTTGACAGGCTGTGGAAGAAACAATAAGGTTCCTCCTTGTATTCACTGCTTATAATAGTGTCACACACACACACACACACACACACACACACACACACATTCAGATGGTTAGGCAAGGAAAAGCAGGACAACACTCTCACACTCACTATCTCTCAAATCTTACTATTTATCACTATCACTCAAATCTTACTATTTATCACTATCTCTCATATCTTACTATTTATCAATATCACTCAAATCTTACTATTTATCAATATCACTCAAATCTTACTATTTATCACTATCACTCAAATCTTACTATTTATCAATATCTCTCAAATCTTACTATTTATCAGTATCTTACTATTTATCACTATCTTACTATTTATCACTATCTTACTATTTATCACTTACTATTTATCAATACAGACAATATGTAAATGATAAGTATTTGAATAAGCTGTAGAGAAAGATATATTAGTTTTAATAATAAATTCAGCTAGAGAAACCATGACTACTAACCTTTTGAATTATAAATCCAGTGAAAGTTTATCCCACAAACAAATCTTCAGACTTATAATTATTTTACTATACGAGTGCTCGGTGGATCAAAGGCAATCTAATTTTAGTTTTCCCCAGTGCGACTATTTATGCATTCTACCAGCTGTTGGCAGCGATTTGTTTACTCTGCTGACATGTCCAGCCTCCAGTCTAAGTGGACGATGGTCTATAGGGATAGGAACTTGCTCATTCGACACTAAGGCTTTGTGTAAACATATGGCAGTCTGAGAGTGGTAACAAGCTAGGTTAAGAATTACATAATTAGTGATCTGGGAAGTTTGAGGTTAAGTTTAATTACAATGTCAGAATTTTGAGTTAGAAAACTGTTTATAAGAATTTAAAATGACAAAGTCACAGCTTTTATTATTAATTTAAATTATTATTATTAGGTTTGAAATATTATTATGAATTAAAATTATCTTATCTTTTGAGCACATGACACACACTTCTTTGCAATTTTTATTCTAACTTAAATTTTTGTTATTATTTTCTTTAATTTTATACAAAAATCTAATACTAAAGTTCTTTGTCTAAATTAGTTTAATAGTTTCAATGATAATCTCTTTCTTGTTTTAAAAATCACTTGTATTTTTAATTATGAGTGCATGTATGCACGTTCATTGAAGTATTGTAATAGACTTGCTTTCACTCTGTTGGTACACATCCACTGATGACCTTGAGATGTAAATGTTTCAATGCTATACATTTCTAGTAACAGAGCTAAATCTAAGGAATTATTTTATGAATAAATAAGACTTTTCCCTTATATATTTACTAATGATCTTCAGCAGTGAATATGCCTATCATTGTTATGCATCTTGAAGTCTGTGGAATTATTTAATACCTATTAAATAAAATCTTTTTCAGGCCGAGATGTCGTAATTGCTGCAATGTTGGGGGCAGATGAGTTTGGATTTAGCACCGCTCCATTAATTGTCCTTGGCTGCACAATGATGCGTAAATGTCACCTTAACACTTGCCCGGTTGGCATAGCAACACAGGTAATATCTCTTCCTTTATTGTGTGTTTATGTATATATGCAATGAACAATAATATGCATGCACTTATGTTTGTATATGTGTTATTGTTTTAGTTTTTAAAAATCTTTTATAGATAGTTGCTTTTAATTTGCTTTTAATGCCTAGTGAATTCTAATAGTTATTTTTAAAAATATAGTATAATAAAAAGTACTTTTAAAAAATTAAAACTATTCACCAACTTTTCCAATTATATTCGATAGACACTTCTTAAGAAATTTATCCAGGTATTTCCTTTTCTTAGATAAAAAATAAACCACCAAGATTAGACAGCATATCCTTACTGTCACTTTCTGATTAAGAACTAAATAAATTTGCAAAAAGCATTGATTCTTTGAAATTTGTATTTTTACCTGCATTTGGCTTTGTTTCTTATTTCAGGACCCTGTTCTGAGACAGAAGTTTGCAGGTAAACCAGAATATATCATCAACTACCTTTTCCTTTTAGCTGAAGAGGTATGTGGCTTAAATTTTAAATGTACAGATTTTTAAAATGTTTTTATAAACATTTTATAAATACATACATAATCTATATATTTATTTAATTTTCCAATGATCTGGGATAGTGAAAATAGATCAAAATATATCTCTGGTCACCATACACAGCACCTTTCTTTATTTGTTAATCACATTCAATGTAATTATCTTGTTCCAGTAAAATTTCTCTGATTGTTATTTTCTTCATATGTGGACTCCCAAACTGAGCAAAAATGTCTTAAAATACACTTGCATCATTTGTTTATTACTATAGCTCTTTGGTGGCTTTGCAGGTTCGAGAACTGATGGCAAAGATGGGATTCCGAACGCTTCAAGAATTAATTGGCCGCACTGACAAGCTTCGCTTTGCTCCTGATCCAGAAAATCCTAAAGCCCAACTCTTACACTTTGAGCGCATTTTAAAGAACGCTCAAGACATTCGGCCGGGCGCAAACATTGCCGGAGGGTCTGTGGAACAGATTTTTGAAATGGACAAACGTGTGGTAAGTCAGGGTCAGTGAGATTATGAATGCTGTTGTGTTTGTTGTTTTGTGATAATTCTTCCTGCCTGTACAAAAACTTTTGAGTATTGATGCCTGTACAAAAACTTAATTTTAAGTATAATGTTCACACATGAAAATATTTTTAGTATTGATGCTTTGAAAAAGAGAATTAAATGCTTGCCTGTTTGTTTACTGCTTTTAAAAAGAAAATAAACATTTATTTAATACATTTCCTAACATGAGTGTGCTCTCTCCTTCTGTTAAAAATTTGTCTTTTTCTCATTCACTCATCTCCATGAAATGTTCACGCTTACATTTTCAGTTATATACACACTCAGTCACACATAAGCTCCTTTTATGTACGATCGCTTATTTTGACATTTACTCACAGTCACTCTTACAACACAATCACAGAGTATTGCCTTACACACACTCACACACATACACAGTCATAATACACACACACAGGTCTTGAGATGACAAAATATGCACTTGGCCAGTTTTCTTGATGCCTAGTAACAAAAAATTTAGTCAGTAATTTTACAGTAAATTTCTGTTTATCTGATTTGACCATTGGGACAGAATTCTCTGTATGCTGGACAACTGGCATTCAATAATCCTAAAAAAAAAAAAAACCTCCAGATTTGTCATTCTTAAATCTTCTATTGACAGTGGTAAAAATAAAAGTTATTCTTAAATCTTCTACTGACGGTGGTAAGAATAAATGTTCTTATTCTTAAATCTTCTACTGATAATGTAAGAATAAATGTTCTTATTCTTAAATCTTCTACAAATGTTCTAAAAGTGCTTTGCCTTTATTTCTACTCACTGATATTGTGAATGTTTTTAGAGGAGTGACACAAGTCGTAGTGTTACTCACAACGATGATTTCTGCTCGGATCGTTGTTCTAGACCTCCTGTATATGGGCTGGGGCTTGTAGTTGTGGCTGATAGTCACAACTGTCACTAATTTCGTGAGTCTCCATGTAGATGGCTGGACCTCAACGATGTTTAGCACTGTCACGGTACTCTTGTCAAATGAATGTGTCCTCGCACCTGAATGTGGCACCTTCCAGCCTTGTCTGGTCTGAGATTTGCCCATTCCTTCACATGTGGAAGAGAACGTTCAGGACAAAGCTCAGAGAGAGACTGAATGACTTGTCTGTCTATAACTTATGCAAATGTCATTGCACACATAAGCTGTCTTGAAGCATTGAACTTTTCACTTTGCCATGATGTATTTACGAATACATTGCCTTACTGTTCATGATACTTGGTGTTCGACAGATAGAACAGGACGGAAAGAGATATCCCCAACTTTCCTAGAGGACACAACATAATTTCTGTTATACGAAGTTTCACCACAAAAATATTGCTCCTTTTGAAGCTACTGTCTTCATGCAAAAATCCTGTTTTCATAAAAATTCTAATCTTTCAGTCCTCCTTTTATCCTTTCTTTTGAATTCTAGAAGATTTGTATCTTGTGATTTTCTCTCGCTGATGCACGTGATGTATAATTGCATGTACTTCACTACCTAGGCGAATTCTATTGCGCATCAACTAACTTTCCTCCTTTTGCTCATAAACAAGTATACATATATGCACATGCATTTATGAATATAACTGCATTCACTCAATATATAAAATCCTCCTTAAATATATATATCTTTATGCACGACATGATACACATATACTATGTCTACGCACGTCAGTCCTAAGCTAAATGAAATTTGGTGAACAAAATAAAACATTTATATATACATGTGCTCTCACAATTGCGTTTTTCGACAGGGGGTTATTTCCCTCAGACCACACTGGTGGTGCGAACCATGAAATAAAAATAATAATTTTCTGACTTCATGCTTTTCTCGTGACAATCATCAAAATAGAAAATGGCAAAGTGGACTGTGGTAAAGCCAAGCTAGCAGTTTTTGTCATGCTACCAAATCATTGAGTAAATACATATAACTAGTGAATCAGAGTTAGCTGCAACTAGATCTAGCTGTTTTACTCATGCTACCAAACCATTCAGGAAATTCATGAAAATGTGTAGGTTGACCTGCTTAGAGAGAGAATGGACACTTCTAGAAACAATTTTATGTCATTTTGCCAGACTGTCTCATGCCAATTCTAGACTATCAAGAGATTCCAGACCATTTTCTGTTATGGAAACTACTCTGGACAGATGCCGGACCATTTTCTTTGTTTTTCAGACAACAGACTATCAGAAATTTACTGTAAAGCTTTACGCTGATAATAAATCCAACAGAGAGCCATGCTTTCATGTCTCCGTTACCATTTTATTTTTATTCTCTTACATTTTTCTTTCTTTTTTCTTCTCTCATGCTTTCTGTATTTTCAACATGATTAACTAGTGATTGTATTTGTTATAGATCTAGTTCTATGGTGAAACTTGCCAGCTGTTGGCCATTGTCTAACTATTGTTAGCTGTTGATCTAGTTACTGTAGCATTATTTTCCAGCAGTTGGCTAGTGTTTAACTAATTATAGCAGTAGATCTAGTTATAGTAGCACTATTTTCTAGCAGTTGACCAGTATCTAACTAGTTATAGCAGTAGATCTAAAACTGTGTTGTTATTTTCCATCAATTGGCTAGTTATACCAATAGGTTTGTGTTTCTTTAGCATAATTTTCCAGCAGTTGGTTACTCTCTCCTTTGCACAACATGAATTGTTGCAGGACTACAAGATTATAGAAGCAGCCAAAGATGTGTTTGAAGGCCAGAGCAAACAGATTGTCCTTGACCTTGAAGTGTGCAATGAAGATAGGACATTTGGTGCCACATTGTCCAATCATATCTCTATGTAAGCAAGAGTTATTTTCATTGTCTGTGAATTCTCATATATTATCTCTTTCTCCCTTTTCCCCACCCCGTTATTCTGTGTGAAGCATCTTTCAACATAGAAGAGACAGAGGGCAACATGCATAGAGTTATATAATTTTATGGAGAGAAATTGGAGATTAAAGCAGACAAATTTTGTTTCTGATGTAGATATAATGGAAAATGTCAAAAGAAAAATGTTAAAAATTGGTTTTACTTTTGGAGATAGAATGGTAAACTAGAAAGATAGTCATGACTGACAGATATTCTTTGTAATGTAGGGTATCTTTTTCTGGACACTCACTTGTTACACACTCATCCAGAGTTTACTTTGAGAATCTTAGAATGCAGTGATAAAAATAGTGCAGTTGTCTGCCCCGTGCATGGGGAATATTTAATCTCACTAACTGCTTGTGAGATAATGGTGGTAAAATGATGGGAGGGGGTGGAAAAGGGCCTGGAAGAGAAAAAGAGTGTAGTTTAAAAATCTTGTTATTTAAAAAAAATCTTTTTACGATCATTCAAACAGATACATAACAAATTGATAATAATAAGTACAAGAATAATGAGATTTTCTGCTGAAAGATAAATGAACTTCTATGCTAAAAACAATTCAGAGAGAGGGAAGAACTAAGAAGCGTGTATGCACTTGGTGTTTCACATTCTTCTTCTTTTTTTTTTTTTTTTTGCTTCTTGTTTAAGTGGCTATCTTTATCCTATAGTGTACAACTGTTAGTAATGGCTATCTTTATCCTATAGTGTACAACTGTTAGTAATGGCTATCTTTATCCTATGGTGTACAACTGTTAGTAATGGCTATCTTTATCCTATGGTGTACAACTGTTAGTAATGGCTATCTTTATCCTATAGTGTACAACTGTTAGTAATGGCTATCTTTATCCTATAGTGTACAACTGTTAGTAATGGCTATCTTTATCCTATAGTGTACAACTGTTAGTAATGGCTATCTTTATCCTATGGTGTACAACTGTTAGTAATGGCTATCTTTATCCTATAGTGTACATCTGATAACAGTGTGTTCCACCTTTCTCCTATAGTATATATATCTGATTTTTTTTAAAAATTAGTTGTTCATCCTATACACAAAATATTTTAATTTTCTAATTAAATTTCTTTTTTTCTTTACTCTTCCCATACAAACACAAACAGAATCACTTAAACTTATTTTTTAAAATCCCCTTTTCAATTTCTAAATTCTCTATTTTAGATTATTTACAGACAAAGGTTTACCAGAAAACAGCATTATTTTGAGATGTAAAGGTTCTGGAGGACAAAGTTTTTGTGCTTTCCTGGCCAAAGGGGTACATGTTACGTTAGAGGGAGATGCCAATGACTATGTCGCAAAGGTAACTTCACAAAGATTCATTTTGTTGTTGCTGTTGGAAAGTTAGCATTATTTTTTTTTTAATTCTTATACTATAATAGTAAATATTTTGAATGTGGAGAAAAGATTACATTAGGCATTGTTTTGAGTTCTCACGTACACACAAATGGCAGGTGTCTTACTCTACTACTAAATATGCAGTTAACTTACATTATAGTTTATATGACTTTAGGCACAGCAAACCTTAGTGTAGGGACATGATTCATATTTTCAGATGTGTTGATCGCCTGTTTGTATGTAAAATCTTCAAGTGTATAGAGTTATGAGAAAAGTTTCATATTTTTATTCAAGTCTCTTCGTGTCATAATTCTATATTCGTTAAAAAATATTAGTTCTTTAACATGTATAATATTTATTAATGAAAGTATTCATAAACTAAAATGTTCACCTCAGAATGTTCATATTTAAAATATTCTCACAAAGCACTGTTATGATATTTGTGATTCAAAAGTTCACACTGGAGCTTTGCATAAATACGAGAATTTATTTTGATATTTTAAGAAGATAAAAGCAGAAGCACTGGATGGTTTCAAAAGGTCACTTGGATTGGTTAGGTGAATGGATGCACTAATGGTAGATAGATAAATGGATGAATATCAAAAGAAATTACAAATTTTACTTTTTTAAGGGCCTTTCTGGAGGTGAAGTGGTGATTTATCCGCCAAAAGAAATGCCACCTGATTTTAAGTCTGAGGACAACATCATCGTAGGCAATGTCTGCTTGTATGGTGCTACTTCAGGCAAAGCATTCTTCCGTGGTCAGACAGCCGAACGCTTCTGTGTGCGAAATTCTGGTGCCATTGCTGTATGTGAGGTGAGTTAGTCCTATTCTTACTTATGACAGGATATTAAAGAGCCATCACACAGCCATAACATAGCCATAACATAGCCATCACAAGATAATGCCTATTGAACAAAATTAAGATCAAAGAACTGGGTTATATTGACAGCTTTGTTGGAGAGGTGGTTGGCCAAGAAGTCTGGTTTCAGGATTTCATTCAAGGGATCATAAGTTGAAACCCCCACACACACAAAAATGGTGGAAGTTTTCCTTCAAATCACATCCTCTCCCTAGTTCAGGACTGACAAACTTTGTACTTTAGCACTTCGTTCTTTAGCATGAAGCACTTAGTACTTTAGCATGAAGCACTTAGTACTTTAGCATGAAACACTTAGTACTTTAGCATGAAGCACTTAGTACTTTAGCATGAAGCACTTAGTACTTTAGCATGAAGCATTTAGTACTTTAGCATGAAGCACTTAGTACTTTAACATGAAGCATTTAGTACTTTAGCATGAAGCATTTAGTACTTTAACATGAAGCATTTAGTACTTTAGCATGAAGCACTTAGTACTTTAGCATGAAGCACTTAGTACTTTAGCATGAAGCACTTAGTACTTTAGCATGAAGCACTTAGTACTTTAGCATGAAGCACATAGAAATCTTACAACATGAAGTGCTAGTAAAAATCCATCTTAAACTTCAGTTCAATCTTGTAATTTTGTGCCCTGATCTGTTCATTTCATTTTAGGTAAGTGTATTATTATTACTACTATTATAGTTACTATGACAATGCAGAAATTTATGTGTGAGGAGTATGGTATCAAAACAGGAAAGAAAGCATGGAAGTATAACTGAAAGCAGTCCCCGAAACAAAGTCAAAATACCAAGAGGATTTGAGATAGGGATGGATTGTACAGTCTTAGGACTTTGACAAAATCATATTGTTTCATCATGAGACTTTGAGATAGGAACAGATTGTACAGTCTTAGGCCAAAAACGTATTGTTCCATCATGAAACTTTGAGATAAGAACAGATTGTACAGTCTTTCTTGTTTCTTTTCCTTTCAGAGAAAGAACAGATTGTATAATCATGTGACTTTGGAAATAAGAACCAATTGTGCACACATAGGACTTTGAGATAGGAACATATTTTACTTTTACAGAACTTTGAAAAAAGAAAAGATTTTCATAGGGCTTTGAGAAAAGAACAGTTGTAGAATCTGAGATAAGGACAGATTGTTCAGTCAGGAGAATTTAAGATAAGAAAGGATTGCACAATCATAAGATAAGAACAGATTGTACAAATAAAGGGCGTTGAGACAAGAATACATTGTGGTGTCGTTTGGCTTTGAAATAAGAATATATTGGTGTGTCATATGGCTTTGCAATAAGAATATATTGGTGTGTCATATGGCTTTGAGATAAGAATATATTGTGGTGTCATATGGCTTTGAAATAAGAATATATTGGTGTGTCATATGGCTTTGAGATAAGAATATATTGTGGTGTCATATGGCTTTGAGATAAGAATATATTGTTGTGTCATATGGCTTGAGATAAGAATATATTGTGCTGTCATATGGCTTTGAGATAAGAATATATTGGTGTGTCATATGGCTTTGAGATAAGAATATATTGTTGTGTCATATGACTTTGAGATAAGATTTTATACAGTCATGAGGTTTTCAAATAAAACAGATTGTGGGGCTTTTATCTAAGGACACATT
The DNA here is from genome assembly GCA_028829895.1 of Sinotaia quadrata. NCBI lineage: Eukaryota > Metazoa > Mollusca > Gastropoda > Architaenioglossa > Viviparidae > Sinotaia > Sinotaia quadrata. The sequence continues at coordinate 2,674,471 of CM054181.1, read as the reverse complement.
ACAGAGCCAGGAAATCAGACTTTGTAGTAGTGAGCTGATAGCAATCATCTTCTTTGCTGTACCAAATGATAGAAGCATCACAACAAAATGGAGAGGAAAAAAAGATTTAAAGTACTTTGCAACAGAAAATTCACAACAAAATAGAGAGAAAAGATAAAAAATAGTACATGACAGCAACCTCACAAAACAAAGCAGAGAAAATCAAAAGTATTACATGACAGCAACCTCACAAAACAAAGCAGAGAAAATTCAAAAATATCACATGACACAAACTATCACACCTTCTCATTTTAGAAATGTCACTTTGGAACTAGAAAGCAGAAGTAGTACTAGTGGAAAGTATCACATCTGGAAAAGAAACCATAAACTTGCATGGCTGATAGCAGCTATTTGGTTCCCACATAGAATCTGTAGATCACCTACAATCCTGTAAGGATTTGGAGTCCATAGGCCACAAACCATTAACAAACAGAAAACAGATGTCAGGATAGAATTTGTTGTCCAAAGATCACAACCAGCCAATGGGATAGGATTCATGGTTCCAAAAGGTCTCAACCAGCCAATGGGATGGGATTCATGGTTCAAAAAGGTCTCAACCAGCAAACAGTCAGGAAATAGATGCCCTGGAAGGAACCAATAATGATAATAATAATAAAATGTGTTTTTTCAATGTAATCTATTATATTTAGTGCATTATAGACATATTTTTGTCTTATTTAATGTATTATTATTTTGTTTTGTTTTTGTTAAGGGCTGTGGAGATCATGGTTGTGAGTATATGACAGGTGGTCGTGTCATTGTTCTGGGTTTGACTGGACGGAACTTTGCTGCTGGCATGTCGGGGGGGATTGCCTATTGCTATGATTTGTGAGTAAATTTACATTGCATTTACAGTAATTTAATTTTACAAAATTTGCACAAAAACAAAACCCCAGAAACCCTATGAAAATGTTTCGTGTTTCGACTGGTGTCATTCATTCCCTCTCAAATTTCAGTTGCTGGTAACATAAAAACAAAATAACTTGTATGATAACAATATTGTGAAATTTCAGGTGCTGGTAACATATCACCAAAAACAAAATAACTTATATAATAATGATATTGTGAAATTTCACTGAAATCCATGATCCTGAAAGGATTGAGATATGTATGCAGTATGTTGCCCTTAAACAGTCTTAAAAATATACAGTATATTCAGTTAGTGCAAAAAATATGATTTACTGGACACTTTTACTGTTAGTCTAGAAAAAACACTAATACCTTTCTGGATGCCTTAATGGCAGACTGACTCATTTGTAGCAACACTTCTTTTTGCCATGGGGACTGAAAGTGTCAGTTTGTGAAGCAGATGACATCAGGCCTCTTCAGGTACCTATGATGTGTACAGGTATTGTAAGAATTGTAGATTCATGCCTGGCATGTTACTTCAAAACCTGTTCTGATGTTTCTGGACAACTATTTGTTCAGAGAAAAGCGGTTCCACCAACTGTGCAACACAGAATCAGTGGCACTGGAATCTCTGGAAGAGCAGGAGGACATCAGCCTGGTGCGTGACCTTCTGCAGGAGTTCTTCGAGAAGACGGGATCCACCATTAGTCGAAGAATCCTGGACAACTGGACAGAAGAAAAACAGCACTTTGTCAAAGTGAGTTTGGGTGCCAAAATGTTTGTATTGGAAACATGTTACTGTTATTACAAGCTTCTAACATTGTTTTTAATAAATGTAAACACCACTTTACTAGTTATGTGTAATAAATAGTCAACAATAGACACGAAGAAAGAAGTTAAGCCCTTCTGTGGTGCAATTATGTCCCCAAACAAAGGGATGTAAATCTGCTGTGGTAAAGAAATTTCTAATTTTTAAAGAATAACAAGAGGATTGCTTTTTAGTAATATTACCTATTAAACATATACACAGAAAGATAGCTTTTAATTTTAAGGCTGTGCTTTTAGACATTTTGTTTGGTTTTCAACTTTTGTATGCATTAATTTGATTAGACATTGTTATGTCATGCAGGACCAGCATAGACAGATTTAGTTGTCTTGTTGGATATATAATTTATTGTGTTTGCTTGATAATACAAATAGTGTAAATTTTTTAAATTGATGTTACAGTAATTATTTCATTTATATCTCAGCAGTCTTGCTATTTTCTTGCTTAAAGTTTCCCATAATTCATATGTTCTATACTTTTCTACTCCATGTACATCTTGATGCTTCCGTCAGTATTCTCAAATAGTCATGTTCTCAAGTAGTCATGTTGATCTGTAAACATTTGCATCACCCATCTTGTCTTCTTCGCTCATGAATGTAATTCTGATGTATCTTGTTTCTTTGTTGCATAAAAATGTCTTTATCATGTATGGTTTTATGCCCCCTCTATACACTCCCATCAGGTGTTCCCCCACGAGTATCGACGAGCATTAATTGAAATAGCAGAGGAGGCTGCCGCAGTGGCTGCAGCAGAAGCCGAGCGCTTGCGCAAAGAGAAGGAAGAGCAAGAAAGATTAACAGCCTGCGGAGATCTGACAGACTACAGGGAGTCAAGGCAAGAATCTTTAGATAACATGTATGATGAGGACATCATTAATGAGCTTGTTGGCGATGAGAAAGAGGTGAGTCATGGATGTGTCTGAATTTTTTTATATTTTTCCTTTAAGATACTGCTTATGTCCTTTTGAAATCTTTCAAGAAATGTCAAAAATGCTCTAAACTTTTTTTGAAAATTGTTTTCCCTGCTTAATTTATTATTTTTTATTATTAATAGTAGTAGTAATATTGACTCTTCACACAATTTCTTGCCAGTTAGTTCAAGATTTTGGGAAGTCCACAGTTTTATGGAGAATATGGACACTTTCAAACTTAATTTAAGAACTTGGTACTTTTAGTTCTTTTCCTTCCATTTTATTTTGTTATTTGTTTCATAGGGTCCGGCAATTTCTGCGTTGTACCTTGCTGGTCTTGTCTAGTTAGTAAAACCTTAATGAAAATTATGTTATGCTATATATTTTATGTGATATTTTTTAAGTGTTGTATCAATTCTTTATTCTTGTCAACTAAAACTTTGTCTAAAGGCTAACATTATAAATAGAATGGATAGAAATATTTTGTTATATATAAAATAATTAACAAAATTAATAATAGAACTCTGGTTCTGAAATATGTTTATTTTTTGCACTGAAACTTGAACCATAAATCTGAGTTGTGATTTTCAAACAAATTGATAGTAATAATATTGATCACCACTGTTTGCAAATGAAGTCAGACTATTAATAATAATTTAGCTGTCCACTCTTTGAAGACGGATGATAAATATTCAAATAGTTCCAGACTAGTAATAATAATTTAGCTGCCCAATGTTTGAAGACTGATGATGAATATTCAAATAAGTCCAGACTAGTAATAATAATAATTTAACTCTCCACTGTTTGAAGATGGATGATGAATATTCAGATAGGTCCATGACTAGTAATAATAATTGAACTCTCCACTGTTTGAAGATGGATGATGAATATTCAGATAGGTCCATGACTAGTAATAATAATTGAACTCTCCACTGTTTGAAGACGGATGATGAATATTCAAATGACATACAGACTATTAATAATGATTGAACTCTCTACTGTTTGCAGACTGATGATAAGGACACTAATGAGAAGGATGTTGTAGACATTGAGGAAACAGTTCCAGACACTACCAAAGACCAACTTAACATCCCCCGAGTTCTTGACAAGACCAGGTACAATCAAATTCATATGAATCTTTATATGTGGTTTTATAAATATCTTAATCTTACTGTGCACGTATGAGTGTATGTTTTCCAGTGTGTTCTCATAGTTACCATTTTCCTCATTCAGCAAGAGTATTTTTTTGGTGATGCATGTAAAAATTCTATTAATGTTGTTCTTTGCACACTCAAATAATGCTGTTTGTGTCATACTCTAATATAGTAATAATATTGTAATTACTACACTAATAATACCTAATTATGTTGTAATTACTACACTAATAATACCTAACTATGTTATAATTACTACACTAATAATACCTATGTTGTAATTACTACACTAATAATACCTAACTATGTTATAATTACTACACTAATAATACCTATGTTGTAATTACTACACTAATAATACCTATGTTGTAATTACTACACTAATAATACCTAACTATTACTGTGATAATTCTGTACTTATCACACTGACTGCTGAACTTATGCTAATAATCTAGCACCTTTCACACCAATAATGCTTTATTTATTATGTAAATAATGCAGTACTTATCATACTAATAATGATGCTTTATATATCACACTAATAATGCTGTATTCATCACAGTAATATTAATAATACCTTTGTTATAATAATAATATTTATAATGCTGTACTTCACTAATTGTGACAGGCTTGCCACTTATTTAATGAAAAGAATTATTTTTATTAATTAATCTTCCATAACTAATTGCAAGAGATGAGAATCTTAATTTATTTTATTAATGATCCTCCAGCAGACACCACTCATCTCTCTCTCTCACATGGCAGATATTTTGGCACTGTCAACGTTTTCTCTATTCCTCAACATAAAACAACATTTACACTTATATTACAGTCACATAATGTTTCTGTAAGTGGAAAACGTCCTACTAAAGGAGAAGACAGATTTATCTTTAATCTATATTTAGTGAGCCCCCATCTACCCACTTTATTCTCCAACATAAGATTATCAATATGCATAAGAAGCTCAGTAAATTTAACAATCAAATATACAAATGACAATTACAATGAAATAGATTACTTGACATCAATATTCCACGAACTCACATTCGGATAATTTTTATGTCTACACAGTTTCTCTCTTATATAAAAATATATTTACAATTTAACAATAGAGTCAGTACAAATTGCTGGTTAGTCCTATATATAAAAATATATTTACAATTTAACAATAGAGTCAGTACAAATTGCTGGTTAGTCGTATCATAGAATAGAAATGGAGTTATCAGAGATGAACAATAATAGTTTACATAACCTGATTCAGTGCAGTCTTAACAGTCTTCATGCACTTTCACAAAATGTCGCAATTTATAATTCAGTTCAAATTTTGTCTGCTCCAAATGTATCTCTCACACATGGAAAACACTGTTCCGCTGCTTGTAGTTGACCTGGGCACTTCTCGTCGCCTGTCGTCTTTTTCAAATGGAACAATAAATGTAGTGAGGTTCCACAATTTCTCTACACTAGAAATTGTTTGGCAGTTAACAAATTTTGCTGCCAGACCTCAGTAGAGTGCAGTGTTCCTTACACTTGCACCTCATTCTCACCTTTATCAGTGTCAGTCATAGCGGTTTACAAATGTAAACCAGGAGGTTCATATAACATGTGAAAATAGGCAACTGGAAACTTGAGAGTTGAACTCGAAACTTGAAGCTCAAAACTCAAACTCAAAAGGTGAAACTGAAAAGTCAAAAGGCCACTTGTTCAAAGCAACATATAATTAAGGAGCAAACCTAAGTTTTCTGTTCATCAAAATTTAACTCCATTCTATCTTATATTCCATTCTCAACTTACAATCTTCTGCAACAGTATTTATTAACCTGATACACACACCTGGAAAAACAAATACAGCATATCAAACAATGTCAAGTGTTAGTACACTACATGTGTGCAGCTTAGTTCAAACATTTGTAGAAAAAAGTCAACTCACATAGTACATCTCTACACAAGTATAACATATCAATAGCAAAAATGCATGAAATATTCCGATATAAGTCCATTCTCTCTCAGTCAGTTTTAACTCACCATCAAAGCCAGACTTTCTCTTTCCACTTCAGTATGACACCAAAGTTTGTTAGAAATCACACTAATAAGTCTGTATTTTATCACATTCATTGATTAAAAACAGTGGGAAAGCCATCTGCAAACCTTTGGCCAAGGCATGACAAACATAGTTTATCAAATTGTTCAGAATTTGGTATTACTCCTTCCGGCTTCATCTTGTTGAATTTTGTTGATCTAAATGTACTCTCACCATCTCTCATATAAGATTTAAAGTACTGTTATGTGCAAATTATGCAGAAATTTTCTTTAGTCCATTTCAGATTTTTTTATTTAATCCAGAGTTTATTTGTCTTGTTGTTAAATCATCTTCATTTTATCCAAAGTATAATGGCAACTAGTTTGTGAACCATCTAAGAATCTTTTCTCATGAAACTAGTTGTGCTGTGTAGAGAACATGTGCTGAATAAATATACAATGTGTTTTGTTGTACAGGGGTTTTGTTAAATACAAAAGAGCGACTTACCAGTACCGAAATGCCAAATAAATATACAATGTGTTTTGTTGTACAGGGGTTTTGTTAAATACAAACGAGCGACTTACCAGTACCGGAATGCCAAAGATCGATTGAATGACTGGAATGAAATCTACAATCACAAAACAGTCATGGAGGGATTACGTATGCAAGCTGCAAGGTAAATAGTTTTTCTTTCTTTCCATATCTTATCATAGTCTATTTTTAGCATCCTTGCATAACTTCTCTAACAAAGATTTTAGAGTATTGATTTGTGTAGCCATTGAAATTTTCGTGACCCGACAAATGCGCGATAGGGCTAGGGTTAGGAGGTAGGGTTAGGGTTAGAGTTAGGGACAGAACGCGTTGGCGCACTTTTGTCCATCGCATTTTTGTCGGCGCGCATTTGTTGGTGAACTGAAATTTTACAGTGACTAGTTCATCTAGCCAATGTAGACCATAGGAATTCTACAGTGTCAGCCATTTACTCAGTGTAAACCATTTGAAAAATGGAAATTTATATTTCCATTCAATATTTAACAGGTCCTAGTCCATGCCTACTGTATGCTTTGTAAGAGATATGATTTGTGTGTTTTGCCAGTTTACAGCCAGCTTGGAGCACTGAGCTACTTTACTAAATAAAGGGTTTATGGAATTGAAGTTAAAATGGATAACTTTGGGCAAAATTTGGCCTACTTGTCTACCGGGAGGTTGATTAAATTAGTAACTAATGCAGTAAGCTAGTACAACTTTTTAACCTTCCTTTGAAATAGTCAATGCTTAACATACTTGGTAGCAGGCTAGCATCTTCTGTCTACTAAAGCCGTCGTTTTGTTCTGTCCTCTCTAAGGTCAATAAGCCATCATTTTGTCTTTGCCATCTGTAGGGTCAGAAGCCATCACTTCGTCATCTATAGGGGCCGAGGCCATCACTTTGTTGCTCTCATTTTTAGGGACTGAAGTCATTGGTTTGCTTTTGTTTTCTATAGGGGTTGAAGCCATCACTTTTGTCATTTATTGGGATGAAGCCATCACTTTTGTCGTTTATTGGGATGAAGCCATCACTTTGTCATTTATTGGGCTGAAGCCATCACTTTGTCATTTATTGGGCTGAAGCCATCAGTTTGTCTTCTATGATGACTGAAATCATCAAGTGTCTGTCTTCATTAGGGACCAAAGCCTTGCCAGGTCTTCCTCTCTCTGCAAGTGTAGTGTAAATTATATGACCTAATCCTAATTGCTCTGAATGTCCATCATCTCTATTAAATCTTTGTCATCATCATGACCCTGAATAACAAGAGACCACTTCAGACCCAGACCTATATGATATCCAGAAGAATAATTCTTTTTCACAGCCCCTTAAAAGGAACATGACAAGTTAGTACAGACCTGACTGATCTTTTGGTATTTACATTTAACACCTCTAGCACTTGCATAATGGTGGCAGTATCTGACTGTCAGCATCATTGTCAAATCTCTTCCTGCCTTGCCAAATGCTAAATGACATAAGGGTAGGTAGGCAGTAATGTGCAAGTTTGGCCCAACCAGCATGGAACCTGCTTTGACAGAAAAAATATAAAAGTGCTTTCATTCTTGCAACCTGTACAGACTTAGCAGAAATGTGCCAATTTTTCCCAACAGGCATGCAACTAGCATTCACAAAAAATAAAAATAAAAGCTCTTTCATTTTTGTGACCTGTACAAAAAAAAAAGTCTTTCATTCTTGCGACCTGTACAAATTATTGGAGAAAAGGCTGGGAACTGAAATATTTTTTAACCAGTAACAAATGCAACTGACCATACTGCCACAAAACCACACAAAAACAGCAACTCAGGTGTCAGCTGACCTAAAGAAATTAAAAAAAGCTGACTTATATTAAGCTCAAGATTAAAAAGAAAAACAAATAAAATCTAAAAACCAAAACCTCAAGAAATAAAAGTGTGAGAAGGCTAACTCCTGATAGAAGAAAATGAAAATGAAAGATGTTTGACCACACGTGAGCAAAAATCAGAATTTGAGAAAAAGGAAACAAGGGGACTGAACTCTTTGTGAGGAGGATGCTTTAATTTAAGCTTTCTTCTCCTTAGAGGATAGGCTCTTATCATAGCCTTCTAGCATCAGAGACCACATGACACTTTTGCTCTTGGTTGCAAACACAGTGCAAGTCATCATCAGAGTACCATTGTTGCAAAAACAGTGCATGTCATCATCACTAGTGGTTCCAACGGGTACCTGTGGTTATGTGGCCATTATGTCTATACACGATTTAGCACACTCACCCTCCAGTCACACTCGCCTCCCGCCCATAGATGGCGGCTGCTAAATCGTGCTGGCCATGGTTTGGCTCACGCACTGAACTTAGATCTAATTATTTACTTCATAGATCATCAATCACTATAGCTCACGCCCTTTTTTTTCGCTTGTGGTTGTTGTGCTCGTTAACAAGTGTAGCATGTTATTGATGTTAATAAGACTTCAGTAAACAAACTTGTCAATAAATTAAATAATAACATAATATTTTTAATATGGGGAAGACATTGTGTGGAGTCATGCCAAGCGATTGGATAGTGACACAATGAAATGCAATCTGTGCGATGAAATTCTATCGGCGAAGGGTGATTGAACTTGATGCCCTATTTTTAAATACGTTATTATTTAGTTTTAGTGTAGTTTATGTAATGACTGATAATATTAAAAATAAAAGTTTGCATTGTACATATAAAGATCATAACTAATAGTAAGTCACTAGATGCATACCTTTGGCTACTGTGTGAAATAGAGTGTTTATGTAATGAATGATAATATTACAAATAAAAGTTTGTGTTGTACATATAAAGATCATAACTAATAGTAAGTCACTAGATGCATATCTTTGGCTGCTGTGTGAAATAGAGTGCATGCTTAATGTTTAAGTGCTTTGTGTAGAGATCGTGAGTTGCGATGGAGATTATGCTAATTTTCGAATGGGTACCCGTTCAAATTTTGGATAGGTACCCAGGCAGCATTTTAGAAAAAATTGACAGCCCTAATCATCACACAGAGTATCTTGGTTGCAAACAGTGCAAGTCATCATACAGAGTATCTTGGTTGTTGCAAGCACAGTGCAAGTCATCATAACACAGAGTATTATGGTTGCATGCACAAGTTAGCATCACATATCAGAGTGTGTCTTTTTGCGCTGGTTGGCAAAAAGTCTGGATGAAAATGTCAACAAGCTACTCATATGTAGAAATTTTGATTTTTATGGGAAAAGATCATGGAAACAATTATGTCTGGTGGTATAATTGGAAAATATTATATTTTTATTATCCACTTCCATTCTTCCCATGAATAGCATGGATAATCAAACTAAAATGGATAATTGAACTACATGGATAATCAGGACAGTACTCCAGTACACGGTTGAAAGTGTTCATAGTTCCATTTGTGGCACTAAGAATTTTCGGCAAATGATGTGATAATATCTAAATGTTTATTTAATATCTAATCATTCAAAGTTCAATATTAATTTTGACTTTATATTTGTATGGGGAACAATTGTTTGCCATTTGAATTTCATACACTCTCAAGTTGTTTGAAATGTATTTTTAGTTTTTATATTCATTTATTATATGTTTTTGTTGTATATTTTCTTTAATCATTCTGCATTTCAGGTGTATGGATTGTGGCGTTCCATTCTGTCAGTCTTATAACGGCTGCCCACTCAGCAATTTGATTCCCAAATGGAATGACCTGGTTTTCAAAGTGAGATCTTACATTAATTTATAGATTATTTTTTTAATTTATTTGTAAGGTAATTAATAAATACACTAAAACAACACCAAAAAGTAACACAATCGCACGCACACACACTTTTTACAATTGTTTTAGTTCAGCAACCATCCATCAGGATTAGCTTTGCATCCTTTTATCTCTCCTCTGTATCATCCAGCCCTTTTTCACTTTAAATTATATGATTTATTGTTCTCTAAATAAGCACAAATTGGACTGTTTGATTTTAAAATGTTATGGGTCTGTAGTTAAAAGTCTTTTTCTGCTTCTTTTGAATATTTTAGGCAGTCTGGGAAGTCTAGTTAAGCCAGTAGTTGTAGTTAAAAGTCTTTTTCTGCTTCATTTGAATATTTTAGGCAGTCTGTAGATAAACCAGTAGACTAATGAAGTAAGAAGTGAGTAAACTGTTCACTAACTGTCAGTTGAGTGTTTTCTTAGGGTCTAGTAGAAAAATCCCAATGGCTCATTTGTAATTGTCCTACATCAGTGACCACTTAGGTGACCATTGTTGGCGTCTGTGATGCCATCTCCACCTAGTTAATGGTTATTATTATTATTAATTAATTATCTATAACTATTTACAAGTGATGAGAATCTTAATTTATGTTATTAATAATTCTCCAGAAGACACCACTCCTCTCTCTCACTTGGTGGATATGGGGGTGCTGTAAACATTTTCTCTTCCACAACATTAAAGACAAACATTTACCATCACACAGTATTTCCTTGGGTGGAAATCTTCTTACTAAAGGAGAAGACAAATCTGTCTTTAATCTATATTTATTGATTCCCCCATCCACCCGCTATAATTCCAACATATGGTTATCAATATATGTAAGAAGGTCAAATAATTTGACAATAAATTTATTAAATCAACAGTCAGACATATAACATATGAATATAATCAAAGAGCATTGACATTTACATCACTCCATGACAATGTTTGATTAACACTGGACATAAACATAGCATAGTCATAAACAATCAATAACATAAATGTATAATCAAGCTCATGGTTATCATCACGGAAATGAGAGTGGAGTTTTAGAGAAATAGTTAAAGTCAATGTACATAACCTGTTCAAAGATGGCGTCTGTTGCCGGCACCAGTTTCACAATATCGTGGTTTACAACAAGTCACTGCCTTTCATATTTAGGCGAGGTACCACATGTCCCTTCTTGAGGCATGTAACACAATTGTTCCAGAATCTTTGACATGCTCTCCAAGCACACCATAGAGAATCATCCTGAATTTCATATGCGCTATGAAGCACATCAAGAGGAATGTTCTTGAAGTTTTATGTGCGTTTACTCAACACACCATGAGGAATGTTCACAATGATCTTTGTGAATTCTCAAGACCAAACTCAGGCCACAAATCTCTGCCTTATTGGTTCCCAAATGGAATTCACAGGAACCAACTTACAGCAACATGATTTACTGATAAGTTGACGACAACACCGGATGCACACACCAACATATTCGAGTACAGTAGTCACTATAGTGTGAAGTGACAAACAAAAAGGCTTGCTCTGCTCTGCAGAAGTCAAATTAAGGCAACACTAAATTTCAGGCTTACTTCATCTCAACTCCTTTCTCTCTTACAAACATTCTTACCTTACAAATCCTGCAACAATTTCTTTAGCTCGATACTCATTCAGCACAAGATATATAGCATCAATCAAAATTCACAAGTATAATGTACAACATAGTCAAATGAATGTAGAAATAATGGTTCAATTGCATAAGCATTCTCCAGTTGAAATCATACATCAGTAGCAAACATATGAAATATCCTAAGTCCATCCTTCCTTTATTAGTCAGTTAACTTACCATAAGCTAATGATCGCCCTAATGACCAAAGAAACTTCCAGTTGGCCCCATTGGATGAAATTGATATGAACAAGTGGTGAGACTATTAGTCAGAAAAACTACTCATCTGGTTGGAACTGGTTTTGATTGCATCAGCAGTTTGTTTTCAAGATAATTGTTATTATAAGCAGTTTGGTTTTTTTATGCTATTATAAGCAGTTTGTGTGCAGATGCTGTTATATAAGCAGTTTTTGTGAAGATATAAGCAGTTTGATATTAAGATTCTCACTACTGTAAGCAGTTTGATATTAAGATTTTCACTACTATAAGCAATTTCATATTAAGATTCTCACTACTGTAAGCAGTTTCATATTAAGATTCTCACTACTATAAGCAATTTCATATTAAGATTCTCACTACTATAAGCAGTTTGATATTAAGATTCTCACTACTGTAAGCAGTTTGGTGTGAAGCCAGTTTTTTTTTCCTTGCTTAGAACAAATGGAAGGAAGCGCTTGATAACCTTCATCAAACGAACAACTTTCCCGAATTTACTGGTCGTGTTTGCCCTGCACCTTGTGAGGTAAGCAAAGATAATCATTGACTGAGATATTTTATCAAGGCTAGATATTTTTTTTAATACATTGAGAAACTTTTTCTTGTTTACAATATTATATTTTATCTCTGACTTTTATTGCCTAGGTGACTGAAATATTCTTGAGACTGAGATACAACTATCTAGACCATTGTAAAATTACCAAAGACACATAAATATTGCTTGATGGGTCAAGAGGATATTATTAGCTAGGCCACTGATATGTTATCTGTGACAGTGAGATATTTTGTTTAGACTAGTGAAATAAATGTAAATATTGGTTGATTGGTTGAAGGAGAAAATCATATTTATCAATAAAATGGGAACTGCAATACTTTTGTGTACAATTAAACAGTAAAATTGTATGCCTAATTTGCAGGAACTCTGTAACTATATGCAAAAAGTACAGTCTCAAAAGACACTTTATTGTGTTTTTGATATTATGTATTTTATTGTGTTTTTGATATTATGTATTTTATTGTGTTTTTGATATTATGTATTTTATTGTGTTTTTGATATTATGTATTTTATTGGGTTTTTAATATTATGTATTTTATTGTGTTTTTGATGGAAGTATTTTATTGTGTTTTAATGGAAGTATTTTATTGTGTTTTTAATATTATGTATTTTATTGTGTTTTTAATATTATGTATTTTATTGGGTTTTTAATATTATGTATTTTATTGTGTTTTTAATATTATGTATTTTATTGTGTTTTTGATATTATGTATTTTATTGTGTTTTTAATGGATGTATTTTATTGTGTTTTTAATGGATGTATTTTATTGTAGGGAGCCTGTGTGCTTGGTATAAATACTCCAGCTGTTACAATTAAAAACATTGAGAATTCCATCATTGACTTCGGATTCAATAAGGGATGGGTGAAACCCAGGCAACCAGCTGTGCGCACCGGCAAGAAAATTGCCATTGTTGGCAGTGGTCCCGCTGGTTTGGCAGCAGCTGCACAACTTAATAAGGTATTCATAGCTAAAGCTTACTCATAATTATCTGCATAACTTAACATTTTATCAATGTTAAAAAATTCCCCATTTCAACTATCATGATACTACATAGTAAGGTATTTATAGCTAAAGCTTACTCATAATTATCTGCTTAACTTAACATTTTAACAAATGACAAAACTACACTACTGTGAGTTTATGTGAATGACATCTTGAACAAATTTTATAATCACTGGTCACCTGACACAAGACTACTAACATTAAGTCTTGTTACAGAGTGTGTTTATAAGTTGTACTTGGTACATAGTGTGCTTATAGTTGTATTAACATTAAGTCCTGGTACAGAGTGGGTTTATAGTTGTACTGGCATTAAGTCTTGGTACAGTGTGTTTATAGTTGTACTTGGTACAGAGTGTGTTTATAGTTGTACTGGCATTAAGTCTTGGTACAGTGTGTTTATAGTTATACTTGGTACAGAGTGTGTTTATAGTTGTACTGGCATTAAGTCTTGGTACAGTGTGTTTATAGTTGTACTTGGTACAGAGTGTATTTATAGTTGTACTTGGTACAGAGTGTGTTTATAGTTATACTTGGTACAGAGAGTGTTTATAGTTTTGTACTAAGATTAAATCTTGGTACAGAGTGTGTTTATAGTTGTACTAGCATTAAGTCTTGGTACAGAGTGTGTTTATATTTGTACTAGTATTACATCTTGGTACAGAGTGTGTTTATATTTGTACTTGGTACAGAGTGTTTATTATTGTACTAATATTAAGTCTTGGCACAGAGTGTGTTTATAGTTGTACTAACATTAAGATTGTTACAGATTGCGGTAAAAATACTACTAGCATTAAGTATTGTTACAGAGTGGGTAAAATGCTTGCTAACATTAAGCATTGGTACAAGATATGTTTGTAATACTAATAGTACTAACATTAAACCTTAGTTCAGAGATTGCAGGTAAAAATACTTCTAGCATTAAATATTGTTACAGAGTGTGTAAATGCTTGCTAACATTATTTTTTTAGTCTGTGTATACACACATACTTTAAACTAACTCTCAACAGGTAATGATTCAGGATTTGTTGTTATCATTAAGGGTTTTATTGTACTGTGAATAATTTATCTCTACCTCTGTGTATACTTTTTTTTTTAAGGCAGGTCACCAGGTGATAGTCTATGAGCGTAATGACCGGGTCGGTGGTCTGCTGCGTTATGGCATCCCTACCATGAAACTGGACAAGGAGGTTTGCTTTTTATTTATTGATTTTCACTTATAATTCCTAGAGTTGCAATCCTTTGTTCAGTTTTTATTTATTGATTTCCACTTATAATTCCTAGAGTTGCAACCCTTTGTTCAGTTTTTATTTATTGATTTTCACTTATAATTCCTAGAGTTGCAACCCTTTGTTCAGTTTTTATTTATTGATTTTCACTTATAATTCCTAGAGTGTACATTCTAGGGTAGATAAGAAATATACATACTCAGGTATATTTGGTGTGTGCATCCTTGGATATTTCTGGAATATACACACTTGGGTAGATTTGGGTGTACATACTTGGTTAGACTTTTAGAGTATAGAAATGATTCTGAGAGATATATCATTATTTTCTTTAATGTTGTAAATTTGTATGTAAGCATGCTGGAATTTATGAAATAAAAGGTATCTCGATAAAACAAAATTTATTTTATTTGCTCAGGTTGTACAAAGACGTGTGGATATTTTAGCAGCAGAGGGCATAGAATTCAAATGCAATGTGGAAGTTGGGAAAGATATTTCTGCAAACCAAATTATGTCAGAGAATGATGCTGTACTTCTGGCACTTGGTGCTACTTGGCCAAGGGACCTGCCTATTCCTGGTCAGTTCAAACAAAACTCTCTGGCTTTTAGATTGTTGTTGAAGTGTTGTACTTCTGTTATTCTTGCTAGACACACTTTTCCAACAGACTTTAGTGTTCATTTTCTTTTTTGAAGATTTTTTTTTTTAAATTGATTCTTTTTCTTTTGAAATAATGTTCATTATTCATATTAATCTTTTTTTTTAAATCATCATAGGCCTTACATGGAGATCCTAAAGATTGTTTCAAAATTGGGGTAGAGAATCATGGAGATGACTCTTCCAGCAGTGGAGATAACTCTTTTATTTCATTATTTATATCTAAGAACAAACATAATTATTTCAGGTTGTCACTTGGAAAGCTACACCATTTTGTAAATTGTCTAAAAGCTTGGTAAAGTTGCTTCAAGGGAGGCAACTCTTTGTCTCTGCTTCTGATAAATGTTTTATTATGATTGCAGGCCGTCATTTGGATGGCATCCATTTTGCCATGAACTTTTTAGAGACATGGCAAAAAACACAGCATGGTGACAACAACCCTTTTATCTCGGCAAAGGACAAAGATGTTCTTGTGTTAGGTGGAGGGGATACTGGCTGCGACTGCATTGCAACTTCCCTGCGACAGGTGAGATGTATTGTTTATCTATGCCATTTACCAAAGATCAGAAGTTGGAGTTGGGGGGGGAGGGAGATATATTTCTAGTTTCCAGTTTGCAGTTTTTGCTAATGTGGCAGAGATTCACATCTGCCTTAGTTATTAGAATCCTTTCCGACACACATTCCACATTTAAAGCACCTAGCACATTAGATATCATAATGATATGCTTCCATAATCATTATTTTTATAAATATTTGAAACACAGGTAAAGTAGCAAAACATTTGTTTTTATAGTATTTGTATCAATTGTAAATTAATCATACCTACTTTCATTTGCTTTAAATTCCCCCAACCCCTCTCCAGGGAGCAAAGAGCATCACAACTTTTGAAATTCTGCCACAACCACCCCCTTCTCGAGCAGCTAACAACCCTTGGCCCACATGGCCCAGGATATTCCGGGTGGATTACGGTCATGAGGAAGTGCAGATGAAGTGGGGTCGAGACCCTCGAGTGTATGAGATTAAAAGCACAGTAAGAACCACAGTTTTCATTAATTTTCTTACAGAGTTTGTTAATTTTTTTCACCCAAATTTTATTAATTTTATTACAGATGGATTTATTTTTATACAGATTTTATTAATTTTGGGATTTTTTTAAGTTTTTTTATTTTTTACAGATCTTATTAATTTGTTTACAAACCTTATTTTGTCAGATTTAATTGATTATGTTACAGATATTTAAAAAATTTAGTTACCAATCTTATCAATTTTGTTACAGATTTTATTAATATTTTCATATCTTAATAAGCTTTATTTTTGGGGGGGAAATCCTTTATAAAAATTATGTTGTTATGCAGGTCATATTAGGCTTCATTTTTTAATTTACTTTTTTATTTATTTATTTTCTTGGGGGTGGGGGTGATCTATTGTTTATTTCTACATTTGTACAGATGAGATGATTGGGATTTTGTTTAAAAATAAAATAAAAAATACATTTTTTATTGTCAGGAATTTATAGATGATGGGAAGGGCCATGTATGCGGTGTGCGGACCGTTCAGATTGAGTGGAAGAAAGACGATACTGGCAGATTCATGATGCAAGATGTTGAAGGTGAGTCATCAGATATCATTGTTATCTCTGTCACTGCCAGAACTAGGCTAGTTTATCATTGTTAACTCTGACAGTGCCAGAGCTAAACCATACACACAAAATAATAAACACTAAACACTGAATTAAACTATACACACAAAATAATAAACATTCAAGTGTGAACTAAACCATACACACAAAATAATAAACATTCAAGTGGGAGTTAAACTATACACACAAAATAATAAACATTCAAGTGTGAAGTAAACTATACATATTTTTCACACACCATCTTGAAACCTATAAAGAATTTTTTTCTTAATTGTTCAACCAAATAAAGCAAAACAAAAATGTGAATAATCAAACTTTTTTTTTTAATTCACCTGGAATAAGAAAGACATTAAAGCTAGTCATGCTCTGTTTACTTTTTTTTAACTCACCTGGAATAAGAAAGACATTAAAGCTAATGCTCTGTTTATTTTTTTTTTTTAACTGACCTGGAATAAGAAAGACATTAAAGTTAGTCATGCTCTGTTTACATTTTTTTAATCTACAAAAGAATTTGACTTTGAATGATCACCTTAACACTTGTTGTGTTCAGCCTTTGTTGCAAAAAAAGGGTAGAACTTCTGATGCAATAAATGTTAAAACATTTGTTGCAATAAATGGTAGAACTTTTGGTGCAATAAATGGTAGAACGTTTGATGCAATAAATGGTAGAACTTCTGATGCAAAAAAATGGTAGAACCTTTGTTGCAATAAATGGTAGAACTTCTGATGCAATAAATGGTAGAACTTCTGATGCAAAAAAAAATGGTAGAACCTTTGCTGCAATAAATGGTAGAATAAAAGTTGTGCTGTACTGCAGGTTCCGAGAAAGTGTACAAGGCTGACCTTGTCTTACTGGCCATGGGATTCCTGGGTCCAGAGCGTGAAATTGTTGACCAGTTAAAAGTAGATATTGACCAGCGTGGAAATGTATCAACACCTGATGATAGATATAATACCAGTATCCCAAGTCTGTATACTGCTGGAGGTGCGTATAAAATATATCTGCATTTAATATAAATACAATACCAGTATCCCAAGTCTGTATACTGTTGGAGGTGCATATAAAATATCTCCGGGTATAATATAAATATATAATATGAGTGATTTTACATTGCTGGAGGTATGTATAATGTTCATCTACATGTAAATTGAGTGATTTTACATTCTGGAGGTGTGTATGACATACATCTACATATAAATATATGATTGACTTTAGACTTTACATTACTGGAAGTTCGAATAAATGTTTTTAAGGATACATACCTACCATTGACTGTAAATTTTTCATTCCTGGGGATGTGTATATTTATCAGTGAATACATATATTCAGTAAATAGTGCTAGAGATTTTATAGTTACATTTTTTATGGAGATGAGTATATGCATATTTAAATGAGTGACTTTACACTCCTTAAGACGTACACACCTAATAATAAATGTACCGCTATGGTCTTTACATTGAAGTTAGTTGAATTCTTCTCTTCATGTTTATAAATTTAGTTATACTTTACATAAATGAACAAAACATCTATTTTTCTCAATAATTTTATTATCAGTAGATTGAAAAGTTTGTTTTCATCTTCCTGTCTAACTTTAAAATTTGTTAAAATCTTCTATTCTTCCACTTATGTTTCTAAATGTAGTTATATTATACATTACATAAATGTGCAACTCTCCGTTTTCTCAATAATTTTACTGTTATAAAAGTTTGTTTTAATCTTCCTATCTAACTTAGGGACCATAAAATTGTTAAAATCTTCTAGTGAAGTCATGACATCGATATCTGGGCTTTTTTATGAACTTGAGATCTGAGTAGTTTAAGTTACATTGTCACTATCTATAAAATACCACTTCATTTTTTTTACATTGTCACTATCTATAAAATACCACTTCATTTTTTTTACATTGTCACTATCTTTAAAATACCTTCATTTTTTTACATTGTCACTATCTATAAAATACCACTTCATTTTTTTACATTGTCACTATCTATAAAATACCACTTCATTTTTTCCAATATGATCTTGGACATTCAGAATATAAATTGCATGACTTCACTTTAACTCTTATTTGTTATATATTATCCTGGGTACCCTTCAATAAAGACAGCTTTTCCACAAACATTGTCATTATTTTTTTTAATTTCAGTTTTTTAAATATCTTTGCAATAGATTTTGATAGTGTGTACTTCTCCAAATGCATTGGCTGATCTGAGAATAGCATAATTAATTCATTTTCACATCAATTTAACACATAACACTTCTCCACATGCATTGGCTGATCTGAGAATAGCATAATTAATTCATTTTCACATCAATTTAACACATAACTGATCAAAACCTGCTCAATTGAACTGATGAGAGCTTGTACTTTTGAACCCACAAGTAAATTAATTGGAATCTATATGAAGTACTGAATAATTTTCGGCCAGCCCAACCGTTTGAGCAGCCATACCAAAGCAGATGCCATTTTTTTCAGCTACTTCTTTGAATTAGTGCTATGACTCTTTTAATTATTTCTTTGAATTTTTTTTAATATACACGTGTTAACAAAGAATAAGGGTTCTGCAAGAGGGATGCAACTTGTAATTCAAATTAGAAATTAGAAATTGTATTGGAAAAGTTGAAGATAATTTTTTTTTAAAAAAAATTAAAAACTAAGTCCATCAAGAATTTCCAATTTAGGCCACTTTAAATTCCCCATAAAAGTGATCTATCTCAAATTCCTCATTCAACAACTTATTTCTAATTACCACCTAATTGTGTATCACATCTGGAAATCAGTGGTCTGTCTCAAATTCTCCATTCAGTAGCCCATCTCAAATTTCCTATGAACTGTCCATCTCAAATTCTCATTCAGTGATCTATCTTAAATTTCCCATTCAGTAGCCCATCTTAAATTTCCCAGTCACTAGATTACACAATCACATTCACATATTAAAATTCATATTTATTAGCCCATCTTAAATTTTCTAGTACTATTTTATTCTAACTAATGTTTTAGTACTATCTTATTCTAACTAATTTTCTAGTACTATCTTATTTGAACTAATTTTCTAGTACTATCGTATTCTAACTAATTTCCTAGTACTATCCTATTCTAACTAATTTCCTAGTACTATCGTATTCTAACTAATTTTCTAGTACTATCCTATTCTAACTAATTTTCTAGTACTATCCTGTTCTAACTAATTTTCTAGTACTATCCTATTCTAACTAATTTTCTAGTACTATCCTGTTCTAACTAATTTTTCAACTTTTCAGTAAGTCCAGTTGAACATTTGAGGTACAGATGACTTGTGTGCCATGCTTTCATCTGCAGTTGCAAATCTGCGATTCCATTCCAATGGAAGAGGACTATCACTATTATCATTATTCCTTCTGCACAGATCTGAATAAATTATTGAGAATAACTAGAGAGAAGCTTGGAGAATAATTTGAGAGAAGCCACCACAGATTTATAATTCTTAATGGGGAAAAAATATTAACTCATTTACTAGCCTAAGAACTAAAGATATGGCTAAGGACTAAAGAAATGGCTAAGATACAGTTATGTAGTATAGATGAAATTAAAGGAAACACCATCACATTTTATTATATATTTTATTCTTTTTACTAGTATCATATGTGTTTTTATTATAATTACACTTGTTCTCCAATTTGTTAGAAAAATAAATGTATACTAATTAGATAGAGGATCAAAATCTTGTTATTTTCTTAAGTGTTCAGATGCTGTGTACATGTTATATAGACTTCTATTTCACACGTTTTTTGGGGGGAGGGAACTTACACAAACTCTTAGAATGCAACCCTCACATGTAATGAGAACTATCTATTTTTAAATACGTTTAATTCCACTCTTTCTACTCGAAAGTAGCTATATGATTCTTGAAATAACCCTTTAGAATGCTTCTTATTGTTATTTATATATCTCATGAGATGTTCTTAATATTTTTGCTCCAGAATGATAAAATGTACTACCCCTGTCTCTGTCCACCCCTCAGTTATACTCTGTAATCTATTGAATATGGTGTTAAGTGCTTGAGATTCAACCATACTTACAGATACATGCCTGTTTCATATTGCATTTTCTCAGCTTACTTTCTTCAGTAATAAAACAAATTTTAAAATAGCTTATTGTTTCCAGATTGTCATCGTGGCCAGTCACTCGTGGTGTGGGCCATTGCTGAGGGCCGGCAAGCTGCAAGGCAAATTGACCTTGATCTCATGGGTCGGACAAGCCTGGCTGGGCCAGGAGGCATCGTCACCATCTAACCGTGTGCCAAACTCAAATTATAGACAAGATTGTAACCGTTTAACAATTTTAGCTGTGCAGAAGACAGCAGAATTATTTAAAGACTGATGATCGCCACTGAGTCTTTAGGAGTTCTCTTCTCTTGTAGCTGCCTTTTATCTTTCTTACAAATTTAGTTACTTATCATTTCAGATGTCAGTACCAGGTGTGTGGAAGAAATTTAGAGCACTGAAGATAAACTCCTGGAAAATAAACAGTATGAGTGTTATTCATGCAATTTTAATTATAATAATATTTGCAGAATTCTATAGATTTATAACCTTACAAAAAAGCTTTTTGCATAGTTTTAGTTCTTTATGTGTATCTCTTTGGTTTTGCCTTAAGAATCATGTCATGGTCCAAATATGGCAGTGACCTTGACCTCAGATATTTGAACATACTTTTTGGGAAGTGTATTACGTTTTGCTGAGTGAATAAAGTAAAAAAATGAAAAGTGAAAAATAATCTATGACTGTTATGACTCAGTTGTGTATAAAACAAAGATCATAATTCAAATGGAGACAAATAGAAGGGAAAATTTAGATCATAGATAATATAATAGATGGGCCTCAAATAGGGAAAAAAACGAAAAACGGCTGAGGTCTTAACATTGAAACTGAAAGTCAAACTTTAAAACCAAAACTTGTTTGAGATCAGAATTCAACACAGGAACAATGAAGAATTAATGCAAAATGCATTGGAATTAGTCTAATAAGAGACTACTGACCTCCCAAAACCAATGGCCCAAAATACAGTTATAAGCAATGAGTTTTGTAATCAGAAAAATCAAACGTGCTAGTGGAGGACCCAATATGGAACTAATGAGACTATAAAAACGTATGCTTTTTATACTCGGAATAGAGACCCAATATGGAACTTATGAGACTATAAAAAAGTATGCTTTTTATACTCGAGAAAATAGCAAGAGTCAAACAATGAAATACTGAACGAGAAAGTACAATGTTGAAGCAGCAACAAAGCCAAAGAGAAATAGTGATTACCAAATCTGAAATGGAGAGCTCAATGACAAAGTAATGAGCTAAGCCTTAGAACAATAAAAAAGTAGTAGAACTGAGGGCATAACACTACAGCTATGAGAGCCATGCCTTAGAATGATAGAGTAGAACAGAGGGAGGGCATAACACTACAGCTATGAGAGCCATGCCTTAGAATGATAGAGTAGAACAGAGGGAGGGCATAACACTACAGCTATGAGAGCCATGCCTTAGAATGATAGAGTAGAACAGAGGGAGGGCATAACACTACAGCTATGAGAGCTGTAGACTGAGACATCAAGAGACTGTAGACTAGACTGAGACATCAAGATAGCAAGTAAATTGACTTGCAAACTTATCAGAAAATTCAGTGCATTAAAACAGCAAACTTCTCAGAATGCAGTACATTAAAACAGCAAACTTCTCAGAATGCAGTACATTAAAACAGCAAACTTCTCAGAATGCAGTACATTAAAACAGCAAACTTCTCAGAATGCAGTACATTAAAACAGCAAACTTCTCAGAATGCAGTACATTAAAACAGCTAACTTCTCAGAATGCAGTGCATTAAAACAGCAAACTTCTCAGACTGCAGTGCATTGAAACAGCAGTGTTGAATGTATGAAACATTTAAGATACAAAAGAAAGAAAAAAGATCAAAATATTTTGGGGGCTGTCAGAAAGTTCAAAAGTTCAAAATCTTATAACAATCGAGGTACAAAAAGTCTAAATTCAAAAAGAATGTAGATATAAAACAATCAAGATATAAAAGTAAGAAAAGAGATAAGAACATTCTCTGGTTGTTGGAGACAAAGTTGAAAAGTTTGAAGACATGAAACAACCAAGATACAAAAGTAAGAAAAGAGAATTCTGTGGGTTGATGGAAACAAAGTTCTAAAAGAATCTTAAGCAATCGGCTTCGATTGAAAATTGGATTAGATAAATTCTTAGGCTAAATATTAAGATGATTAACCATTTCACTGCCTTTTTTTTATGTATGATGTATGCCATTTAAAGAAAAAAAAGTTTTGAATAGAATAAATGATTTGCATTAAATTGATATTTTTTTTTTATATTTAAACTGGGTGGAGTTGGCAGGGGAGAAGGGAGAACTGTAAAAATACTCTGTTAATGGAGTTACATTTGCCTGATAGGGAAGTGGTTACTAATACATATCATTCAGGGAATTTTTAATTTCATTCAGAGGATCTTTAACTGTTTTTAATCAAATCTCTTTTCATTAAGCCTTCTGATCAAAAGTTACATTGTTAAATTTTGGTATAGGTTTATTTTGCATATTTCATTGATATTTTTAGGTAATATGTTTTGTATCATTTTAAATATTTATATATTATTATTTAAGAACATTCATGCAATTTGTTTGTGATTATCCTGCTCCTATTATATACAGTATGCTTTCAAAAAAACTTACTTTTGTTACAAAAATATAAATATTACATTTCACGATAAGTATTACACTTTATGGTTTGTTAACCATCTTTACAAATTGAGAATAGCAAACATGACACAGTTCTTATAAGCTCTTGGTGTGATCAAAACATCTGTTCATATCTTAAGGTTGCCTGAAAAGAAAAATATTTTAATGATTTGTATATTTATTAATAATTGCTGTGATTATTTCATGTGATAAAAAATTATATAATATATTTCACTGGGGTACTTTTCATTCCCACCTGTTTCAGGTGAGTGAATTAGATTATTCTTTGACATGTTTAACCTGTTCTCTGTGGTGCATTCAGTTGTGTGAGCCGGCATCTGTCTGCAGAGTTATTTTTAGAACAGCATAAACACCATCTCTCATGCAGTCTATCTAGGTCAGTATTCGTAAATGCAGCACTATGTGCTTTCAAGTTATGGCAATGCATTTGAGATGATGGCAAGGGTCATTATGTGCCTTTTTAGACTCGTCTCAGAAATACTTAAATTAAATTGCATATATATATATTTTTTTTTAATTACATTGGCATTATTGGGGAGAGTAAGTCAGCAGACACAATTTCATTTGTAAGTTTAAGTGATCTTTTTAAATAAAAGTAAATATGTTCTTTTTTTTTAATTTCCTTGGCATTATTGGGGAGAGTAAGTCAGCAGACACAATTTCGTTTGTAAGTTTAAGTGATCTTTTAAAATAAAATCTTTTAAAATAAATTTTAAAAAAATAAAAGTAAAGATGCTCTTATAGCAAGTTCTTCATAATTTTTTTCCCAGAGATTATATAATCCCATCTATGTTGTTAAGTTCTAATTCCGTATGTTTAGTATCATAAAGAAATATGTTTATTAATTCATTCTAGCTTAAGTTCAAAGCAAAGTTTACATTTTCATTTTTTGGGGTTTTCGTATCAGAATTTGTCTGTATTAATTATTTTTTTATCCATAATGTTGAAAAGGAGTTTTCAGAAGATTTTTTTTAACATTTTATTCCAAATGTAAGATGATAATCATTAAAAATTAATGGAGTGTAACAGTATATGGTAATATTATGGTCATAACAGTATTTGGTCATATGTAACCTAAATGTGAACTCTTTGCAAAATCTTATAAACATAAATCATAATTAATTTCTGCTTGTGTCTTGTAGTTAGAAAACATCCCTTGACTCTGTTATCTTATTTTAAATATTCTCTTGTAACTTATTCTCATTAATTCTTTGACTGCCAATTGGTGACCGAGACCATATTTATATATCATTTATCTTCTGTATCTTTACACTTTGAAAAGTTTGTCAAGTTTTAAAGAAACCAGGTAATTATTTCATGAGGTGCTTTTTTTGTGTTTTGTTGGTTTTTTGAATTTAGCACAAGTAGTTATAAAAATCATCTCTGGGTAATAAGATCATTTTGTAAGTGTGTAACTTTATTATATAATATCAATGTATTTGTATTATATAATATTTTATGATGACAAAGACTTGTGCAGTAAGCAAACATTTGTTTTGCCTAGATATATTCTGTATCCATTGTAATAAGTTGTTTTTGTTTGTCTTAATTTTTGCTGTGTGTGTGTGTGTGTGTGTGGGTGGGTGGGTGCGTGCGTGTGTGTGTAAGAGAGAGAGTGAGTGAGGAGGATGTGGGTTGAAATTTTTGACCAGTAAAAAATAGTCTTACATCAAACTTGTACTGCATAATTTTCAAATATGAAATTCCACATTTTTGGAGAACAGTTTGCTATCATTAAGGCTGTCATTTTTGACTGGTCATTTAGTGACTTTAAGGTAAAATATTTCTTTATCCTGTTTTATAGAAAGAGCTATTAGCAGCATTGAATGTATGATGTTTTCATTTTTTATCTCCATTCCATGTGGAATAATATCACAAAATCATTGAAGTAGCGTATGAAATATTATCTATATAGCCAAAAATCAAGGCTTGATTTTAGGGTTGATATTTATGCATTTAAAAATTAGGATTGATTACATTTTGCATTTAATTCCTAATTCGTAGATGTTGTTATTTAATATGTAATTGATTGAAATTTGAAAAAAAAAAGTCAAATCCACTCATCTTTACTTAATTTGCATGATAGTTTTTGGTGAATGTGATTAATATTTCTATATACATATTTTAGAAATATATTCCAAACTGTTTTAGTTACCCAGAGTTTTCTATTGTTCAGTCAATGTAACTATTATTCATTTCAAAATGGGAAATAACAGTACTTTAGTGTAATGCACTATTTAATATCACATCAAAATCTAAAATACTGAATATTGTGAATGTATAGGCTTTTTCATTTTACCTTTGTACGTATTAATACTTATGATTTTTGAAAGTTAAGTTCTTATAATGTATGCTAAATGTAAGCATTTGTGAAAGCTGATTATTATAGAGCGTCTACTTCATTTAATTGTCAGTAAATTAATGTAGCACATGTGGTTTGAAAATGTTAAGTGCTATGAGTATTCTGGCAGTGATACCACAGAATTTAATCAGTTTGTTTATATAAGTTTTGAAGTGATTTTATGCTTTAATAATAATGTCACAAGTTTAAATTAGAATAATTTTTTATCCAAGTAGCTCAGCACTTGGCTCTGTCCAGTATCTTAGATTTTAGAATGTTATAGTGGAATGAATGAGAATGCCAAAACTGGGACTAGTTGTTAGACTAGTTACATACACACTAGTAATGGAAATTATTTTTATGTTAGTGGCATATGTGTTCAAATATGTTAGATTTGAAACACAGACATTTTATAGCATTTTGCAATATGAGCCAGTTTCTTTGGGGTTTTTGTGTGAGATTTTAAACTGTTGTTTACTGGTTGTTTAAAGAAATGTGTACTTTAATAACCGCATCTGTTCAAAAGTATTTAAAATAATTAAGTCTAGAACTACATTTAGAAAATCTATGGAAGTGTTTCTAGCATGTTCTTTCAACAGTAATTGTATTTATATATATTAGGTGTTAAATTAAACTATTGGAAATAAAAAAATAAAACACAAATCAGTAGTGATGAATGATGTTTTCCTTGAGAAACAAATTGTGAAAGAAAATAAGATAAACCTGCCATGAAAAGACAAAAACACATGAAAACTGCAAGGAAAACACAAAAACAAAACCTCAGAAAGAAGTGAGGGAGAGAGGTTGTCTAAATTGTTAGACATAAAGTCAAATAATCAACAAACAAAAAAAACCTCAGAAAGAGGGGAGAAAGGTTATCTGAATTGTTAAACAATAAAGTCAAAGTAATCAACAAACAAAAAACCTCAGAAAGAGGGGAGAAAGGTTGTCTGAATTGTTAAACAATAAAGTCAAAGTAATCAACAAACAAAAAAATCCAAATTCGACCAATCATACATAAAATTGACAGAATTACAAAAAGATTGAATGTTTAAATAGCTTTATTTCTGTCAGTTTATTTTATTTATAAGGACACTTAATCAAAATGCTTTTAGTTTTAGAGACATCCAGTCCACCTTTCAACAATTTTTTCACAAAAGATAAAATTAAATAAAAATTAAATAAATAAAATTGTTACTTTATATAGTATAATGCAGGCCTGCAGGCACACTGGCACTTCAGTCTGGCTTGCATAAAATGCAAAGCATATACCAAGTTGCTACAATCGCTAGAAAACATACTAAATACTGACTTGGCATGTTTTATGGTGTAACTGTTTTCTCCATTCACATGAAAGGAGAAAGAGATTTTTAATCGTTTAATATACTTGTAAAATATTTCACAATCTTTAATGTATGCCAAATAAAACCAAAGTATGCATGACGTGAGTGAAAAGAGAGATCTTGAGGATGCACCAGTAATGCTATATTTAGTATCAATCACTGCTGGAAGAGTACATCTTTGTTGTGCTGCACAAAGTAGCTCAAGGCCAATGAAAACTAGCCCAAGTATTGTTGGGTTTTCAATGCTGGTGAAAACTAGGTCACATATCCCTGAGTATTCAAGGCCAATCAAAAACCAGGCCCAGCTCTGTCAAGGCCTTCCAGTCAGAGGTGAAAGCTTTAATTAGAATGATATCTAGGAAGTCCCAAACATTTAGCAACAATTATAATGAAACATTGAAAGTCGGGCCAGGTAGACAGCAGGAACTCCTATTCACACCATAATTAACAGCAGGGGGGGGGGGGATGCTTCTACTGCTTTGATACAGTAATAATAATAGAATTGTAACTTGTAGTGCTAATGCTTGAATGTGAAAATGACGCAGACTGTTTCAGTGCACATAATAACTAAAATCATACAGCATAATAATAATTTATTTTTGACAAAGTGATAGCTGGTTGTATCATTAGTAATCCCTGGTTATAAACCAATATCACCGGTGAAGGAAGGTGTAATATATTTCTAATGCTATTTCTGTTCAATTTATATAATGGGAGATAATTAGAAGGAAATCTGTACAGGATAAATATAAAGTCTAATTATATTAAGTTAGGGAATATATATTACCAGTAAATACTTACTAACAATGGACAGGTAAGAAGGGTTTCTGTGTCTTTCATTTACTGAGTTCATGATGGAAGCTCTTACTGAGTTAGAAATGATCATGGAAACATTTACTGAGTTAAATAATGGGAGCACTTCTAGACTTTATTTTAGGAATACTTTTGGAGTTAGAGAAAATAATGGGAGCACTTCTAGACTTTATTTTGGGAATACTTTTGGAGTTAGAGAAAATAATGGGAGCATTTCTAGACTTTATTTTGGAAATACTTTTGGAGTTAGAGAAAATAATGGAAGCACTTCTTCAGTTGATCTTTAGAAATACTGAGTTAAAGATAATTATAAATGGTTCTCAATGAGAGGTAATCATGAGAACACCAAGTTAAAGATAATTTTGGAAGCAAATTGTTTTTCACATAATAAAGTAATTAAATTCACAAATAAAGACAGATTTACCCGAATATTTACACACTATGTACCGTTTACCTTTGCAGACTGAGACTGTAAAAGAATCCACTATGACAGCAAATGAATGTAAAAAGATAATAAACAAAGCAGAATCATTTGAAAACTTCACTGTAAAACTGTTTGTTAACAATAAACAAAGTGGAATCATTTGAAAACTTCACTGTAAAACTGTTTGTTAACAATAAACAAAGCAGAATCATTTGAAAACTTCACTGTAAAACTGTTTGTTAACAATAAACAAATCAGCAAGTAGTATTCACAATAAATCAGTCACTCTAAAGTCTAATCTAGAGAACACACATTTCTTAATAATTCTTGGTAATATTTATGTTTAACGTTTCTGTGATATTTTACAGAATGAATATAGTGCTTAATGTTAATTTTAACATCCAATTTTGCCATAATTTTATATTCTGAAAACATAGCTCAAGTTATACAAAAGTTAATTTACCATTATTGTAATATTTTAAATAGAACATGACTAACAGGCAATGCATCACAATTCTATATTTTAACAAACTATTAAAGTATTCCAATCAGTTTTTGAAGTACAAATATTGATCACTGATCAAAAATAGCATAAAAATATCTTCTTTTTTTTTTTAATTACAGAGCAAATTTATATAAATAATGAGATGATTCAATGCCACTTGCTTCAGATGCTTAATGTGGATTACTGGGCAGAGGTTAATATTCAGAATGAGTATTCTATAGATCAAGTTTCTTGTAGTTTCTTGTATACATTTGTACAAAACGAGTTTCCTAAAGATCACTTTTCTATCTGTAGTTTCTTGTATACTCTCGTACAAAACTTTTTCTAATGATCACTTTTCTATCTGTAGTTTCTTGTATACTCTCGTACAAAACGAGTTTTCTAATGATCACTTTTCTATCTGTAGTTTCTTGTATATTCTCGTACAAAACTTTTCTAATGATCCCTTTTCTATCTGTAGTTTCTTGTATACTCTCCTTGTGTATGCTTGTACAGAAATACATTTGAACACAAATTATTTTAATTTTCTTCATGGAGTTCAGTAATTTAATCAGCTCTACTGACAATGCGATAAATTTCTTTCAGAACAAAATAAAATTAATGTTGTCAATGCACCATTGACACCACTGTTTTATTTTGCTGTAGACATAAAATGTGGCCCATTTTTACAAAGTCACCCACAAGGTGAAATTTTGACTTTTGACATTTTATATATGTATGTTTTATAACAATACTCCCCAAAATGATAGAGATATGTTTTTTTTTCAGTTGGTGAGCCATTTTGAGAAAAATTAGTTCAGTTAGTTTAAAGATTACAGATTAAAGACAAACCAGATGGGATATGCCACCAAAAACTGAAAACTATTGTTAATTAAAACTTTTTCTGACATAACTCCAAGCAGATTATGGTAGATGAATGGCTATTGAATTTGTTAAAAAGTAAAAGGTGAATGTTTTTACCCCAAACCCCTTAAAAGCCCAATATCTCAAAATACTTGTTTTTGACTTATGGGTGACTTTGTGCAAGAGGGTCACAAATGGTATATTTTTTAAAAACAGACAAAACCTTACTGCAAATTTAGTAAATGCAAGCTGTTGCAACACTGACTGATAAATTATAGTTCATTAAGGCAAGTAAAACTCCAGCCAACAAGATACAAAATGGTGAATGGTGACAGATTGTGAGATTAATTGCAATAAAAAATTAACATTTTTTAAAATAATGTCTGCAAAAAGTCAGTTAAAGTTTCTAAACCCTTATCATTATTAATAATCTGTAAATTCACAAGTGACAGTTAATCATCATTCCTTCAGAAAACTACAACAGAACCTGACTCAAACTGGACTTTAATTTCATCCAAACAAAATAATTTGCATAAACGGTTTTACAAGTTATGTATGAGTCATTCAAACGCCCACAAACCATTAATTTAAGTGTACTGTTGCAACCAACAACAAAAAATATATTAATAATAAAAATGGAAAATTTTCATTTTGCGTAATAAATGGTTAGAAAATATAAAACTCAGTTTACAGGTGCTCTGCCATATCGAATATATATCACAGCTGATGAAAAGGTATGCAAATATAAAGTGCAAAAAAGTATTTAAAAAATATATAATGAAATACTTTTTATATTTTAAATGCATGAATGGTGGAGAACTTTAAGGAGATTAATTCCAACATTTGCACTCGTGCCTCTTCATGTATTCAGTCTAAATATTTATAATCACAAGTTCACACAAATTAAATTTTTCTGCAAACATATTTAATTTATAACTCTAAATTCTTAAATTCTACCAGATGGTATAGATGCCATTTTCATAACTTACAACAACCCAAGCTTGCAAAATATAAAATCAGCTGAAATCTAAATATTTTTTGCAGTATTGCTTGCTCGATGGACTAAGTTATATGAAAATTTATTTCACTGCAAAATCTTACTTAACTAGATTCAAACATTTTTAAAAGAGTGAATGAAACAACAACTAAATTGTTTTCCTAAAATTCTGTTTCAAGCCTCCTATGCAACAATAAAATGCATAATATTTTATAGTCATGAAAAGCAAAAGCTACTACAAGGATCAACATTTCCACTAAACAGTCTGGATGAAGACAATGCAGCTATTAAAAACAAATGACATAAGTCGAACTAGTGATATACTCAAATTTCTTTCCGAAGAGCTGCCAATGAAGCATTTTGAATTTTCAAGTTGTACTATTTTGTTTTTTCCTAATTCTTAGCAGTCATACTGTTTATATTATTATTTTTCACTTGAAACCTTCTTTCTCCAATAACTGATTAAATGCTTGAGTGAAGCAATGTTTATACATTACTGAATTTAATTTACAAATTTGTTTATTTATTTTGATTGAGTTCAAAAAGTCTAGACAGGACTTTTATCATTTTATTACTTGAGTGAAACATTGTTTATACATTACTGAATTTAATTTACAAATTTGTTTATATATTTTGATTGAGTTCAAAAAGTCTAGACAGGACGTTTTATGATTTTGTTACTTGAGTGATCAGAAAAGGCAAAATTCTCAGCATATACAGTTAAAATGTTTGTTTATTTTTTTTAATTGTAAGCACATGTAGATCTACAGTTCAATTGTTTGTACAAACAATTCAATCATATTATTTGTAATTCTGTTTTAAAAAAAAAAAATGAAACATTTATTTTAAATTAACATTTCAAATCTGGAATATAACTGTTGTGATAAAATAAAGAATTCATCTAAGATGGGTTTTTAAGCAAAATGCTAGGAAAAATGTGATTCCCAACCCACCCCCAACCAAACTATTAAAGACACCTAATAAACTTTTTTTTAAAAAATAATTTTATAAATAAAATCAGAGGTATTTTTAACAAGGTGTAGTTGTTCTAAGTGATCCAAACAAATGTTAAAGCACAAATAAATCTTGCATAAATAAAATAATTGCCAGTACTTTTGATATTTACATCACTTAGCATGTTCACAAAAAGACAAGGTAGCTCACTTTTGATATTTACATCATATAGCGTGTTCACAAAAAGACAAGGTAGCTCAATTCCTTCTTCAAAATTAAGCATACAAGGATTATATGTAGCCTCAATAATTTGCATGAGATACAAATTTTCCATCAGTACCAGGTCACTTCTAAGGCAGCAGATTCCATTCCGTTGTAGTAAAGTCATAGAGAATAATGTAGCAGTCATAGAGAACAAAAGGTGTGAGGAATAACAATGTTTATTAAGCTGTAACACAGAGAGAACAGGTTGTGAGGAATAACAACAGAGGAAGCATGTATATCACGGGTGCACAAACCGCAGCCCGCATGCGGCCCCCAGAGGACTTTTGGATGTTACCATTATTATGAATGTAAATCACATTATTTCATTATTTGTGTTGTTTTTTCTACTGAGCCATCCATGTGGTGGCTCTGCACACACTATCAATTGGAAATTTGGCCCTCTGGCCTAAAATGTTTGTGCACCCCTGATGTATATTTTAACTGGAAATGCTGTTCATGAGATTTCAAACTGGTGTTTTATCACAATGGAAGTGCTGTTCATGAGATTTCAGACTGGCGTTTTATCACAATGGAAGTGCAGTTCGTAAGATTCGAGAGCGGTGTTTTATCACAATGGAAGTGCTGTTCATGAGATTTCAGACTGGTGCTTTATTATACTGGTAGTGTTATTCATTTTATCCAAGACTGTATTTTATCACAATGGAAGTGCTGTTCATGAGATTTCATATCGGTGTTTAAACACACTGAAAGTGCTGTTCATGAGATTTCAGACTGGTGTTTTATCACAATGGAAGTGCTGTTCATAAGATTTCAGACTGGTGCTTTATTATACTGGTAGTGCTATTCATTTTATCCAAGACTGTATTTTATTACACTGGTAGTGCTATTCATCAGATCCAAGACTGTATTTTATTACATTGGTAGTGCTATTCATCAGATCCAAGACTGTATTTTATTACACTGGTAGTGCTATTCATCAGATCCAAGACTGTATTTTATTACACTGGTAGTGCTATTCATCAGATCCAAGACTGTATTTTATTACACTGGTAGTGCTATTCATCAGATCCAAGACTTGTATTTTCTCAAGTTTATAGTGACAGTATTCAGAGTTGTTTTTTTTTCACAATGGTAGAGCTAAAGATTAAAGATAGTGGATTTTTCTTTTTTAATAATGGTAGAACGAATCATGAGATTCAAACTGGTGTTTTCTATTGCTTGATAGCTGTTCACATGATTTAGCAGTGTTTCTCCTACTGATGGAGCTATTCATTACTTTCATAGTGGAGATTTTTAATCACTGGTGTTTTCTCTCACTGGTGGGAAAACTATTCAAAAATTCCATATTTGTGTTGTTTCATTCTAGTGGTGCTATTTATACTTTAGAAGGTTTTTCTCTGCTCTAATGGAGCATTTCATGATTCATAGAAGTGTTTTCTCACACTAGTATTTTTTAGTAGTGCTATTCATGAAATGGTGTTTTCTTGCACCAACAGAGTATTTCGTGATTCATACTGGTGTTTTTGCATGCTAACAGTGCAATTCATGAAATTAAGAATGGCATTTTCTTGCACTAACAGAGTATTTCATGATTCAAAGTGGTGTTCCCTCACACCAATAAAGTATTTCATGATTAACAGGGGTGTTCCCTCACACCAACAGAGTATTTCATGATTCAAAGTGATGTTTCCTCACACCAACAGAGTATTTCATTATTCAGAGGGGTGTTTTCTCACACCAGTAGAGTGGTGTTTTCTTGCACCAACAGAGTATTTCATGATTCAAAGTGGTGTTTACTTGCACCAACAGAGTATTTTATGGGGGTTTGTGCATGCTAATATGCTTTTCATGAAACTGAAGAGTGGTGTTTTCTCATGCTATGAAATACTATTTGTGAGATTTAAGAGAAGTGTTTTCTCATGCTAGAAATACTACTCGTGAGATTTAAGAGAAGTGTTTTCTCACAAAGGTAGAGTATTTCAAGATTCATACTAGTGGTTTTTCAAGGTAAATTTGTTATGCTGGTAGGAGTGTTAAGTTATTCTAGTCTGTTTTACTTGCTGATATTGTTATGCTGGTGGAGTGGGGTGGAGATAAAAATCTGGTGTTTTCTCATGCTAGTATTATTGCTCCAGAGATTCAAGCCTGGTTTTTCTCACTCTGTATGTTCAAGAGATTCAGTTCTGGTTTTTCTCACAATGTATGTTCAAAAGAATCAAGCCTGGTTTTTCTCACACTGTATGTTCAAGAGATTCAGTTCAGGTCTTTCTCACACTGTATGTTCAAGAGATTCAGTTCAGGTCTTTCTCACACTGTATGTTCAAGAGATTCAGTTCTGGTTTATCATACTGATAGCAAATGAGCCTTATTAATAGTTATGCAATGTGATAAAACATCATTTTTGAATTTCACTGAATTACACAAATTACATAGAATAAGCCACCTGTTCTAAACACACGTGTGTTACCTGCAACAATAGGTGTGTAGCAAACCTCAATAAATATAAGAAATTAATGCTAGAAGAAATTTCTGTAAAAACCCTAAAAGAGCATCACTTGAGGACTAGAGTCTTACTTGGAACATTTTCTCTAGTGTTTTGCCTGGAAGACAATGTATGCATAGTTTTTTTTTTAATTATGCATATATACATAGTCACCTCTATTTACTAAGTAGAAATCTACACACATATTCATACATAGCTACATACTGACATACATTCATTCATACATATAATATATATACAGACACATGTATATTTAAAAATTAACATATCTCATAATTTCCAAGTGACTGGGGTTCTGTCAAGCAGATAAATCCAGTATTTAAAATACTGCAAACAAATACTAAGACAGGAGTATTTATTTTTAAAAAGCAGTAGTTACATTTTTTTAATTAAGTTTAAAGAAAAAATAAAGTATTATTTTATACATAAACTGGACATTTCTTTAAAGCTTCCTCTGTAGTCAAAAGCTCAGTGAGATTTCTACTGTTGCCTTGGTGATTTAGCCATGCTCCAAGAGCCTGCTGCACTGAACACATTCCAGAGGTAACGAGTGTGAACTTTTCCGACATTAGAATGGTGTGAACTGGGCACGATGTCAAAAACACTCCATTCTTTTTAGATCTAAGAATTTTTTCCCGTGCCTGAAGTAATTTATCTATGGTCAAGTCTACTTCACTAAGACCGTCATTCGGGCAAACAGCAAGTGAGCAAGGAATGTGGAGAGCATTTTGACGGTACCACGAATCATACAGAGAATTTATGAAGAAGATGGGTGAGAAGACAAACTCTTGGAAAACATCAGGAAGGAAACATTTCCATTGGTTTTCAGTTTTCATTGTACGTGTGCACTGCTTTATACTGCTGGAATCTACAACATAATGTTTTTAATATTGCATCAACAATAAAATGTTTAAAAAGTTATGGAGTTATTTTACTGGGAAATAAAACATATATTTTTTTAATATTACATCAACAAAATGTTTAAAAAGTTATGGAGTTATTTTACTGGGAAATAAAAATCTAAGACTTTGTTTTTTAAGTATTACAATCAAAATTATAACTTTGTAAAGTACTTTGTTTTTTAAGTATTACAATCAAAATTATAACTTTGTAAAGTACTTTGTTTTTTAAGTATTACAATCAAAATTATAACTTTGTAAAGTACTTTGTTTTTTAAGTATTACAATCAAAATTATAACTTTGTAAAGTACTTTGTTTTTTAAGTATTACAATCAAAATTATAACTTTGTAAAGTACTTTGTTTTTAAGTATTACAATCAAAATTATAACTTTGCAAAGTACTTTGTTTTTTAAGTATTACAATCAAAATTATAACTTTGTAAAGTACTTTGTTTTTTAAGTATTACAATCAAAATTATAACTTTGTAAAGTACTTTGTTTGACCATAGTACTGTTAAAAAATAAAACCAAATGTTTCAAATAATATACATTAAGAGTTAAATTGTTTGAGCATTACTGTACAAAGAAATAGAACTGATCAATATCAAATCTCTATGGTACAGGTGATTACTAATGAAACCTAGTATCTGAATACTGTACTAATAATAAATATATACTACATATATGTGACCTGTCACCACAAAAAGATACTTAAGTCGGATTTTGGGGGTATTGAGATATATATATCAATAGAAAGAAAATTGAAAGGGCTTTCTGTTGATATAAAAATAAAGAGTGTAGGACAAAATATGGAAAAGTTATGTTTGTTTGAAGTGCACTACTGTCCGGACGGCCATTTTGAGAAAATCGGCCTCAAAGATTGAACACATTTCTGGGAGGTTTTTCCTTAGCAACCATATATTAATCTGCTTCATTTGCAATCAGAGTTGAAGAAGACACAATAGCTAACACTGTAATAACTATAAACAACAAATATATTGTTACATCATTTACAGACAACAGTCTTTTTAAGCCATAACGATTAGAATTTCTGTATGCGAGAATGATTATTGTGGCTCACAGAATATTCTAAAATTAAGGCATAATATTGAATTGATACCTCTTTCTAAATCTGATGCTAGCTCCACTAAATAAATCACAGATTAAAGCTGCATTACTTTCACATTCTTAAAAAAAATATCGTTTAAATAATCCAATAATTATAGCACACCTTTCACTTCAGTGTACAGTCAGTTATCGTCAGCTGTCGTCTGCTTTGTCTTTTTCGTTGTTTGATCACGCGATTCGCTGTCCGTCACTTTCAGATGAAAATCCATCAGCTACATCCTCATTAGCAAAATAATCAGATATCAAATCTTTAATCTGAATGCTTTCTTTTTCTAAAATGTTGCTTTCTTTACATGAATTCAACAAATTAGCGATTCGTTTCTCCATGTTTACATTATGCATTACAGGACGAAACTGTCTCCCTTGTGTGCGTTTCAACCAATCGCGACCGTCTTTTTATGAGAGCATGCTTGGTAACTTATAGCAAGCTTTGATAAACTGTCTGCAGATTGGCTGACGCTTTTCACTTTGTTTACACCAAGCACAGCCTTATAAAACATTCTGATTAGACGTTATAAATAAATAAATAAATAACCAGTGTCGTCAGCATAAAAATAGGCTTTTTCCTGAGCATTCTGATATACAACATGATGAGGTTCAGCCAGGGATACTACCGTCTACGATCGTCAGATTATAGCACTTTTGGGCCATATTTTTCCTTCGAAGTTAGACAGTAGGTCACAAAAAAATAATAATAAAGCTATTTCTAGTTCGAATTAAAGAAAAACACGCTAGTAATTTGTTGTTCGATGGTTTGGGAACACGCTAAAATGAAAATCTCAATTTCACCCATGTAGACCCCCACCTTCGTTTTTGCCGTTTTTCTCGGCTTAGCCTTGCGCGACTTAAGTATCTTTTTGTGGTGACAGGTCACATATAAAGTAATTACTCAGGTTTTTATTTTTATACATTTTTTTCTCCTACATTTTTTCTGATGGAGAAACCAATGCAGGATGAACAGTATCCAGTCAATGAACATATAAACAAAAAAAAAGCATTATGTATAGTTGGAAAAAAATTAGATTGACAAAATACAAATTTAATGTTTAGATTTTTTTTTAAAGTATAAAATTCTAAGTCTCCAACAGATACCACACATACAATTTGTAAGTCTCCGACAGATACCATGCATACAATTTGTAAGTCTCCAACAGATACCACACATACAATTTGCCAGTCTCCAAAAGATACCACATTATAAGTGCAAGTCTTTAACAGATGCCATAATTAAAATGTATGTCTCCAAAAGATACCACAAATAAAATGTGCAAGTCTCCAACAGATACCACACATACAATTTGTAAGTCTCCAAAAGATACCACATATAAGTACAAGTCTTTAACAGATGCCATAATTAAAATGTATGTCTCCAAAAGATACCACAAATAAAATGTGCAAGTCTCCAACAGATACAATTAATAAAATTTGTAAATCTCTAACAGATACCATCTTATAAAAACTCTTAGCTGGAAAGTACCAAAATGCAATACATGCAGAAAAGGGAGAGCAATAGTAATTTAAAATAGAGACAAAATCTTCCATTACTTGTCAATGGAGAGATAAACATGTTTATAACTTTATTTATAAATTTACACCAATAATTATGACACACTAATTTCCAACTGCTGCCTGATGGAGAGACAAATAATATGACAATCCCACTGTTACAACAATTCCATTTAATTAATTTCTAAATTTCTGTTCAATGGAGAGGGAGGCAATAATATGAACACTTAATCTGTAACAATAATTACGAATGAATTCGTTCCAGCAATTCTAGAGATGGCTATAGAAGAAATCAAAAGACTAAACAGGAGACACAATATGCTATATACATGAGCTCAGTGCAATACACACAATGAACTCAGTGCAATACACACAATGAATTCAAAAGTCAAAAACCTGCTATACACACAATGAACTCAGTGCTATACACACAATGAACTCAGTGCTATACACACAATGAACTCAATGCTATACACACAATGAACTCAATGCTAGACACAATAAACTCAGTGCTATACACACAATAAACTCAGTGCTATATACACAATAAACTCAGTGCTATATACACAATGATCTCAACAGCCAAATACCTGATGTACACTCACTAAACTCAGTAGTCACATGTGCTATACACACTAAACTCTACAGACACACTCTTCCTATACATACACTAAACTCCACAGACACACACTTCTTATACATACACTAAACTCCACAGACACAATCTTCCTATACATACACTAAACTCCACAGACACAAACTTCCTATACATACACTAAACTCCACAGACACAATCTTCCTATACATACACTAAACTCCACAGACACAATCTTCCTATACATACACTAAACTCCACAGACACAATCTTCCTATACATACACTAAACTCCACAGACACAATCTTCCTATACATACACTAAACTCCACAGACACAATCTTCCTATACATACACTAAACACCTAGCACATTTTAGGTTACCCACAAATTTCAACATGTCTACATTCCTGTACTTCATCTTTTTTTAAAAATAAAATTCCTTTGAGGTTATTTCTTATTAAACAATGCAAAAATTTCCTGTTGTAATTTTTCTTTCTTTAGCATTTGTCATTGGAGGGCTTCATTTTTGCTGTTTGCATTTCTTGAAATAAGCATTTCTTTATTTACAAGCTGTTGGACAAAACAAAGGCATGCAGTAACAAGGTTCTGAGACTCACCATTAACCTGGTGAAATGAGAAAACATCATGCAGCATTTTGCCCATGGTACAAAAGTTTTTGCCATCACATGCATCCACAAACAGTGACCCATCAACCACAACATGCATGGTCGTCACAGAGTCAGGCAGACGCTCTCGCAGATGATCGGCATGGATTAGTGCACCCAACCCCCCAGCTGCAAACAAATTATAACTTTATCTAATTATGATAAACATAAAAAAAAATTTAAATGCCCATAACCTAGTGTAAATAAGAAGAGATTAATTATATATGCAAACTGTAAACAAGACATATGTTTAGTTGTGTCAGCTGTAAAAAGGAATTTTTCTAAGAGTACGTAAAATAAGTTTTTTCTTGAATGCTTATATCTGAGGAGTATCGGATGGCTCCACAGATGTAAATGCCAGAGACCACAAGAGTCTCAGGTAACAATACTCCCAGGAGAAGAAAAAATATTTTTAAAACTCACTCGGTAACATGGCCCTTAATGCGAAGAATCTCTATAATCACCAGAAAACAAGATGACCTGAAAAAGCCAGAAGGCTGGGAGAGTCATGTGTATATCTGGTAGTGGTAAGTATTTAGGATTGTCTTATTTTACTTCCTTTTTCCACTGTACGTCTCAGTCAACATACTAGAGGAAAGAAAAGATGTGTAAACTTCCTCTCATAAAACACATCTAAATGCAAACCCTAAGCAAGATTATACCTAGAGAAAAACCTAATCATGAGAGAAAACAGTGATGGAATTACATTTAAGACATTGTGATCTATGTTAACTCTAAGTCTAATACCCAAGCTAGGTGCTGCAAGATAAAGGCATTATTTTCTGACAAAATTAGCAAACAAAAAGATAAATACTGATTCAATACTTTGATCAAGAAATCTATTCTTTGCCAGGAAGCATGAATTTGTGACTAATTTACATGATCAATCAGTATCACTAAGTAATATTTGAAGGTTTTCCTGCTGAGCAAGTATTTCAATGATCTTGCATCATGATAAAAAGAACACTAGAACAAAGCAAGTATTACTGTCACTCTACCAGATCACATTGGTGTGTGAATCCAGCACTGCCATCAAACTTATCAGTAAATGTGTTGCTGTAAGTTGATTCCTGTGAATTCTGTTCGAGAGCCAATACAGCAAAAACTGAGGCTTTAGTTTAGTCTCGAAAATTCACAATGATTGTTTTGAACTTTGAGTAGCATACATGAAATTTCGGGAACATTCCTCCTGATGTTGTATAACATGCCTAGAAGGGGTACATGGGACTGTCCTCTAAATAAGAAAGACAGAGACTTGTTGCAAACCACACGATTCTGAACACCTGCTAGTAACAGCTGCCATCATTGAAAAAGGTTATTTACATTGACTTTAATTATTTCTCTAAAATTCCACTCTCATTATTGTGATGAATAACATCCATGAACTTAATTTTATATATATGTTAATTGACTACTGATATCTATGCTAGGATAAACAGCGTTAATCAAACATTGTTGTAAAGTGATGTAAATGTCAACGCTCATTATATTCATATGTTGTATATTTGATTGTTGATTTAATAAATTTATTGACCTTCTTACACAGATTGAAAACCATATGTTGGAGAGATAGTGGGTGGTTGGGGGCTCGCTAAATACAGATTAAAAGACAGATTTATCCTCTCCTCTGGTAAGAAGTTTTCCACCTGTGGAAATATTGGCAGTAATATATACAGAGGATGATTTCCTGCTGTGCTGATAACTGGCATTAAAAGTATATACTATGGTTATAACTTATTAAGGCCGGGAGCAAAAATATGTGTTCACCACTAAGGTCAGCTTGCATTTGACTAACAATGTCCAGGAAGATTTCTAGTACATTCGTTTGTGCGCAGTTGAGATGTGTTTCCATTGGTTAGTTTAGTGAGTAGAAAGTCATGCAGTTTTCTAGCCTAGGAATATGGGTTAGCCATTTTGGAACTAGGTTTGCATATAGTCTACTTTTAGAGGAGGATGGGTGTTGGCTACATAAGCCATTATGTGACAATGGGCCATTCTTATAATGTAAATAATTTTCTATTGTTCATGCAAATCATGTCAGCCATGGACAAATACCAACAATGATGTAAGCAGTAATGATATTTTTTTTAATATCTGCTTTAAATGTGTTAGAAAAAAGAAACCAAAATTGTCCTCTTTAAAAAAAAAATGAAAACTGATAAAAATATTTGCCTATGACAAAATAAATGTGACTTGTGGATTCTGTCTTCTTTTTAAATTTTGTCCACTAAAATATTAATAACTTTAAACAACTATGTCAAAGAATCCTATAGTGGCTCCTGTAAAAGTTAAAGGTGTGAGGATCACTAGCATTACGTATCCTAAAACATACAGCTAGTTATCCTAAAACATACAGCTAGTCATACTAAAACATACAGCTAGTCATACTAAAAGTGAATGTGAGAATGGTTCTAACTGGATCTATCCTAAAACATACAGCTAGTCATACTAAAAGTGAATGTGAGAGTGGTTCTAACTGGATCTATCCTAAAACATACAGCTAGTCATACTAAAAGTGAATTTTGAGAGTGGTTCTAACTGGATCTATCCTAAAACATACAGCTAGTCTACTAAAAGTGAATATGAGAGTGGTTCTAACTGGATCTGTTAGTGTTATACAGTTCTAACATCTTCGCAATGTTTAATAAAGGTGAGCAAAACATAGTATGAATTAAAAATAATAATTTTTAAAAAAAGAAAGCATGGAACACAATATCTAAATAAGCAAAACAACAAAGACACCTACCGGATGATCCAGTGAAGACAACCTGTTCTGCATTCTTAAAGAGAGTATACGTCTTCAAATAGTCGACAAGAGCATCAAACACTAAAGCACCTCTCAAGTATTCTGGAGTGTTCCACTCGGACAATACAGGCTCGGATTTGTTACCTTAATAGAAATGAAACAGTCATTTTAATTTTCTACTATTTTCCCCTCTAAAATATAAATAAATACACAGATTTTAAAAAAATTAACTTCAAAGCATATTACATTAATAGCAGTTGCTACTTTTTCTGCCCAAGCATTGAAAGGAACAGTTTATTTTCATAAACCACTCTTAATCAAGATCCTAAACTTTTGCAAAATTGGGAAGCAAGCATTTATAGACATCAATATTATTACTGTCCGTCCATCCTTCCTTCCATCCATCCATCCATCCATCCATTCATCCATTAATCCATCCATCCATCTATCCCTTAGTCTTGTCGACCATTGGAGCACCAGTGATGACCTGACAACCATCTTTATAATCATCTTCAACTTATGTCTCCTTTGCCTTTTTCATGCTTTTCTTGATAATCTGGTTGATTTCCCATATAGTTTTGCTCCTTCTACTTCTGATTTCTTCTTTAGCTCTCGATGCTTGTTACACAGATCAAGGATGTCAGCTGTAACCCAATTGCTCATCTATGTTTGCCAAGGATCTCATTGGATTTTTGGATCACTGCAGTGTTAAATATGTCAATCAATGTGTCTGCGTCTGTGTTCTCTGCATTAAGAAGTAACAGTGGTGCAAATTTTCCTCCTATCTTTGCTTGGAAAGCTTCTTTGGCTCTTTATGCTTGTCAAGGTTGAACTTGATTCTTGTGGAGCCCTGCTTGTTGACTTTCTTTAGACATAGTCGGAGGCACATCATCATTAAGTCATGGTCACTTCCAATGTCTGCTCCTGGGAAGCTTCTTGTCTTGGAATGTTTCTACTGGTATGGAAACGCCTCTTCTCCATGATGATATAATCAATCTGGTTATGGGGTCGTCTATATTCCATGCAGGTGTGAACATCTACCCACCTGGACAACTGGTGGTTGAGTCCTTCTTGGGACTCCTCCGCCTGGGCTGTGACCTCAGTGAGGAAGTTCAAACACCCAATCAGTTGCTGTGTGTCAGCACCCTAGCCTTTGGTTATCCAAAACCTAGCCTGCAAGGCAGCAGGGGACTACACTATACTTATGTCAAACCCTTTTTACTCCTATGACAATTGCTAAGAATTTCTTTAGAAACAGTTTGATATTCTGTATCAATTCTGTGATTCTAAGTGCCAATTTGTACACTTCCTTGTTTACCTAAAAATGATCCCCCATCACAGTATAAGAAGTCAACCATATGCCACAAGCAGAAATCTGGATTGCTTTCACAGTTGCTAGACATAATCCCTTTGAGTGGTTGTAAAGCTGGAGCAAATTTGCTGGAGCCAAGATGTGTTGAACTCCTGTACAGAAAATGTAAGTATTTTAAATTCAAAGCATTTGGTAGGACTGGAGAATACTATTTTCAATGAGGCTAATTCATCAATATTTTCAGCTGAAAAGTATAGCATAATGTAATTTTGATGGTATGTAGTCATGTAACAGAAAATTATTTATTAATCTAAATAACCAATCACAAGTGAAATGAGTGTCAATTTACTGGTTTTCCAATAAACCACATGGCCATGAGTATTAGTATCAGGAATATCAATATAAAAAAAAAAAACCACAGAAGATTTTAACAAATCCTACGTTTAATTAGCAATTTTGACAAAAATATTATTTCAGTATTATAAAATATACTAAAATTAATACAACAAATTAGTTTATGAAGCAATAAAATTGTCAACATTATAATCTAAAGCAACTTAGTATGATGTTCAGTTTTTAAGCCAAGGACTAGGATTAAGAACAAGTGTTAGATTTAAGAAAGAAATAGAAGGAAGTCTCTGTAAATCTGTAAATTCAACACTCCAAAAACAGAATAAAACAGAATGAAAATAATGTACAGGAAATT
Source organism: Sinotaia quadrata (assembly GCA_028829895.1). Taxonomy (NCBI): domain Eukaryota; kingdom Metazoa; phylum Mollusca; class Gastropoda; order Architaenioglossa; family Viviparidae; genus Sinotaia; species Sinotaia quadrata. The sequence continues at coordinate 2,630,212 of CM054181.1, read as the reverse complement.
TTCTATATACAGTGTACTTAAAACAAATGACTAAAAGGATCTCTCTCTCTCTCTCTCTGCAATAACTTTACAAATACCCAGTTCTAAGAACAAATCATGGTTTAATCAACTGTGGGAAAATATAAAATATTTATAACAAGAAATTGAATACATATAACCAACCAACCAAACAAATCAAATCATACATAAATTAACTCACACTTAACATCACATTGTGTGTCAACACTTGTACTAACAGGAGTACTACAAAACAAATGGAAAAAATTGTACTATTAAAGCAAAGGGAAACAATCACAGTATTGTACTACTAAAGCAAAGGGAAACAATCACAGTATTGTACTACTAAAGCAAAGGGAAACAATCACAGTATTGTACTACTAAAGCAAAGGGAAACAATCACAGTATTGTACTACTAAAGCAAAAGGAAACAATCACAGTATTGTACTACTAAAGCAAAGGGAAACAATCACAGTATTGTACTACTAAAGCATAGGGAAACAATCACAGTATTGTACTACTAAAGCAAAGGGAAACAATCACAGTATTGTACTACTAAAGCAAAGGGAAACAATCACAGTATTGTACTATTAAAGCAAAGGGAAACAATCACAGTATTGTACTATTAAAGCAAATGGAAACAATCACAGTATTGTACTACTAAAGCAAAGGGAAACAATCACAGTATTGTACTACTAAAGCAAAGAGAAACAATCACAGTTTCATATAACCCTAACCCTAACCTGTCAAAGCATTCTTGCTTGGTGGCACACCATGCCCCACTCGGCATGTGAATTATCCAGTTTCTTACAGCTAACTCAACACCTGAATACAAAAGTACATATTCATTAGAACAAATCACTTAACACAAGCTGGTAATTAACAACTTGATATTTAGTGACAATATTTATTGAAATACTTACTGTCATCAAGCATAAACAATGTATGAATTATGTGACTGAAAACTGGGTTTTGTGGTTTCCCCCATAACTCTACCCTCAAATCAAGAATGACCATATATATGTGTATGCAAAATCTAAGTCATAAACAGGTTTTTTTTATTTATTACAATTATTACACTATCAATCTACATATAGCACAACCATAATGATTTGAATATTAAATACATTTATAATATATTAATATTATTATCCACTTTCATTTTTCTTAATTTAACATACAAAATTTATCAATAACTTGAATAAGATAGGTTAACAAAAATAAACAGATTCACGACAAAATTTTAATTTTAATTAAAAACAAATGATATAAGTTATTAAAAATGCTATGATTGCATTATCCAGTTTTAGTTCTGTTTGTCAGTTGTACATTTAATTCTAACTGTATGGCAACAGCAAAGAATAAAGATTTTCTTATTAATGTTTGATAGTTGTGTATGTATTTGTTTTCTTGAAACTTATAACTGGAAGTCTTTTTATTTTGTTTTAACTTTGACTGGAATCAGGTCAGAGAGACAGCCAGCCTGCCTCTAGCTTTCAAAGTGTGGCATCTGAATTTACACAACCTAGCACATAGTCACTGGGGTTTTTTTGGTCAGAAACATATAATTGCAGCATCGTTCAGCTGTGCACTGATGTTTTGCATCACTGTATAGCACCTAACGTGTGCTTGTGCGTGTGCGTGTGTGTGTGTGTGTGTGTGCGTGTGCGTGTATGTGCATGCATTCATGTGTGGTAGACTCTACATCTAATTCAAATTACATTTAAAACAATAATAGGAAAAGTAACTTTTGTTAAAATTAAAATTTATAGAGTATTTAATATATCATAAACCATGAAAATAATTGTGAGTGACACTACACAAGAATCCAATTAAATTTAAAGAAGATTCCTATCATACAAAAAGTATGTTACAATGAAAAAAATATTAATATATATATTTTTAATATTAATGTCTTTTGAGTTTTAAAAAGAAAACTGCCTATGTTACTTATTATCTGACACTGTTTTCTTCCAATCTAATTTGAATGGTACTTTTAACTAAAGCTTAATCTGAAAATAAGACAATTATTAGTAATACTGATAACAATAATACGTTACTGAGATGACAGTAAGGCATTTAAAAAACTGCTGATACTAGTGATAGCACTATAATGAGCTGAAAGCAAGACACCATAGTAATACCAATAACAATGATACAATACTGAGATGACAGTAAGCCATATATATAAAAAAAAACTGATAGCAGTGATAATAGCACTATAATGAGCTGAATTAACATATTATTTTAATTTTTAAATAAATCATAACAAAGTCCATACCATCCTTAAACATTTTGAAAATCATCATTGAAAAATCACTGTCCAACATTTTCTTTTCTTTTTCTGATGGAGGGTAATAAAGTTATGTGCATAATTTCTGAATACAAGAATCTTAATCTTATCTCTAGTCATGCATTTAATTTGAAGATAAACCATTACTTACTTTGCCGATAATAATAGGCTGGTGGTGATCCATCTAAACATAACGCTCCTCGGGAATGTGCAAATTCAGCAGGCAAAATGACTAGCTCTCCATCTGTGTCTGATTCAAGATGATACTGAACAAAAGTTAAGCGCATGCTAGCCATTGCCCGCACAAGAAACACAACCAGGCCAACCACCAAAAGACATATCAACTGAATGTACAACCGTCGAGTGCACAAAACAGGTGGAAGGACCTGAAAAGGACTAAACCTGACTGGTTGATAGGTCATGATCTGTTTTGTACCAGGTACAGTACTTTTGTCTGACCTTTCTGTGAAGTCATCTGCACAATCCCCTTCTTGATATGACATCCAAAAAATGTTCCCTGAAGTAATAAAATTAAAATTTACATCTGTTTTGTTTGGTTGTTTTTTTTTAAAATAAGCAGGTAAGATAGAGATAAATTATGATACATCTGTAAGAATATAAGCAATGACTCACTGCTGCAAAAATGTTGTATCTGCTACTTGCTAGGCTAAATATAATCTCTAATGCTATATATGCTTATCTGCTACTTGCTAGGCTAAATATAATCTCTAATGCTATATATGCTTATCTGCTACTTGCTAGGCTAAATATAATCTTCTGGATCCTAAAAGTAAAACTAAAAAAACTCATTAACATGAATAGCTGTCACCGAAAAAATAATGAAGTATCAAAAATATACACCCTTAATTTCTTACAAATACAAATAATAACACGAATTAAGAAAGTGAAGCAAGTTTTAATTATGAACAAGTCAAAATAGTAAATAGTTCTTTTATACAATAGATAGAAACTTTTGAAGTGTACAGAGAGAGCTGCTTACCTTAATCTCAACAGCAATAAAGAGGCTTAATTACTTCAACTGATCATGTTTCCTTGACAAACCTGTATTACTATTAGAACTAAAAAACAGAAGTGTGTGATCTACTCTGTGTGCATGTGTGTGTGGGTGGGATGTATGCACAAACTCAGCCAAAGCAGGCAATTACACCCTTAGGCAACCAACATCTTAATTTTCATTGGAGGCAAATACAACTCTTGCTCATGACTCATAATATTGCAGTAAATCTGTCAAACACCTCTGGACTGACAAAATCAAGGAAAATGATGGAAGAATATTTGAACTTTTTGTAGCACATATGTGATATAGATTGACAGACACTGAATTAAACTGGGCACTAGATGGCAATCAGTGGAAAATACTTTTATATAAAAAAGTTAACAGCTGATGAAACAGTAGATAAGCAACTGTAACTGTAACAGCTGTTAACTTTGCTTTGTTATTAATATAATAATAATATTAAGCTTTTGGCATTAAAAAAAATAAGAATTGGAGACCTGTTTGTTTGTTTTTTTTATGCCTAAAGACAATATGGTGAGTTTAAGTTGGGTATATAATAAGGTGGTTGGTGGTGGTTGATTATGAGCAGTCACAAAACCATGGTGAGCACTATCTACAAGTTTAACTATACAAGTTAGATATCAAAGTACAGTCTGAAATTATTTATTAAAAGATTAAGAGGCCCTTCTCTCACCCACCACCATTGTCATTTTTGTTTCTAACAATAAAAAAATGAATAAGATATTTTGTTCACAAGCACTGTTAAAAGTAATGTAAAGGTACTAAAGGTCATGACTTATGAAAATCAACATTTCAATATTCAGTCTATTCTTGGCAGAATAAGTAATTGAGATAGTGGCATAACTACTGTCCCTGCAGTGCTTGGGAGCTTTTCACAGGGCAAGGGACTCATTATGTGGGCCTTAAAAATATATATATATTATTATATATATATATATATATATATATATATACAAATGCTCTACAAATATATAAATGTGACACTCTGTTTGTGTATGTTAATAAAGCATAAAATTGCTCTTTTAGTGTTTATCATATATTATAATTTATATTGATTTTTCTTTTAACTGTTAGCTACAGCTGTTGTTGATTTTAAAGCAGGTATATAGGCATTATTGTGTGATATGCCAGGATTTCATTTATATTCAATGTAGTGGGAAGAGGTGTCATTACAGACACAACTTAATTAAAACACATCTAAAACAGATCAATTAAGCCAAATATTCCAGTTTGTGAAAATCATTCTACATGACAAAGGATGTGTGTGTGTGTGTGCATATGTGCGTGCGTGCATGTGTTAAGAAGTACAAATAAGTGGGAAAATATTTCTGGGTTTCTATAAATGCAAAAATCTAAATGCAAAAGGAATTTATAGCCAAATTTTAAATATTTTACACACACAAAAAAAGTGTATCTCTAGATAAGTGCTGGTACAAGGTTGTGGTGCCTGAACAATGAGTGGAACCTACAGTGGCATTCAGGAAAAAATCTTAGAGAAATAATCTTCTAAGGCTTACATATATTCATTGTGCTGCACACAATCCTAATCTTGTTTTTAATGATGATGTAAAAGAAGTGTCTGCATTCTTGATTATACTACAAAGTACAAGAGTTGTACAGATTTGAGGGACTAGTGCGCAAAGATGAGTTTTTATTAGTTTTACTTTTATTTATAGGAGAATTTTCAGTGACTTTGAAAAAGCAAAATCCTAAGCACTGGGCTGGTGACGCCATTGGTGAGAGTTACATATCATTATTAAGATGTTATGAAAGCTTTGTGTCTAATAATATTGTAATAAATCTACAGAACACACACACACACATAAGCTTTATAGTTACAAAAAGAAACTTTTGAATTTGTATTATTCTTGCAAAAGTGATGAGTGAAGTCAACATTGCTTCCTAGTACCTTCCAAAAAAAAAAGATGCAGTGCTACCAAAAGCAAAAGAAAGCTTACTGGGAGCATTAAGGGCATCATTAGACTATCAAAGTATCATTAGGATTTTGAATTTTAAAAAAAAAGAGGCTGTGACAAAATGCAGTGAATGAAGATTTTCAAGGAAAAAATACTTGGGAAGCGTAAATAATATTTTGATAAATTAAGTTACTAAGTGAAGAAATATTGATGACCAGCCCTGATCATTTTCCAATTACTATCCTCAATGCCATTGTTAAGATTGTTATTTCACAACTAAACAATAGATTTAAATTAAAGGCACAAAATTAATTGCAGAAAAATTTCAATAATTTAGTCTCATATGTTCTGTACAGTCAACGATCAAGAACTATTAAGAATAAGAGATGCTCAAGATGAATACCCTGGTGACCTGGCCTATTCATTTCCCTTACACTAACAGCTGGTTTCTTTCGAAGCAACAACCAAGCAAGTGATCTTCAAAAGTGTCATAGTCCATCTACTGATTGTTGGTTATTTTGCAATATCGTCAGGATTTGCTGGTGCAGTCACGGCTCTTCTACTCTTTCTAACATTGCTTGTAATGTTAGAGAATGTTACAGTGGCAAGTGCAGAACAAAATGTGAAATAGTACGCTTATGTGCCAGGATCGATTAAAAAGTTTTACCCTATTAAGCGTGGAAGCTAAAGAGGCAAAGGAAATGGATGCGGGGAGTTAATTAATGACTGCTGAACGAAAGCAGTTTTTAATACTAAGAGGATTAGATTTTAAATTTCAAACAATTAATACTGTCGCAAATTAAGCAATTTAAGGAATCAAGATAGTTTGGTCCTTTACAAATCTTATCACTAAATGCCACTGGACCTAATATATTAATATAACTTTAGTAACAATTACTATTTAGCAGTTCTATAACAATAACCGTGTGTGAGTTTTTAAGTATTGTATGTGGAAAATAGAGGAGGAGACTTTTTTTGCAGGGGGAGGGGAGGGGGAAGAAAAAGTATCATTCAGTATTAATTGAGCTAGGATATATTTTATTGAACTACATATCGTAATCAGATATAAACAGTTTAAAACTACCAGAAAAAACGAGATTGGTGGAATGTCAAAGTTTTAATAGTAATGTGTGTTTTACATAGAATCTTTAAAGCCACTCTTCATTATATTTTTTAATTTGCTTAAACATGCATTTTCATCTTACCTGAGTTAAGAAACATTTATGTCCACTTTAAAATATGAAAGTATAAATCTGTTACTTTGTAAACAAGGTTTATACTAAATTCCATAATTATAAATGCGTATATACATTTTATAATTATTCGGCATTTTCTCTAAATATAATCATTCACAAACTGCCTAATTCACACTAGAACTTTCAAATATCCGGGTCTTTTTCACACGTGTCTTATACGAACCAACAACGATATAGGGAAAACACGGTGGTGGTCAAAGCTATTTCAGTATTTGCAATCACTTTTAAATTTGTGTGATTTTAATGTAAATACCGTGTCTGGCATTTCAAAACTAGCATCTTTCTAGTCTTGTTATAATTTGATATATGTAAGAATTTAAATTCATTAATTGTTTTCTAAGTATGCTGTTTAATATGTTTGTCAAGTGTTTCTTTTGAAGAGGAAATTAGTAATTACATTGTTAATTTTAACGCGCTGCCCCTATATTATTTAAATAAACATTTATTCGTAGCCATGTTAATTGCTATTTCACAGAACTTTATAGATGAATAACGAAATTTGGGGTATAATTTATAAAAACGAAGCAAGAACAAATACGAATGTTAACGTTTTGGCTATGAAACTTGAAACTATGAAAGAAGACTTCATCAAAGATGTAAAATTAGTATTAACCAAAACAAATGTGCAGTATTGTATAGGCTGCATGGTTTCATCATAATTTAATATGGCAATTATTATTGTAACCTGAACATTAGTGATTAGAATGTGCTTTAATTTTATCTGGTGGAGCATTTTAAGTTTACATGTTAAATTAGTTATTTTTAAAGTGGGGCATAAACTGATAAAGCATTTTATTCAGAAATGGCAGCAACTTTAGGATTTATTTTGTGACAGGAAACCCTAGTAGTAGCACATTATATCTATGGGCACCTCTTTTTTATTGTGACTAACATTTGTAACAATCATTTCAACATTTTTTTTTTTTTGCAAGGTAAAAACATACATGATTTTAATTTACTGGCATATCTTTTCAACAACAAAATTTTACATGTATTATTGTATATCATTATATATTTATATATGTAGTTAAGTTTCTCTCAATATAAATAAGCATTGACTTGTCTAATGTTTTGGTTTTAAGATTACAGTTTTAAAGGTTAGTATTGCTTCCAAGCATCTTTCATAAAATATTAAAGCAAGAATTATTATTATTAATATTATTATTAAAATCTAGTCGTTCTCTTATGAATGAGCGATGAATGCATTCTGTGAATTAAAATATATTTATATTTTACTTTACGGACTTCGCCTACCACAAAGTTTCCAGCATCTTTGGAAATATGTAAGCTTGTGATATCAAATGAAAACAAAGATATGGTGAGCAGCATAGCTACTACAAAAAGTACTACTACTAGTCAAGATGAAAGTGTAAGTGATAATGAATCACCAGACCTATCTCAAATCTGTTGTTAAAAAGAGGATTAGTTCCTTATCAGTTTGAATCTGATGAAACAGAAAGTAAAAGCGATTCAGACGCATGACAACATGGGTCAATTTTTAATGGAAGCAGAGATAAGATTTATCTAGTCAAGCAGCAGCCCCAATTAACCTCTCTGATTAAACTATAATATTTGAATACTTAGCAAATAGATTTACATGTATTACTTAGACTGTAGACCTAGGAATCAAATTCCTATGATATGCTTATTTTCAGTTTGCTATAATGTATACATTGAAATTTTGTAGTGAGGTACAGATAAATAAATAATAATTACAACTTAAATCAAATATATAAATAAAGCAACCAGTATGCACACATAATTGCTTTAGAGTAAATAATTATGAAAATAATAAAATTTATAAGTTTACAATTTATAAATAAATTAATTATTTTAAAATACAACTTTAAAATATAAAAAGTTTTGTAATGTTATTACATGTAAATGTGTATATAAATTAAGGATTATAGTTTATACACAGAAACTTATCTTTTCAGTCATTTAGGTGGGAAAGTTGAAAAACAAACGACAAAACTACACAAGATCTGTTTCTAATCAACAAAGTAGTAATTTTATATAAGTTAGTAGTAGTAGTTCTAAATTAGGTAGTATTTGCACAGATTTAATAATAAATATTAATAATATATGTAGTTACAACATACAACTATACTTGCCTCAAGCATAAACTGAAATTAAAACTTTCCAATAGTTGACTGCTACTTAATGTTCAGACAGCATATTGTTTAATATAATATGTACTATCATTAGGTAGAACCAGCCATTTTTTTAAAGTCTTTGGAAATGAATGAAATTTACACCGTATAACTATCATGGTGAAAGAAGTCAATTTACAAAAGATGGTTGCTTAATCTTTCATACTTTTTTATTTTTATGCAATTTTGAAAAATGGAGGGAAAAAAACGCTTTTTTCATGCTTTTTACATTTTGCCATTTTGCATGCACCCTAAAGTAAAAACTATCCGACATGGCTAAATTTTTGTATTCCTCAGTTTTATCACTCTCACTTGTGCACAAAATCATTTATAATTTCTTCAAGATCACGAGATTTGCATATGTTGAACAAAAACAACCAGAATAGCTGGGTTTTTTCAACTTTTTAATAGGTACAGATACTTTTTAAGTGGGGTTTATTTGATTGTTTTTAATTGGGTTAGCAGGGTTTAATATAAAATAGGGGTTTTGAGACAATATTATATTTTAATATTCAGTCTGATAAAGAAATGTCCTCTGCTTGAAATGGATAGTTTAATATATTAACAAGAATTGTACCTTTCAGTTAAAATTAATAATTACCAGAGGGGTTTGATTTAACTGATATTAAATTAAAAGTTGTAGTTAGTAGCATGGTCTGAATTCAGTGATAGACTGACATTGATATATGTAAAGATTTGACATCACATGCATTGATATTACTTTTGCAACACTATATATATATAGATATATACAGATTTGACATCACATGATTCACGAACAGATATGTAAAGAGTTGACCTCACATGCATTGATAGTTTTGCAACACTCACAAATATGTAAAGATTTTACATCACATGCATTGATAGTTTTGCAACATTCACGAACAGATATGTAAAGAGTTGACATCACATGGTTTGCTATTAGTTTTGCAACACTCTTGAACGGATATGTAAAGTTTGACATCACATGCATTGATATTAATTTTGCAACACTAACGAGCAGATATGTAAAGATTTCACATCACATGCATTGATAGTTTTGCAACATTCACGAACAGATATGTAAAGAGTTGACATCACATGCTTTTAGTTTCTCAAAACTCATGAACAGATATGTAAAGTTTGACATCACATGCATTGATAGTAGTTTTGCAACACTCTATGAACAGATATGTAAAGATGAAATGTTTTTGCTCATTTTATTTGTTATACAATGCGCAGATTTTGTCCTTTTGAAAAATATATATAACATGGTAGGAAACAAATATATTGCATTCTAAAAGTGATTGTTGTTGTTTTTTTGTTTGTTTCTAGCAAAATACCCATATTTATACCAAACATGGCAGCCCACAACTCACAATCTGATGGTCATTCTGAGAGTAAGTGTATTGAAGGAAACATATCAGAATATCTGTAGTTTGAATACCTGTAGGTAATTGCATACAAAGAACTATTACTGAACAATTTTACCATCAGATAACTATTGATAACTTTCTGCAGACTTGTGTAAATTTGAATGTACTATGTATTTGGTTGTTCATTTCAATAGTAAAGTATAATCACTGACCTTAAATGCACGATCGTGGTCAGAGTATTCACACTTTGCAGGGGCAATTGAGATGTTTTCAACTCTTCGACCCTATCCATGAGAATCAAATCCATTGCTTGTTTGTGAAGCACAAATCAAATGTAGTTGATGACTTCTCATTATTATCTTGCTTGCAATCAAATAATTATATTAAATGTTTTTTACAGTTTTGATTCAAAGTAATAATAATCTCCCTTTAACATTTTCATTTTCTGCAAAAGTGGTTTATGTTTCTTTGAAAATAAATAACTAAAACATTTTCTTTGATTACCATTGCCTGTCTTTTCCATGTGAAATTTAATGCTACCAGTATAAATTGTGTTAATTGCAATGCAAGCACTGGTTGTTTATGATATATTTTACAAGAGAAACAGTTATAAATGTGAATTAAATCCAGATTAATAATACAGACAAATAAATGTTTAACGTAATTATATATCAGTATATTTTTGTTTATTTTCTTTAGCACAGCCCTGGTACCGTAAGATTTTTTCTGCAGCAGGAGCTCTGTTGTCCAGATTGTCTGGCTTGCTAGAAAATAAAGATGACAGCAGAGCTGAACATTTCTCAACATCAGGTTTCTATAATTTTACATAGTTCATTTAGATGCTGCATTTGCCACATTATCAGTTATTTATTATTGTTTAAAGTACATGTATACATTTTATTTATTAATATTACAGTCAAGTCTGGATATGTCAAGGGCCTAGGGGTTTGCCAAAAAGTGTCGAGATAACTAAAGATCGAGATTACAGAAAACCAATATGGCGGCAATATATTATAGTACTATAACATGCGCTTGACATTTCTTTATGTACATGATGTGTGTTAATGAATGAGAATGTACATGCACGAGTTTGGTGATTTTTTACACAACAGCGTTGCCGCAATTTGTTTGATGACGCGATCGGCATGCTATAAAAATGTACATACATGTACGTGTTTGCTAACAACAAAAGGTTTATGTACACGCGGTAAATATGGTTTCTGTACAAAGTCTAAACTGCTTTGTTGTTTTTTGCCTTTAACATTCTACTTGAAAACAAATGCTTCAATATTACATATAACGTGCTTGAAATTTCTTTATGTACATGATGTGCGTTAATGAATGAGAATGTACAATGTACATGCACGTGTTTGGTGATTTTTTACACAACAGCGTTGCCGCAATTTGTTTGATGACGCGATCGGCATGCTAAAAAAAAACAAAGAGGGAAGTTGGTCCACCGTCGATTCTCGATACATGTATGTACCGTACATGTATTCTCCAACATTGCAAACACAAAGATTGCTCACAAAATAAAAAAAATCTGTATGGTGTACGTGTAGTTCGTTTTTTTTTACAAAAAGCTAACCAAGTATCAAAATTAAAGTTGCGAGTCATTTTGTGTGCGTCTAAGGTGGAGGGCAGGAGGAAGGGGGGTGTCGAATCGTACAAGCGGTTACTTCAAAGGTAACTTTAAGAGGTGTAAGCCAGTTGAAGAGCAACAGTCTGCCTAGTTTGCCCTTTATTGTTAGCGAGATGGCGAAGTGGCATCGGTAACTAACATTTTCAAAAGCCGACGAAGAACTGATTTTAAGTGGTGATTCGGGCCCTCTTTTGTGCTAGAGATACATGTACAGTACATTACAAAGAAAGAAAGAAAGAAACAAACAGACATTGTATTAGTGTTCGGCAACATAAAAGAATCGCCATTACTGATAAGAAAATGTTAACAAAGAGGGAAGTTGGTCCACCGTCCATTCTCGATACATGTATTCTCCAACATTGCAAACACAAAGATTGCTCACAAAATCAAAAAAATCTGCAGGGTGTCAAAGTTCGTTTTTACAAAAAGCTAACCAGTATCAAAATTAAATTCGCGAGTCATTTTGTATGTGTGTGTGTGTGTGTGTTTCACTCACACACATCAAAAGCCGCAATAGACCTTTCATCTTCATGATGTTCTCGTCTTGATTTGCTTCTTGCCTCCCGGTGCGTCTAAGGTGGAGGGCAGGAGGAAGGGGGTAAAACAGATCGCACCTATTAGGCGCACACCCTCAACAGCTCTCCGTCAGTGGGGGGGGGGAGGGGGCCGAAGCCACCTCTGAAAATATCCTACAAGCGGACAAGCGGTTACTTCAAAAGTGGGCTAACATAAGTTCTGAACCAGTTGAAGGGCAACAAACAGTGTGCCTATTTTGCCCGTGGCAAACACCGCGCCCAATTAAGAAAACAATGCCCTTCTTAAGTTTAAGCTGCAGTTTTTAACAAGACATGGTCATTTATTGTTAGTGATTAGTCAGCAGTAGGGTCGAGATAACCAACTTAAGTGGCGATTTTGGCACTCTTTTGTGCCCGAGATACTAGGGTTCGGCAACATAAAAGAATCGACGTAACCGATGAGAAAATGCTAAGACAAAGAGGGAATTTGGCGGTTCCACTTCAAAAATGTCGACTTACTAGGGTTGGCAAGTTAACCGATGCCGAAATAAGTGGACTCGACTGTACTTTATCTTTCATCATTCCTTTGAATGTCAATGTGCCTTGAACATTATTAATCAGAAATACTTGAAGCTAAAAATAATCAGTTTACTATAGAAAACTAAAGCCTTATTTTTCCAAAACAAGTCTGCATGTGAGTTATGGGCCTTATGGCCATCAGATGAACTTTAACCAGCCTTTTTACTGATAAAAATTCTGGGATATATTTGGGGAGTTCCTCATTTTAAAACAAGGCTTCATGTGCTGACATTTCAAATTAAACTGACACAGTTTTAGGGTTTACTGTGCACTATAAAGTTTAATTCTGACAAATGTTCCTTTTTTCTTACTGTTTTAATGCCATCAGAATTAGTTTTACAGTCTAATATACCAGTGTATGGTATGTCCAGATATTACCCCAGGAATTGTTTCAGTGATGCAAAATGTCAATGTCCAGCAGAATGGCATAGTAAATATTTCTATTTCCAGAGTAATGGAGTTTTCAAAACATTACACATTTTCCCAGTTTTTTTTAGTTTGTTATTTCTTATCAGTATCTAGTTTTGTCTAATTATATTTGATCCATTATGTTCCATGTCTAGTTGAAATCATGATTCCCCAGGTATCATGTGAATTGACACCAGACCTTAGAGGTCAATCATTGCAGTTGCATCTGCTCTTTGGTCCAAGTTTGTATAATAAATTATATTACAGAATTTTTCTATAAAACCAAAAAGCACTATTTGTTTAGAGTTAATGAAGAACTTACTTATCTCACTATTTGTTTAGAGTTAATGAAGAACTTACTTATCTCACTATTTGTTTAGAGTTAATGAAGAACTTACTTATCTCACTATTTGTTTAGAGTTAATGAAGAACTTACTTATCTCACTATTTGTTTAGAGTTAATGAAGAACTTACTTATCCCACTATTTGTTTAGAGTTAATGAAGAACTTACTTATCTCACTATTTGTTTAGAGTTAATGAAGAACTTACTTATCTCACTATTTGTTTAGAGTTAATGAAGAACTTACTTATCTCAATATTTGTTTAGAGTTAATGAAGAACTTACTTATCTCACTAGCTTCTGATATTATGCATTCTTTTATACTCTGTTACATATTTCAACAGTTCTTTATTATAATATAAGCAGTATTATTTATCACTTTGTTCCCATCATTCAAGCAGAAATTCAAGCAGATACAGATATAAAATTGTATACATAAGGATTTACCAAAGGTCTATTTAGAATTATTTCTAAATATATGTATTATTGTACAAATAGAAGGATGTTTAAATTATATGCTAGCGTTTCATAAATTTTAATTTCATTCTTTTTAAATATATATTTGCCAGTATTATAGTGGAAAATATGGGGCAATATTTCATAAATTTGTTGGCCTACCAGTATATATATTTGCTACTGCTTCCATATCAAAGCTAACTATGACCAGAAGAAGAGAAATTTAGATCCGCTAAATAAATTAGCTCCAATCAGTAGTGTTAGTATTCTAATCAGTAAATATCAAGTCATTGTCTCATTGAATATTTTAACATAAACCAGTTTTGAGAGAAGTTTTGAGTTTTTAAAGGTGTTTTTTTTTTTGCTACCAGTATCGACATGTTGACGTGTTTGAACTAGATGGAGAGAAGACTCTATAGATGGTCACACATCTGTGATTAATTGTTCACTACCTGTGTCAAGTTGTTAGTGTGAAGGAAATTTTACTTTCTGTAGTCACGAAATAGATATGAGTGATAGTCAGTGATCATTCAATTTCCGATGAGGGTTTCATGGTAAACATTGCTGGTCTAAATTTTACTTTCTATTGTCATGAAATAGATAGTGATCATGAGGGTTTCCAATGAGAGTTTCATGGTAAACATTGATGGTCTAAATTTTACTTTCTATAGTCACGAAATAGATATGAGTGATAGTCAGTTCCAATGAGGGTTTCATGGTAAACATTGATGATCTAAATTTGTCCACTTTTCTTCCTTTCCTTTGTTCCAGAGGCAAGCTCACAGCCACGATCAGCTCCAACTTATTCAACAGTCAAGAAAAGTAAATTAGTAACAAAAAGGGCTCCAGAAAATTATGATATTTATTCAGAAGATCCACTTTTCCAGCATAGCTCCAGTAAAATATTAAAGAGAACGAGTCTGTCATCTTCACGCAGAAAATATATGGAACAGCAGTCACAGCCAAGTTGTACCCCATTAATTTCTTGTGGCTCAGATGCTGATAACAAGGCTAATAACCATACAAAATTTACTGCATCAGGCCATACATTTTTGCCAGAGGTGAAGGGTAATGATAGTTCAGTTAAAATAGATCACACAGACTTGCTTACAAGCAATTTCAAATTGGCAATACCTTTTGAGGAGGAAATAATCCATGATTCTGCTAAATCCAACATTATTAGAACAGAAGCAGTAACTGGTTGTGGAAATTTTAATAATGCTGATCAAGAACAATTAAAATTGAATTCCTGTGAAGAAAAGATTAGGTTTGAAGATTCATCTTTGGAAAGGCAAAACCAGGTTGACAACTTGTGTGAAATGCCAAGAGAGACTGACACCTTGTGTGAAATGTCAAGAGAGACTGACAGCTTGTGTGAAATATCAAGAGAGACTGGTAACTTATGTGAAATGTCAAGAGAGACTGACAACTTATGTGAAATGTCAAGAGAGACTGACAGTCTTCTGCCACAGAAATCCCTTGCTGATCAGATATCAAAAAAAACAATTCAGTTTCGAGGAAAAGCTGTAAAAGTAAATATGGTGTCTGTTCATGAGAAATTAAAGTTGAATGATTCTGACATTACTAGCACAAAAACAGCAAACAACAATGGAAATTTTAATAAGGCTGATAAAGAACATTCAGAATTGGATTCCTGTGAAGATAAGATTAAGTTTGGAGATTCATCTAAGGAAATTCAAAACCAAATCAACAACTCGTGTGAAATGTTAACAGAAACTGACAGTTGTGATGTTCTGCAACAGAAATCCCTTACTGGTCAGACATCCAAGAAGGCAGTTCATTTCCGAGGTAAAACTATAAAAGTCAATTTCTTAGTGAAACCTGATTTACCTAAACAAAAACAAGATGTGTTGGGCACCAATTCACAGAAGGATATTCCAAATGCAGATAGTAATTCTGCTATGGAAGGTATTTCTGCCTCCTCCTAAATATAAATAGCAACATTTTTTCGTGCATGCTCAGTGCTTCAATATGTGTGCTAGATATTCTGCCATTTAACCCATCTCTTCTACTTATGGTTGACAACTTTAAACATTAGAAAGTATTTTTTCTTTGATTTTACAAGAGATGGGACAGGGAAGCAGTTTCAATAATGTAATAACATCTTTACTTCCGATAATGAAAAGTTATTTATTTTGTGTGTGTGTGTGTGTGTGTGTGTGAGCGTGCATGTGTTCAGCAATGAAGATGTTTAAACTCTACATGGTTTTATACTGTTTTTATTCTTCCTGAATTATGCAGGTGTTTTGAGTTTTTGTTTTTTATCAGAACAACAAAACCATCCAAATAAATTTATATATTTTATAAATTTTTTATTTTTATGTTCAACAATTTGTTTTTCATTTGTTATTTGTTTCTAAATTTTGGAAATAAATTCTGTTATAAATTTCTATTGTTTTATCACTTTGCACAATACAATCATCAGTATTTTAATCAAGTATCCTGAATATAAAGAACAATCACTAATTTAATCAAGTATCCTGAATATAAAGAACAATCATCAGTATTTTAATCAAGTATCCTGAATATAAAGAACAATCGTCAGTATTTTAATCAAGTACCCTGCATTATGATTATGAAACAATCTATATTTTAATAATATATCCTGACTTTAAAGAATCATGAATATTTTATTTTATGCCTTGAATTTATAAAGTAATAAATGTTTTGCAAGCTTTGATTAAATGGAAGGAATAGATTATTTTATTTTGTAATGTGGGTTTTTTTTTAAATTGTTTTTGTGTGTTAATAAATGATTGTACTTGTTGAAATGCATTTCACTTATTGTAATTGTTTATATTAAAATATATAAAATAATTTATTTGCATTTTATTTGTTTGAGTTGAGTGCATCGATTTTAAATATGTTATCACGTTTAATTTTTACTGTTTGATTTACACTTTTTAAAAAAAAAAAAAATATTTAAAATATTTAACTTTGGCAGCAAATAAGTTATAAAACTAAAACCTAGCTTACAGTTTTCACCCAAAAATTGCACAGAAATTATTTTAGATGTTCTACCCAGAAGTCCTGCCAAAATAAGTTGTGTGTGTTTGTCACCCAGAAGTCATACTAAAATAACTTATGTGTATATCACCTTATGACTGCACAAAAATTATTTTCAGAATTCCTCCCAGAAGTCATATTAAATAACTTGTGTATATCACCTTATGACTGCACAAAAATTATTTTCAGAATTCCTCCCAAAAGTCATATTAAAATAAGTTATGTCTGTGTCACCTAAATTATTGGCATACAAATTATTTCAGATGTTCTACCCATAGATCATGCTAAAATAAATTCAGGTGTATCACCAAAGACAGCACAAAAAATATTTCACATCTTCCACCCATGGATCATACTAAAATAAGTCAACCAACGAATCAGATGTTCCATATTTGTACAAAATTTTGCCAGGTAGATCAATGAAAGGTCAACTAGAGTGAGTTTTGATTGCTAATCAAAATTGACCATAATTAAATAAATCAGTTGTGTCACCACTCTTGAGATGTGTTGAACAATGATCATAATTAATAAGCTGGGTGTCACCAGAGAATCTTGTAAGTAAGGATTTCACCAGAAAATATATCCTAGTCATTTGGGTATGTCACTCAGAAAATCTTGTGAGTAAGGATTTCACCCAAAATTATATCCTAGCCATATGGGTATGTCACTCAGAAAGTTGTTCAAAAAAAGTGATTGAGGCTGTTTCACCAAAGTTTGTAATAGCATTTAAGATAT
>CM054181.1:1925000-2010000 GCA_028829895.1 Sinotaia quadrata | reverse complement strand
TCACATATTAAATAAAAATTAACCATTAATATCAACCAAATATTTATAAACTCAAACAATCTGTAGCCAAATAAGCTTGTCCCAACTGGGGCAGAAAAACAGCTACGTGACTTCAGAGTTAATAAATTCAAGGCCACTCTTCCGAATCTAAGTAACAAACACACCAACACACAAAACATGCATTGTATATCTCAGCCCAGAAATAAATCAGCGCCTTCACAAATTTGTACCGGAAGTTCAAACATGGTGAAAAAAATATAGTCCATTTAGCTTTCATATAGCACTAAGTAAGAGCGTCGTAATAAATATGCGCTTAACACGAAGGTTCACACTATTTAACATAGGGGAGGCAACTCATGAATACAAAATGACATTTCGCCTCACTTCCGCTCAACACAACAAATACCAAATACCTCAAATATTTGTGGAGAATATAGCTTCCTGATCTCAGAATATACATAAAATCTGAGAAGTTTAATTTCTCTTTCGATAAGTTACCAGGGGTAAATAAATACTGCGATACATCAAAATGGAAACGCTTTCGCTTAGAGTGATCTCAAGGACGAGCATCAGTACGGTAATTGTTTAATTATTGTACGCCATAGAGAGTGCCTTGACAGTATCTATCTATCTATCTATCTATCTATGTATGTCTCTCTCTCTTTATCTCTCTATCTCCGCCCATCCATCCATCCATCCATCCACCCACCCAACTACCCTTCTATATAACGCGAAGATATAATCACTAGATGTGCTAACTGTGAATTTTGTTCAGATAATTCGAACCTCACCCTAAGTAACTTTCACTCTTTCCGTACTTCCCTATAAAGCCACAAGCCACATCTACCAGACTCCATCCTTGAGGATTATAAAACATTTTTAGCAAGTTCCCTGTGGCTATTTTGCAAATGTATAACACCCTGAAGCGTTTTCCACACAATCCATATCATGGTATCATGCAAGCAGACACACGGACATAAACTTGAAATAGAACTGATTATGCACATCCCATCTTGCCTGATGTTGAAATACTTTCTCCTCTTCCTCCCCCTCTCTCTCTCTCTCTCCCCCCCTCTCTCTCTCCATCACCACCCCCCGACTCAGGACTCGCAAAATTTTACATGGCTATGAAGCCAAGAAGCGAAGGGACTTTATGAATTTACAAAAGTTAACGCTCTTTTTGCCTTTGAGTGCTTAATGCTTTTAGCTGGAAATATCTTCATTGAAATTTGTGTATTTCCTAAAGGGAACAGTAAATCGTGGCATGCGAATTAAACAGCGTGTTATGTGCGGCAGAGATTTGAAATAAAACAACATTCTGCCGGGGTCTCAGGGTGTTTAAGTTTTCGCTTCAAAGGGTTAACGACTGTATAAAGACATAAAGAAATGGAAAAGTCCAGTGGTGGGGAAAAAAATAATGATTTTAAGAGATGATTTTGCCCTAACTATTTTTGGACAACAGACAGTACTCTAATAATTTAAAAGAAAAATTAAAATTATTAGTCGACCCTACCGTTGTAAAAGATGATGTCTGCAAAAGTTTAGTTTGTTCAAGAATTTAGAATTTGAGCGACATTATCTTGCCATCATGACAAAAATCGTGTTTAATTAAATAAGAAAATCCATTATTTAAATTTTTACTGATATTAAGAGATTAATTGTTGACAAATATAACGATAATTTT
Source organism: Sinotaia quadrata (assembly GCA_028829895.1). Classification (NCBI taxonomy): domain Eukaryota; kingdom Metazoa; phylum Mollusca; class Gastropoda; order Architaenioglossa; family Viviparidae; genus Sinotaia; species Sinotaia quadrata. The sequence continues at coordinate 2,008,316 of CM054181.1, read as the reverse complement.
ACATGTTAAACAAATAAATAAATAAATTGCCTTTTCTAAGCCAATTTCCCCCTCTCCCTTTATTTCCTCCAACCACTTCCCACCCCGATCCCCAACAACAACAGCATGTATCTTGTTAGCAGTCAACCCAGGCACACTATTTTTTGTTGTTTGGGGATTTTGTTTGTTTGTTTTGTTCTAAGTCCGGGAGCAAGAATATTTTCCCCGAAAAAGCATCCTCTATGAATCTAACTAGCTCATGCCTCCAACTGCAGTTGTTTTCTTCTTCAGAACTGATCCAGTTAAGAATCATTCAATTTGGAGGGCGAACATTTTAATGATTAAAAGCATTTGGGAGCAAACTAGATTTTAGTTTGTAACAGTCTCCTATTCTCTCTCTCTCTCTCTCTCTCTCTCTCTCTCTCTCTCTCTCTCTCTCTCTCTCTCTCTCTCTCTCTCTCTCTCTCTCTCTCTCTCTCGTGAAAGATTCCCTGTCAGCAAATATGCGGGTCACATAAAGGGGAAGTGCCTTACCGCACAGCTGGTATAGCTAAGTCTGATCAAGCAGTTACTGACATTACATCCTAGGCGAAATTTGATGCATTTAGGAGCCCTGAAACGGAAGATCAGAAATAACTTTGAATAAATCCAGACGCATTTAGAAATCATCAAGAGTTTGCTCTCGTAGACATGTTGCACAACTCGTAGAATTAAAAAGGTTTCGGTTTTTACTCGTGTAGTTTTAAAAGAAGGAACTTTTAATATTTTAAAATTTTAAGCTTAATTTTTAAAAAATATATTTTTAATTGTTTACATCCTCCTACTCGTTATCGTTTTATTCATCATTCACACACACTCACACACACACACACACACACACACACACACACACACACACACACACACACACACACACACACACACACATACACACACAGATACAAGCACATCTATCTGTCTATCTATTTAAAACATTCACATTTCACACACATTTAAAAATAATTTTTTTACATAGGACTGTCGCCGCCTTTTTTGGGGTTTTCTAGTGAAGTCAATTCGTTTTTCGCCTTTATACGTGTCCATTTGACATTCATTTATCTCTTTACAAATTCCTGACACTAACCAAAATGATACTTGAGGAACATTTTAAAGTATTTTTCCATCGGTCTAGACCACAGATTGCATGTCTCGATAGATTCCATTATCTCATTATAGACAACAATTTAAGCTCCATAATTATACATGACGGTTACATTAATATATAAAGTGTAAATATTTACACTTTATATATTAATGTAACCGTCATGTATAAGTATGGAGCTTATATTAAAAATATTTACACTTTAGATTGTTCTGCCTCATAACTGTAAGAGTATAGAATTACAGACTGTTCTATCTCATTATTTAAAGTATTTGTAAGCTTGGCTGAATGACTGGGTGAAATTGATTGACAGTGGAGGTTAGCTAAGTATTAGGTAAGCTTGGCTGAATGACTGAGTGAAATTGATTGACAGTGGAGGTTCAACCAAAGCATGCATTGTAACTAACCAATTATGAAGTACATAAGGACTGAGACTGACCAATCAAAATGCTAGAGAGTAAGAGGCACAAGTCATCACTTGGAAAAAGTTATTTCTAAAATAATTGTGCAATTTTTCGCTAAGTAGACAGATGCATGAATCTCCATCAGTATGCAGGTTAGCTAATGCTCATATTGTGACTAATTTCAGAGTTATTGTAAATTCTGGACTTTGTAATTTTATGTAGCTTATTTTCAGTTAGTTGTAAGTGTATTTCATTCATACATAAATAAGATGTAAATATGCATACTTACATGTTATATTTTGTGGCCAGTGCAATTCTGGTTTGATTTAATTCAGTAAAGTGCACTAGGTGAACTGTTATAAATATTTGTTTCATACGTGACATACATACTTACTGAAAGGAATATCCGCAGTGTGATTCAACTTGTATTAACATAAGATTATAGTTTGCACCTGTATGTAATAGACTTGACAGGGGCAATCTATACACACTTATATACATCTGTATGTAATAGGGCAATCTATACACACTTATATACATCTGTATGTAATAGGGCAATCTATACACACTTATATACACCTGTATGTAATAGGGCAATCTATACACACTTATATACACTGTATGTAATAGACTTGACAGGGCAATCTATACACACTTATATACACCTGTATGTAATAGACTTGACAGGGCAATCTATACACACTTATATACACCTGTATGTAATAGACTTGACAGGGCAATCTATACACACTTATATACACCTGTATGTAATAGACTTGACAGGGCAATCTATACACACTTATATACACTGTATGTAATAGACTTGACAGGGGCAATCTATACACACTTATATACACCTGTGACCACCTCTATTGTTTTATGTTGTGGACTAGAGAAAACGTTTACAGCGCCAAAATATTGCCAAGTGAGAGAGAGATGAGTGGTGTCTGCTGGCGGATCATTAATAAACTAAATTAAGATTCTCATCACTTGTAATTAGTTATGAAAGATTAATTATAAATAATAATCATTTCATTAACTAAGTGGCGTGCCTGTTACACATGGGAAAATGGCGTCACGTGTAGTATATATTTTTTCACCTACAGTAGGCCCCTATGCTCTGTTTATCCAGAGGTTCATACTCAAGGCTTACCCAAAGTGTTGGTTTCACTGGGATTTCCTAGAATAATTGAACTAAGGCGAGTCATTTACCTGATGACCCACTCCAAAAAAAAAAAAGAGAAAAGTTTCGGGTGTTTTACTGTGTTTAAACTCACAGCAACTGGTACTCGGTAGAGTAAGAAAGACGCTTGGTGACCAAGTGTAGAATACGTAAGTAGATACACACACTCACACTCAACACACATGCACACGCACGCACAAAGGTTTGCAATCCCCGTTCATGAGGTTGTGCATACCTGGGTCACTTGGGGCAAACAAAAAGAGGGCAAGAACAAAGATCTGATAGCAGGAAGTGGATTTTAGGCATGCATGTTTAATTTTGCGCTCATCAGTTTTGAGCGTGTACGTTTATGTGTGTTTGTTTGTTTGTGACAGTCTTCGAGTTACTCGATGTTGGGCCTACATGCTTACACACACACACACACACACACACACACACACACACACACACACACACACACCACACACACATCTGATAAATTGGTTCACAGAAAGGCAGATAAATTTTTTAAAATACTGGTTTGTAATGGCATTGTTACTGGCAAAGTCAAAATCCAGTCACCAAATCATTTCTGTCACGATATAAGAGAACTTGGCAGCGTTTAGCCCACAGCACTTATTTGTTTCTAACTATAGGTGGGGGGAAAGAGAGAGGAGTGGCGAGGGGTAGGTAGGAAAATGTACCAAAAGAGCTCGTGCACTTGTCTCCCTTTCATTGTAAGCAAACTTCAATATCAATGTCAACAACACCAGATCAGGTGTAACATAGAGAATAGAAATTCTTCTCAAGACATTTAATCGTTTTGTAGGGGAAAGAGGCGTTCTGCTCGGGAAAAAAAGAAGAAAAAAAATGTTCATGTTTGATTACCATTACGTCAATAGAACTATTGAAGCAACAGGATACTGCTTGACAAGAAAATAGCGAGTCAACCCAGTATTCATTCTTCAGTAACGAAAACTTAATAAGGGATGCAATCGTAGTGCGCGAAAGAGAGTTATAGACCCTTCTGGGGGTCGTTCCAACTGCAGAATTTCTTTCAAGCCAATCAGTGTATGGCATTGGTGCTCGAATGAGCGCGTCTACTGCTTTACAGTTTTGACAAGTGAACGTAGCAGTATTAGTCAGTTAGTAGTAGTTCTTTAAGCAAACTTCCTAGGGACACGCAGTACTAGTCAGTTAGTAGTAGTTCTTTAAGCAAACTTCCTAGGGACACGCAGTACTAGTCAGTTAGTAGTAGTTCTTTAAGCAAACTTCCTAGGGACACGCAGTACTAGTCAGTTAGTAGTAGTTCTTTAAGCAAACTTCCTTGGGACACGCAGTAGTAGTCAGTTAGTAGTAGTTCTTTAAGCAAACTTCCTTGGGACACGCAGTAGTAGTCAGTTAGTAGTAGTTCTTTAAGCAAACTTCCTAGGGACACGCAGTACTAGTCAGTTAGTAGTAGTTCTTTAAGCAAACTTCCTAGGGACACGCAGTACTAGTCAGTTAGTAGTAGTTCTTTAAGCAAACTTCCTAGGGACACGCAGTACTAGTCAGTTAGTAGTAGTTCTTTAAGCAAACTTCCTTGGGACACGCAGTAGTAGTCAGTTAGTAGTAGTTCTTTAAGCAAACTTCCTTGGGACACGCAGTAGTAGTCAGTTAGTAGTAGTTCTTTAAGCAAACTTCCTAGGGACACGCAGTACTAGTCAGTTAGTAGTAGTTCTTTAAGCAAACTTCCTAGGGACACGCAGTACTAGTCAGTTAGTAGTAGTTCTTTAAGCAAACTTCCTAGGGACACGCAGTACTAGTCAGTTAGTAGTAGTTCTTTAAGCAAACTTCCTTGGGACACGCAGTAGTAGTCAGTTAGTAGTAGTTCTTTAAGCAAACTTCCTTGGGACACGCAGTACTAGTCAGTTAGTAGTAGTTCTTTAAGCAAACTTCCTAGGGACACGCAGTACTAGTCAGTTAGTAGTAGTTCTTTAAGCAAACTTCCTAGGGACACGCAGTACTAGTCAGTTAGTAGTAGTTCTTTAAGCAAACTTCCTAGGGACACGCAGTACTAGTCAGTTAGTAGTAGTTCTTTAAGCAAACTTCCTTGGGACACGCAGTAGTAGTCAGTTAGTAGTAGTTCTTTAAGCAAACTTCCTTGGGACACGCAGTAGTAGTCAGTTAGTAGTAGTTCTTTAAGCAAACTTCCTAGGGACACGCAGTACTAGTCAGTTAGTAGTAGTTCTTTAAGCAAACTTCCTTGGGACACGCAGTAGTAGTCAGTTAGTAGTAGTTCTTTAAGCAAACTTCCTAGGGACACGCAGTACTAGTCAGTTAGTAGTAGTTCTTTAAGCAAACTTCCTTGGGATGGTTTTAATCGTCTTATTTATTCTACTCCAGTTTTTCAAAAGATGCAATGTCACCCCAAAAACGTCTCTGGTTTTTAAATGTGACGTATTCGTATGTAACACTTAAAGCATAATAATGCCGCAAGCAAAGTGACGTCACACACCTTAACAATTAAATATGAAGGGGCGGTGAAGATTAACAAGAAAAGAAAATCGTTGGTGATGACGCAGATTGTGTGAACGTTAACGCTATCTACAAATAACAAAAAGTTGAAAAAAAAAAAAACTACCAAAGGATCCGGATCCCTGAAATGCCTTGAGGGATCTGGCATTTTATTTCTGATTATATTTATTTTATTTGCTCTGAGTTGAATGTTAATGATTAGCAATAATATGAATGCGAATGTTATAGCTTCCTTGTCTTTGTGTATTTCCTTTTAGTCTCAAATTTCTCAGTCGGAAACGTCATTTTCATCATCATCTAGATAACCACCACCACACATCACCATCATCATCACCACCATATACCATCATCACCAACATACACCATCACCACCACCACCATACACCATCATCACCACCACCACCACCACACATCACCATCACCACAACCACCACCACCAAACACCATCATCACCACCACAATACACCATCATCACCACCACCACACATCACCACCACCACCACCACCATACACCATCATCACCACCACCACCACCATACACCATCATCACCACCACCACATATCACCATCACCACCACCACCACAACACACCATCATCATCACCACCACACACCATCACCACCACCACCACACACCATCATCATCACCACCACACACCATCACCACCACCACCACACACCATCACCACCACCGCCACCAGTCATAATCATCACCAACACCACAATCATAATCACCACCACCTCTGCCATAACCGCTACAACCACCACCATCATAACAACTGTGGCGTTTTGTTACATGTGATTGCAGGAGGAGAGAAAGACGAGAAAAAAATACAATGATTTTTTATTACTTCCTCGCTTGCTTGCTCGAGGGACTTAAACCAGTTTCTCAGTCACACGCACGCACAATTTGTAAATGAATACAAAGACGCACAACAGAGATGATGCGTCATGACCTGTCTAGGCTAAACATGTAAAAATTAGTAACTAGCACTAAGCCCCAAGGCCCCCGTGATGAATACAGTCTGTACATCACATGACCTGTCTAGGCTAAACATGTAAAAATTAGTAACTAGCACTAAGCCCCAAGACCCCCCGTGATGAATACAGTCTGTACATCACATGACCTGTCTAGGCTAAACATGTAAAAATTAGTAACTAGCACTAAGCCCCAAGACCCCCCGTGATGAATACAGTCTGTACATCACATGACCTGTCTAGGCTAAACATGTAGTAACTAGCACTAAGCCCCAAGACCCCCCGTGATGAATACAGTCTGTACATCACATGACCTGTCTAGGCTAAACATGTAGTAACTAGCACTAAGCCCCAAGACCCCCCGTGATGAATACAGTCTGTACATCACATGACCTGTCTAGGCTAAACATGTAAAAATTAGTAACTAGCACTAAGCCCCAAGGCCCCCCGTGATGAATACAGTCTGTACATCACAGATGCATATGACATAACGGGATGATATACGAAGAGACAAAAATTTAAATTTTAAGAAATTTAATAAGGAAATAAAGTTAAATAAAATAGGAAATAATGAGGTAAATGTCCAGATTAAAATAAAATGCGGCTCCATATTGTCATCACATATGGCAATGACAAGTCTTTTGAGAGTTCCTGGTTTAACTTATCTGGATCAGGGAAGAATCAGTCTTCAGGTTAAATACGGCATTGGCAATTTAACCCTCTTGATCCTGGCATGAATATGTGGTTCGACGTGGACCAACGACAAGTTGATGTAGTAGTTGAGATGAGCCTTTTTTTGATTATTCTCTTCAAGTGCCATTATAAAATATTGGTATATTATTTATTATTTTATCTGTGTAGGTCTTCATCCTTTTGCAAGTTTTAAATATTACATTCCCCACATTTTGTTACTTCGTTTTTCAAGATGTTGAAATTTTCTTGTGTTGTGGTAATAGCTTTTAGTTCTTTATCTTCTGCTAGTCCCATTTTATCTGCTTTTTCATTGCCTTGTATGTTAATGTGATCACTTTCATCGTCTCCACAATCATCATAACTATCATCCAGATCACGTGATCACTACCGTTATCTTCAAAGAGAGGTTTAGATGAATATCGTAGTGTTTCAGTAGTCTTCTTCTTGTTGTTGTTGTTGTTATCCAAGCAATATATTACTCAGCGCTTGCAGTGAACGACGGCCACTACATAATGAGAAGCCCTCCCCTCGGAGGGTAGTAGTAGAACTCGCTGTGTAAAGCCCGAGGTCACTCGTTTGGTAAAATATACTGATGTTTTAGCAATATACTTATTTTATGTATACATTCAGTTTTCTTTCGGCCTCGAGTAAATTTATCGAACAATTGATGGGGCATGCTGGTTTTAAAATGAAAACTATTGACCTCTCTCTCTCTCCTGTTTGTATTTGTGTGTGTGTGTGTGTGTGTGTGTGTGTGTGTGTGTGTGTGCGTGTGTGTGTGTGTGTTATTATCAGATAGTAAATTTAAATAATATTGAATTTGTAATCCTCTACTGGTAGGAACAAGTAATTTGTAATCCTCTACTGGTAGGAACAATTAATTTGTAATCCTCTACTGGTAGGAACAATTAATTTGTAATCCTCTACTGGTAGGAACAATTAATTTGTAATCCTCTACTGGTAGGAACAATTAATTTCAAATAAGAATCAAACGATAACGGTAAATATGTCCTACATTCTTGAACTTGATCACAGGACTTAAACTTTTTCTACAAACAGTGCAAACAATTAAAAATAACGTTCGTTGAAATGGTTTTTCTTACATTTTCATCTGGCGTGGTTCAGTTTTATCTTCAACAGATTAAACAATACACGCGAAGTGCTGACGTCACGGGTAGATCTAATCTGATGATTAGTTAAACAAGTGATCATCTGTCAGGTTGCATAGATTAATTCCTGGCTAGCCAAGGTAACTAATCTACTAATGACAAACAATTCATATATTTTTAAAGAACACTTGTCAGATTAACGGTTAGAATGGTGGAAAGATTTTTGAATTTTCATGTTTTTAAATTTATTTTGATTGTGTTGTTGTGCATGTATTCTTTGCAGGTTGCTAGTCACATGTATGGTTGTGTTAGCGTATTCTACACTACTATATTGTATAGTATCCCGTCAGTCTTTCTATATCTCTATATTGCACACTATCCCGTCAGTCTTTCTATATCTCTATATTGCACACTATCCCGTCAGTCTTTCTATATCTCTATATTGCACACTATCTCGTCAGTCTTTTTATATCTCTATATTGCACGCTATCTCGTCAGTCATTCTGTATACTACTATATTGCACGCTATCTCGTCAGTCTTTTTATATCTCTATATTGCACGCTATCTCGTCAGTCTTTTTATATCTCTATATTGCACGCTATCTCGTCAGTCATTCTGTATACTACTATATTGCACGCTATCAATTCAATTTTGTATTGATCAATACTTTATATTACACACTACCGAGTCAGTCTTGTATTGAGAGATAGAAAGTTACACACCAAAGACATAAATACTACGGGAACAAGTCCCAATCTATTTCTGTGGTAGAGTGTTCAAGTTCTTGTTTTACTTGCGATCATTTGGTGGTGTCATAATTCTGACACCAGGAGGGTAGACAGAGTCCACACTAGGAACGTCTGACGAATCTGATAACTCAATCATGGCCTACATTAGGAACTACAGTTTTACAGCTCGAATGACTCATCCACATACCCTAGATGCTGTGCTTGGAATTTTTGTGTTCATTTGTCCACTGATGCAGGGTATGTGTCACACATTTCGCGGTATCCGCGCTGGTGAGGGTGAGAATGCTGAGCGACTCAAGTGTTTGTTTGATTCTGCATACATCGAAACTCAAATTGAAATTTAAATGTGTATATTTGAAAATTTGTTTGATTCTGCATACATCGAAACTCAATGAAATTTAAATGTGTATATTTGAAAATTTGTTTGATTCTGCATACATCGAAACTCAATGAAATTTAAATGTGTATATTTGAAAATTTGTTTAAGGTATGAGGGCATGTGATGGTACCAAATCTAAAAGCTAGAATTGTCTCAAGCAGTTAGTTTCGAGAAACATTTGGCATTACCCGGATTTGAACCACATCGGATAAGTTACTAGTGATTTTTAACAGTTTCCTAGCTCACTAGACTATCGGGTAGGTCAGTGGTTCCCAACCTTTTCACGTCTAATTACCACTTTTCCAACTACATAACGCAGCTGTGGGCCATCTGACCAAATGCTGCAGACCACAGACTGGGAACCAGCACATTGGGTCTGGTGTGTTGCAGGCCCCACATTCTCAAATAAATATCCCTTAACAAGAAAGAGATGATTATTTCCCAACGACCAGGCAAAATTATAGAATTATTACTTTAATTAGTCTAAGGGACTGAAGTAAAATTATAGAATTATTACTTTAATTAGTCTAAGGGACTGAAGTAAAATTATAGAATTATTACTTTAATTAGTCTAAGGGACTGAAGTAAAATTATAGAATTATTACTTTAATTAGTCTAAGGGACTGAAGTAAAATTATAGAATTATTACTTTAATTAGTCTAAGGGACTGAAGTAAAATTATAGAATTATTACTTTAATTAGTCTAAGGGACTGAAGTAAAATTATAGAATTATTACTTTAATTAGTCTAAGGGACTGAAGTAAAATTATAGAATTATTACTTTAATTAGTCTAAGGGACTGAAGTAAAATTATAGAATTATTACTTTAATTAGTCCAAGGGACTGAAGTAAAATTATAGAATTATTACTTTAATTAGTCTATGGGACTGAAGTAAAATTATAGAATTATTCATATGCTTGTGTGCGTGAGGGAGTGTGTGTGAGAAAATATTCTATCTGCATCATACATATTAAGGAGAGCTCAAAGTGCGTGCGCACAACAATCCTTGACCTTGCTGTGCACATGTGACACTGGACGTCATCAAGAAAAGCTGCACATCTGGACGCCTTCTGCATCAAGTGTCGGCGGTCCCGCATCTGTTCGCGGGGTTGCATGGTGCAGTTACCCATGCGCGTCAGTCCTCAGGAGTCAGTATCTCATGTTAGAGTTTTGAAAACATGCAACTGTTTGTACTGCACACTTTAAGCCTTGTATGCATTTCATCTCAGCTCCCCTCCTCTCCTCCCCCCCCCATTTTTCAGAAAAAGCGGATAGACATTAGCGGTAAGTGTAGTCTTCTAAACGAAAGTTTCTTTAAAATTTATTAACGTTCTTTTAAATGCAGGTTGATTCTATTAAAGTTCTCTGTAGGAAAAAAAAGAAAGAAGAACAAATCTGACTGGCGAGACCACAATAAAAATAAATAGAATTTAAACGAATGTTACATATCTACCTGTCTGGACAGATTTACGCCTGCTAGAAGTTTGCTTCCTTTGACTGATAGCTTGATATTTCGTTTTCATCCAGTAAAAATCTGCCACAAGGATAATGCTTGTTTTACTTCTGATTTTTATTTTACAGAACTATTTTCACAAGAGCTCTTTCTGTCTGCCAGGAATGACCTTTCACCTGTCTCAGACATGCGACGGCTAGTATCGGCTTCCAGATTACTGTCCTGCAATTACACATCTGAGAATACTTCCAGATTACTGTCCTGCAATTACACATCTGAGAATACTTCCAGATTACTGTCCTGCAATTACACATCTGAGAATACTTCCAGATTACTGTCCTGCAATTACACATCTGAGAATACTTCCAGATTACTGTCCTGCAATTACACATCTGAGAATACTTCCAGATTACTGTCCTGCAATTACACATCTGAGAATACTTCCAGATTACTGTCCTGCAATTACACATCTGAGAATACTTCCAGATTACTGTCCTGCAATTACACATCTGAGAATACTTCCAGATTACTGTCCTGCAATTACACATCTGAGAATACTTCCAGATTACTGTCCTGCAATTACACATCTGAGAATACTTCCATCGATTTTGTTGCTCTTTCAAAGTTATTTATGTGTATTTCTTAAATCCATTCCGTGTTGCTTGACACTGGTATCAAATGTTGCTCTTTCAAAGTTATTTATGTGTATTTCTTAAATCCATTCCGTGTTGCTTGACACTGGTATCAAATGTTGCTCTTTCAAAGTTATTTTTGTGTATTTCTTAAATCATTCCGTGTTGCTTGACACTGGTATCAAATGTTGCTCTTTCAAAGTTATTTATGTGTATTTCTTAAATCATTCCGTGTTGCTTGACACTGGTATCAAATGTTGCTCTTTCAAAGTTATTTATGTGTATTTCTTAAATCATTCCGTGTTGCTTGACACTGGTATCAAATGTTGCTCTTTCAAAGTTATTTATGTGTATTTCTTAAATCCATTCCGTGTTGCTTGACACTGGTATCAAATGTTGCTCTTTCAAAGTTATTTATGTGTATTTCTTAAATCCATTCCGTGTTGCTTGATACTGGTATCAAATGTTGCTCTTTCAAAGTTATTTATGTGTATTTCTTAAATCCATTCCGTGTTGCTTGACACTGGTATCAAATGTTGCTCTTTCAAAGTTATTTTTGTGTATTTCTTAAATCCATTCCGTGTTGCTTGACACTGGTATCAAATGTTGCTCTTTCAAAGTTATTTATGTGTATTTCTTAAATCCATTCCGTGTTGCTTGATACTGGTATCAAATGTTGCTCTTTCAAAGTTATTTATGTGTATTTCTTAAATCCATTCCGTGTTGCTTGATACTGGTATCAAATGTTGCTCTTTCAAAGTTATTTATGTGTATTTCTTAAATCCATTCCGTGCTGCTTGATACTGGTATCAAATGTTGGCTTTAAGGCTTTTGTTGTTTTCTCTTATTTGCTTTGTGTTGTTTTTCCTTTTACCTACTAGTGTGGTTTCTATCAAGCGATTTTCGTTGTTTGTTTTGTCGTTGTCAGACTATCACCAGCTGTTCTTATTAATTGCACCCCGCTACGTTGTCAGAATATCACCTGCTGTTCTTATTAATTGCACCCCGCTACGTTGTCAGACTATCACCTGCTGTTCTTATTAATTGCACCCCGCTACATTGTCAGACTATTACTTTTCTTAGCATGCACGTATGCAAATTATAATGACTACTCGTATATCGTCAAATTAAAGAAATGTTTGGGACATTGACTACTTTGGAAAAAAAGTATGGCCAATAAAAATGATAGCAATAAAAAGTGATAGCAATAAAAAGTGATAGCAATAAAAAATGATAGCAATAAAAATGATAGCAATAAAAAATGATAGCAATAAAAAGTGATAGCAATAAAAAGTGATAGCAATAAAAATGATAGCAATAAAAATGATAGCAATAAAAATGATAGCAATAAAAAGTGATAGCAATAAAAAGTGCTGTTGTCGCCATTGCAATTCATAAATGTACAGTTGAAAATTTTCTAATGCAGCATGTACATTTTATTTTTGTTTATATTGTTTGGATTGAAACAGTGAAAACAAAAAGTAGGTTAAAACAAAAAGTAAGTTAAAATAAAAAAGTTTTCTAATGCAGCATGTACATTTTATTTTTGTACAGTTTTCTAATGCAGCATGTACATTTTATTTTTGTTTATATTGTGTGGATTGAAACAGTGAAAACAAAAAGTAGGTTAAAACAAAAAGTAAGTTAAAATAAAAAAGTTTTCTAATGCAGCATGTACATTTTATTTTTGTTTATATTGTGTGGATTGAAACAGTGAAAACAAAAAGTAGGTTAAAACAAAAAGTAAGTTAAAATAAAAAAATTTTCTAATGCAGCATGTACATTTTATTTTTGTTTATATTGTGTGGATTGAAACAGTGAAAACAAAAAGTAGGTTAAAACAAAAAGTAAGTTAAAATAAAAAAGTAAGTTGAAACAAAAAGTAAGTTGAAACAAAAAGTAAGTTAAAACAAAAAAGTAAGTTGAAACAAAAAGTAAGTTAAAACAAAAAGTAAGTTAAACAGTAATTAGAGATCAACGCCGTTACGTGTCAACAAATTCAAGCTTTTTGCTTCATGGTTCTGGATCTAGTCCCCACGCCTTGTCTCCAGTCGCTCTCAAGTTAACCCTTTTATAGGATAATGAGAGAGTAATCGTCAGCTTGCAGAAATTTTGAGTGAGTTAACTGTTGAGAAAGTATATTTTTGTAACAGTTGATGTTGACCCAAACAACATCTGCCATTCTTCAAAATAACCTGGATCACAGAAAGTAATTGCTCGCATAACGCATTCTTATTGACGAAAAGGCTGAAGTAATGGTTAATGCTCGCATAACGCATTCTTATTAACGAAAAGGCTGAAGGGACATCGCGTTTAGCGAGCACATTACGCGCGAACGGCCTGTCGTGTTCGCTTACACGTAATGTGTAATAGGGAGAGCTATAAATATGTCAGCTCGTCACCTTGCTCTTGGCCAACTACTCGCAAAGGTCGAGGTTGCTGCCATTGCTTCTTCGCGTACTTCCTGGTCCGGTTATTTGTTGTAAAAGAATGCAGCAATAGAACGCAATGTCACTGTTGCCTGCTGACAATAAACATTTCCCTAGTTGCTGAACCGGAGCTTGCAGATAAAAGCAACTTTCAACATACAACATTCACAACAGTCAAGAGTAAAACTAACTAGGAAGGCTGTTCGCCCAAACCATACACCTGTATAAATATGTATACACTTTACTGCATACAGTTTAGCGCGAAAGCGGCGGAAGCCGAAAGCGCCCCCTACATTAGCAAGCATGCACACTGTGTGTATATAACGAACACTGTAAGAGACATCGTCTGAACATAATGAGCACTCTTATTAGACATCGTCTGAACATAAAAACTGCAACAGACACCGTCTGAACGTAACGAACACGATAATAGACACCGACTGTACATAATGAACACTGTAGCAGATACCGTTTGTACATAAACACTATAACCGACACCGTCTGAACGTAACGAACACCGTAACAGATACCGTCTGTACATAACGAACACTGTAACAGACACTGTCTGTATGTAACGAACACCGTAACAGACACCGTCTGTACATAACGAGCACTGTAACAGACACTGTATGTAACGAACACCGTAACAGATACCGTCTGTACATAACGAACACTGTAACAGACACTGTCTGTACATAACGAACACCGTCACGAACTACGTCTTCACAGATCGAACAACGATTCCACACGAGGAAGAGTTCTCGAGGTACACAGCAGTCAGTTTGACATAAAATTAATGTCCAATCACTTTCACATCAAGGACATGACCGCATGCCCCGTGTACAATTTCTAAGAATCCTCGCGGCTCAGTCAGGCAGTCAGGACAGTGACGGTCTTCAGCGTGTCCGAATTCTGGAACACGTCAGTGAGCACACGGCGCACGAAGCCTAAAATAAACACGTTCAGCAAATACTTCGGAATGCGTCACGCGCATGCGTAATAAAGTTGTCAGTTGGTAGGTGGGATGCATTGATTGTTAAAGTGTCTGTCACACTTAGACCGTTAGACCCGTCCCACGTGACGACAATCCCACAATAAGCCCACCTGTTGCCGACGAAAGTCGTCAGATAAGGTGGGGAGGGGTGGGATGCACCTGTGGAAAAAAGATATCGGTGAAATCATTTCTGCTGATGTGAGCATATACTCGTTTGAGAGTTGTGTAGGTGTACGTCTGTGTGCCGTGTGTATGGTGTGTGTGTGTGTGTGTGTATGTTTGTCGCGTTTCTGCGAGTCTAGTAAAAATTTGTAACGTGCATATTAGTGTATATTTATGCGATTGTGTGCGTGACTTTTGCACATAGCCCGAAGGGAGGAGAGAGGCTGTGAATGTTTAAAGGTCCGTATGATGCATATGATATAGAGTTTATAGACATTTGTTACGAGTCATCGTAAACGCACGTGTGTGGGTGTGTAAATTGTGTTTGTGTGTGTAAATTGTGTTGTGTGTGTGTGTAAATTGTGTTGTGTGTGTAAATTGTGTTGTGTGTGTGTAAATTGTGTTGTGTGTGTGTAAATTGTGTTGTGTGTATATTGTGTTGTATTTGTGTTTAAATTGTAATTGTGTTTGAGTTATTGCTGTAATTCTAGTAAGTATTTGTGACATGTGAATATTGATGTATTTATACATGTGTTAGAGAATATTAGTCTAGAAGAATGGAGTCCGTATGTTTGTGTAATTGAGCTATCTGTATGTACAGGCGTGCGTGCGTGCGTGTGCGTGTGTGTGTGTGTGTGTGCGTGTGTGTGTGTTTGTGTGTGTGTGCGTGCGTGTGTATGTGTCTGTTTGTGTGTGTGTGTGTGTGTGTGTTTGTTTGTTTGTGTGTGTGTGTGTGTGTGTGTGTGTTTGTTTGTGTGTGTGTGTTCATGCTTGTTTGGTACTATATAGAAGTTAGATGTAGATTAACGTCCACAGCTCTCAGGTTAATGACTACGTAGACCTTCACTCATATCTGTGTACGTCATTCAACGCCAATCTCACATTTTATCCAAAAAATATATTTGTAAAACTCAATAACGAAAAATAATTGCATCTGAAATACGCAAACTGTCACACCCATGCAAGCAATCAATACAATGCCTCCAGTAAACATAGTTCTTCATAACAATGCAAAGTGGGCAATCAAAATGATTTATAGGCACATAGTTTAAAAAAATTCAGTTACCGAGTCATCATATCAGCTTTCATCAGGACAGTCATCAAAATCAATGACACATATCACCTTTTATCAGGATAATACAGTCATAAAATCAATGACAAATGGACAACGAAAGATTTAAGCATGGAAAGCTTACGTGCGTATGTGATAGTTCATTGACCCCCATACAGCAACGGCATTTCATGGTCCAGTTACGCTTATCTTTATTGTCTCAAGGCTAATTAGCCAAAACATCGAATCTTGTAATTTCTTTTGTATCCATTGCGCATGAAGAGTTTTGAGCTTTCATACAGAATTAATTTATTTTAAATGTTTGGGAGCCTTCCTGTTTATATTATTATAGCCATTCCGAATTTTGCCGTGTAGAAAAACCGTTTTTGAAATTTCAGACAGTCAACTTTAATCTCGACTAAAGATTTGGGATTCAAAGCTGTTGAGTTGACAGAAGCAGTCACGTGGCCAGATGCTTGAGAATGGACGCACCGAGAAAAACGCGTAGATTATCTAATCATGCGCACCTGAGAGTATGCAACGGTACCTGAACGCGAGAGTCGGTCAGCTTCTAAAGGGCACAGGACTTGTCCTAGCAGAGTAGTCTTTGAGTATGGTCAACCAACCATGACTATTTTACAAAGGGCAAGACAAGAGGGAGATTATATCCAGAGGGGAAGATTATCATGCAAAACCCAAATTTTGTTTAAATACCCCATCTGGCGGAAATAAAATTCACTTGATTTTAGTCATGGCCCGTAGGTCCCTCAACGGTGATAGAAGCAGGAAAAGAACAATACCAGGAACTGTCTGATATGCTTCAAGGGACAAACCAACAAAGAGACAAAGCGACAAAGACAAGACACAAAGAAACAACGTCAACAACGACAACGGAAATTCATCTTAACTTGGAGATCTTGGCCCTGATGTTGTCTTGGTCCAAAGTCTACAGTCACTAAGGTACTATGAGCCAGAACCAAAGGAATAGGATGCCAGAGTATGTTAAACGGACCACAATTGGGAATTGTGACAGTAAAACTGTTTCCTAAGGGGTGCGCTAAGGTGAATTAGCAGGCTACGGTAATGTCCATATGACTAGGCATACTATCAAGTGGTCAGGCTATGAATGGATGTACCAAACAGTGGAAGTGAAGTGATTGAACATTGAATATGTTTGGACACTTAACTGGTAAACAAAACTCTTTCTCACAATGTACCGAAGAATCAAAACTA
Source organism: Sinotaia quadrata (assembly GCA_028829895.1). Lineage (NCBI taxonomy): Eukaryota > Metazoa > Mollusca > Gastropoda > Architaenioglossa > Viviparidae > Sinotaia > Sinotaia quadrata. Next base: position 1,991,250 of record CM054181.1, on the reverse strand, counting down.
TTGTTTGGAAACATAACTGGTAAACATAACTGGTAAACATAACTGGTAAACATAGTGCGTACATATAAAATAAATCATCGTACTAGCAAACTAGACCGAGCAAGCGACAATAATTTAAATAACTAGAGCCAAAATTCAGAGATCAATCCGCCAGTTGATATTTCCGGTGGCTAGAAATATCGTTCTGGGCACGGTCACCAGATGTCGCTTTAACGATGACGTTAGGGCGCGTAGACACGTACTACTTTTGTATCCAGTTCAGCTGTCCTAGATGGCAACGTTCTGCATAAATAAATGATTATTATTTGCAAGCCTATTTTTAATTCATCCCTTTGGAAGTGCTCAGGCGACAACGCGGCATCAAGTGCATAATGCATCTTTTCAATTTCACACCGGCTGACTTTCCGGGTGACGATTGAATCTCATCATGGTGACATCGACAGTTAAAAAAAAATAAAAAAATCAACAACTGCATTAAACGAAAGCTGACATGCCTCTTACCTCACTCCCATCCACCCCCCGTCACTAAACAACATGACAATCTAATCTATCCAAGGAAATGAATTAATCTAACAATGTGTGTTTTTTCCCTTCATAGTTAATTTCTTCACAGTTTTGAACCACTTTAGTGCAGAATCAGGATGACAATAATTCAGCAAGTCCAACAAACAGAAGCATTAAAACAACTCTAGTATTTGAAAAATTGCGAAGTAAATGCTCGCAAAATGAAGCAACTTTTCTGTATTGAAAAATAATTTATATAACATTTGGATAACTTTATGTACACTTATTCCCCTTTTAAAACTAGTTAGAATTTTAGCTCTGTATTAAAAAAAATAATTTATATTACATTTGGATAACTGTATACAGAGTCCCCACACCCCCTTTAAAACTAGTTAGAATTTTAGTTCTTTTTGCCAAAGCTGGTTCGCAGTATGAATTAGTTTAACAACTTGAGCACTATGTAACTTATGTGAAGGTAAAGATCGATTAAAACAGAAAGAAGTGGAAAGTGAAAACTGTTAGTGTTAGTTTATGTGGTTATTTGAATAAAACTTCCAATTACTCAAAACCATCCGAAGACTTCCTACAATCATCATCGTCGTCGTCGTCATCATCATCATCATCATTTTCTTAAAACTACAATAGTAATAGATCTTGAAGTCTAAAGCAGTTTTGCCTACATAATAACAGTTTTATTACCATTTAAACAAACTACTTGAACTTACCACTGTACACAGACACACACACACACACACACACACACACACACACACACACACACACACACACACACCACACACACACACACAGACAAAAACTCACCATTCCTTTATATTGATGTGCAGTTAACTCAACCTGGTCTGTTTCGTGACGTGACTAGTTCAATAAATTTCTGTTTCGTGATGTGACTAGTTCAATAAATGTCTGTTTCGTGATGTGACTAGTTTAATAAATGTCTGTTTCGTGATGTGACTAGTTCAGTACATGTCTGTTTCGTTACGTGACTAGTTCAGTACATGTCTGTTTCGTTACGTGACTAGTTCAGTACATGTCTGTTTCGTGACGTGTGATTTTTTTTAATTATCTGCTTGTGACGTGATTAGTGGTGAATAATTTAAATGCCTGGGTTTTTTGTCGTACAATGAAACTAGTCTATTAAATGCCCGGATCTAGTGTGGGTAGCACGTTTATTACATAGTGTGTCTACTACATTTAATGTATGGATGTGGTGTGGCTACTACATTAAATGTATGGGTCTGGTGTAATGACAGTATGGGTCTGGGTGGCTACTACATTAAATGAATGGATTTGGATGTTACTAATGCATGGATTTGGTGTTACTACTTCATTAAATGTATGGATTTGGTGTTACTACTTCATTAAATGTATGGATTTGGTGTTACTACTTCATTAAATGTATGGATTTGGTGTTACTACTTCATTAAATGTATGGATTTGGTGTTACTACATCATTAAATGTATGGATTTGGTGTTACTACTTCATTAAATGTATGGATTTGGTGTTACTATTGCATTAAATACATGGATCTGGCCTGGCTATTGCAGAAAAGGCCCGTTTCATGAATGCCACTTTCCTTATAGGTTTGACCTAATCTTTCCTCAACCACTCAACAAATAAACAAGGAATTGCCGAGGAATCATTGAAAAGACTTTTCTTTGACATACAGTCCTCAATTGTTTTAGAATCAGCTAACTTTCGACATAACGGATTGATAATCTCACCTTCCCACTGTATTGCTTGTCTTAAAGTCTCCTGATTTCGACATAACAGATTGATAATCTCACCTGTATTGCTTGTCTTAAAGTCTCCTGATTCCGACATAACGGATTGATAATCTCACCTGTACTGCTTGTCTTAAAGTCTCCTGATTTCGACATAACGGATTGATAATCTCACCTTTCCACTGTACTGCTTGTCTTAAAGTCTCCTGATTTCGACACAACATAGTACTCATCTCGCTACACCTGTACTGCTTGTCTTAAAGTCTTCTGATTTCGACACAACATAGTACTCATCTCGCTATACTGTTGAATTCGGCATATGTGCACCACGTGACCTCAGGAGCGCGTGTCTGTCTGACGATGAGGAGACGGGAGGGACATGGAGGTCAAGGGAAATGATGTGCACATGTCGTTTTCGACGTTATCTTTACAGGCCACCCCACCCCACCGCGCCCACCCCCCAGCCATGTGGTTCAGTATGACGGAAACTCTAGAGAGGCACATGATGGCTAGGGACTAGTGTGGTCTTATACGCGTGTCTGTAAGTAAATGTGTGTTTGCATGTATTTGTATATTAGTGTGTGCATGTGTCTGCGTGTGTGAGCATTTGTCCGTATGTGTGCACAATGGCTAGAAAACGACAGTTCAATCAATATTGTACAAGGGCTGTTTATAAATCAATAATAGATGCATAGTTATGCATACATACATACAAATATATTTATACATATCTACAAATATATTTATACATATCTACAAATATACATTGCATACAAATATATTTATACATATCTACATACAAATATACATTACATACACATATATTTATACATATCTACAAATATACATTACATACAAATATATTTATACATATCTACATACAAATATATATATTAACATATCTATATACAAATATAAATAAATAAATACTGTTACAAGAAACTGTAAGAAAGAATGAAGTTAGAGATGAATAAACTTTAAACTTAGCATTTGTTCCCAGATTATATTTTACAGGGAAGAAGCAGCCTTTTAGTTTTTTACCGGAATCTTCTGGTTTACTGATTTATAAACCTCCATGATCAAGGTAGACATGAGAATTATAATTATTTACCAACAGTGGGTAGGTGTAAAGATACACTGCACTATGGCAAATTATGCTCTACTACAACGTGGAATTCCTGGTACAAGGAAATTACTGGAAATTGCTACATTGTTTTGCTTGATGGAACTAATACGATGAAGGAGTGCCAGATTAGCCTTGAGGGAATTAATATGGTGAAGGAGTGCCAGATTAGCCTTGAGGGAATTAATATGGTGAAGGAGTGCCAGATTAGCCTTGAGAGATTAGTGGCTCATCAGTGTTCTAAAACATACAAGAGAAACATGTGGAACTGACAGTACATTTTTGAAAATGAACTTGTGACTGTTACAAAATACTATTGCGGCAATTGTCTGGACAATGTTATGTACATGCTATTACCATTATAATCTCATTACTCATTTCTGATCTCTGATAAGAATGATCCTGCGATTTATATTGAGACTTATCTGCTGAATTTTTGTTAGGATATAAGACTGTATAGATATTGAATTTATTCTAACATCGTTTCATGAAAATATTGATGTCAATTAATATTTTTCATTGTATTTGTTATATGTATATTTTATTTTTGATTTAATAAATTTATTTTAAAATGTATTGACCTTCTTACACATATTGATACCATATGTTGGAGGAGAAAGTGTGTGGATTGGGGCTCAGTAAATATAGATTAAAAGACGGATTTTTCTTCTCCTTTGGTAAGAAGTTATCCGCATACAGAAATATTATGTGACGATAAATGTTTGTCTTTAATGTTGTGGAAGAGAGAAAATATTTACAGCGCCCGCATATCCGCCAAGTGAGAGAGATGAGTGGTATCTTTTGGAGAATTATTAATAACATAAATTAAGATTCTCATCCCTTGTAATGATTAATGATTAAATAATAATCATAACCATTAAAAAGTGTGGCATATACATACATAATTACGAGCATGCGCATTTATAGTTTCCGTTCGCAAAGGCATGAGTGCTGTCGGGAGGGGAAAAATCCCACCTCAAACATTTTCTGCTGAGCACGCAACCCAAGTGCGCCTCCACCAGCTGTTAACTCTCAAATGTGGGCAGTATATTTTCACTCTGGAGATTTCAGATCGATAACTATATTATTCTCATCTACGTAGTTGATTATACTAGTCTAAACATTTACGTGCAGATGAAGAGAAAAAAAAAACAAGAAAAAAGTGAAGGGTGGACAACAGCTGAGAGTATGCATTTAATTTGCAATAAATTACGCGTCTGGCTGTTTTCATATGGGCCGGAGTGTCCCATGTAGATTGTACAGAACAGCCAAGGGGGTGGGCGCCATAGTAACGCACTACTCTGACGTTAATGGAGGACGTTTTCACCAAAACGTGTCGTCACTGGTGTAGTCTTCTGTCAACTCATTGTACTGAAGACATTTTTAATGGATAGAATCTGTCAAACATAGTGTCAACTCATTGTACTGAAGACATTTTTAATGGATAGAATCTGTCAAACATAGTGTCAACTCATTGTACTGAAGACATTTTTAATGGATAGAATCTGTCAAACATAGTGTCAACTCATTGTACTGAAGACATTTTTAATGGATAGAATCTGTCAAACATAGTGTCAACTCATTGTACTGAAGACATTTTTAATGGATAGAATCTGTCAAACATAGTGTCAACTCATTGTACTGAAGACATTTTTAATGGATAGAATCTGTGATGCACGATTATTGTTACTTTGTTGAACTGATGAAAGTTTTCGAATTTTGTTACGTTTAAAACCAGACATGTGGTTTCAACTGAAACAAGACAAATTTTACGTTTAAAACCAGACATGTGGTTTCAACTGAAACAAGACAGATTGTTACGTTTAAAACCAGACATGTGGTTTCAACTGAAACAAGACAGATTGTTAAGTTTAAAACCAGACATGTAGTTTCAACTGAAACCAGACAAGTAGTTTGAGCTGAAACCAGACAGTTAGTTAAGACTTAAACCAGACAGGTAGTTGGAGCTGAAACCTGACTTTTTTTTAAGATTAAAACCAGACTGGCAGTTGGGGCTGAAACCAAACTGATAGTTAAATCTTAAATCAGACAGGTAGATGGAGCTGGAACCAAACTGATAGTTAAATCTTAAATCAGACAGGTAGTTGGAGCTGAAACCAGACAGATAGTTAAAACCTGACACGTATTTGGAGCTGAAACCAGACAATGCTAAAACCAGACAGGTACTCTGAGCTGAAACCAGAAGGATATTTAAAGCTAGATTCAGACAGGTATTAGGAGCTGAAACCAGACATATAGTTAAGGCTAAAACTAGACAGGTACTTGGAGCTGAAAACAGACATATAGTTAAGGCTAAAACCAGACCTACACTTGGAGCTGAAAACAGACATATACTAAGGCTAGAACCAGACAGGTACTTGGAGCTGAAACCAGACATATAGTTAAGGCTAAAACCAGACAGATACTTGGAGCTGAAACCAGACATATAGTTAAAGCTAAAACCAGACAGATACTTGGAGCTGAAACCAGACAGATAGTTGGCTAAAACCAGACAGACACTTGGAGCTGAAACCAGACATATAGATAAAGCTAAAACCAGACAGATACTTGGAGCTGAAACCAGACAGATGGTTAAGGCTAGAACCAGACAGATACTTGGAGCTGAAACCAGACATATAGTTAAGGGTAGAACCAGACAGATACTTGGAGCTGAAACCAGACAGATAGTTAAGGCTAAAACAGTGAAGCGTAAAAAAGCGAAGATATCTTTTGTTTTTTAATTTTTAAGCCACCACTGTATAACTATAAATGTAAGATTTGCTCTAAAATGCGCTTAAAGTTATCCTTGGAGAGACAATAGTTCCTGTATGTGGTTTTAGATTACGGGAGTCATAAGGAATTATGATAATGTACTGGAATATTTCCTGTGTGTGGTTTTAGATTACGGAAGTCATAAGGAATTATGATAATGTACTGGAATATTTCCTGTGAAACTCTTGAACGACTGTTATTATTGTCTTACTAAGATTGCTAAGTTCGCACTACAAACGACTGTTATTATTGTCTTACTAAGATTGCTAAGTTCGCACTACAAACGACTGTTATTATTGTCTTACTAAGATTGCTAAGTTCGCACTAAAACGACTGTTATTATTGTCTTACTAAGATTGCTAAGTTCGCACTACAAACGACTGTTATTATTGTCTTACTAAGATTGCTAAGTTCGCACTACAAACGACTGTTATTATTGTCTTACTAAGATTGCTAAGTTCGCACTACAAACGACTGTTATTATTGTCTTAGTAAGATTGCTAAGTTCGCACTACAAACGACTGTTATTATTGTCTTACTAAGATTGCTAAGTTCGCACTACAAAACCTGACGCACGACCCATTAAAAAAAAAAATTTGCTGTGCACGCAGACGTGCATTTAATATAAATGATATCTTTGGTGGGGGATGTCACAAAACGGGCGGCTCGTTACAAGCCGACCTCGAGCTGAAGTTAGAGATGCAAGGGGTGAAGTCTAATTTTGGCCTGCTCCGGTGCACCTCCAAGAAAAGCCCGGTGACGTATGCCAGTACTACGTCGCGTCAAGTTGTTACATAGACACACATGACATACTCCATTGATGTTTGGGTGGGGCCCACTTTATTAATGTCATGCCAAGGAACGTTTTATTGGCGGTGTGTGTTGTGAGTGTGTATCATAAATGTGAATAAATGGACGAACAGACGAACGGTGCAAAACAATAGTACAAATTCTTTCGTCCCTCTCAAAAACTATGAATAACAAGAGAGTTGAAAGATGTTTAAATCAGGTTATTTATTTCCCGATTTAAAAGGGGCACTACTCTTTCGCACAGTGATTAATCATTCATTCAACTTTCCAATGTCATACACTCTGTGGGAAATAAGGGGAGATGAAAATGATGAAATTCAAAATATAAAATAAAGGTTAATTACACAATTCTTATGCGGCAAATGGGGCCGCTTTAACAACAGTTCACATGTAAAATAAGCATTACTTTTAACATTAGAGTTCTTATTTTGCAAACGATATAATAGTGTTCATTTTCTTGAGTCCTAGGGTTAAGTATGTGCGCGTTAGCCGTGCTAATTATTACTCACTATTAATGTCAGAGTTCCAAGGAGATGACGTAATCTCACACGTCACTTATAAGCGGCACTTCAAAGTGAAGATCGACGCAATGGAGGCGTCGCATTACAGGTGAAGATTCTGCAGAATCTAGGCACCACTTTCAGATTATCACTGGGGAGAAATCTGAAATTTAGCTGACTGTTGTCAGCCTCGATAATTATCGTTGTACCGGTTGTCGTGGAAACGGACCCCCCAACGACGTTTAGCATTATCGGGTAGAGTCGTCCAGTGGGATGTGTCGTCGCATTACATTGAGTGTAGAACTCCGGATTGTCTGTGAGACGATCACGGTGCTAGCCTCTCAATTCGCGGGATAGACTGCCAAAACGAACTCAGACAGGGGGAAGAACAAGTTGGTCCCTCGTGTCGTTAGCTGCATACAACCAGCGTCGCATGCATCGGGTTTTCTTTGGACAGTGAACTTTCCACTTTGCCAACAATTATACTGAGTAATTTTGCCTCGTTACTCAATATATGGCATCAGACAGATGGAAAACGGATGGAAAGAGATTATTGCAGCTTTCCTTTATGAAATCTCTGTACATGAGATAATTCATACGTGAAGTTAGACTGGCTTCAGACGAATCGACGTTTTCAACATTCAGAATAAAAGTCTTCATTTCGCCTCTTATATAGCTTTACTGAAGGTCTCCAAAACTTCCAGAAGCTATGTCCTGTGACATGATTTTTGCCTTGGATATATAGTGGTAATCGTGATGCACGCTTTTCTGTGGTCAATTCTAATGCGCACTGGCCATTTCACTCGTCAACAACATGTGACGGTATTGCGCAGTTGTCCCAATTTATTTAATATACATATTCTTCATAAACTAATACATATATTCAATATGATATATTAACACACACTGCGTCACGAACGTCTGTCTACTAAAGAGATCTTAGGTGACCGTTACTGGAAGTTACATGCTAAATACGAAAAATAACGAAACTCGGATTACTTCAATTAGTTTTGTTAGCGTTTTTTTTTTTAAAATGAAATAAAATATAATTTCGGTCCCTCATTTCCTGTGACAACCCCCTTCTTAAAATTGATTGGAGCTCACAGAGTGGAAATCAAATAGGAACAAAAATAATTTTATTTCACACGATAGTCCCCACAGGAATTATATGCGCATCTGTGGAGAGACTATCCTCTCTCTTGTTTATATCGCGGTTATGGCATGCCGGGATAATGCATCGGCACCCGAATTTTCTCGGCCCGCGATGTGTTCGACAACGAAGCTATACTCCTGTAGCAGGAGTGTCCATCTAGTTAGCCTAGCGTTATCATACATGCTAGTGCGCAGATATGTCAGCGGCTTATGATCGCACTGCAGGATGAATGGTTTAGAGTACAGATAAGCACTAAATTTCTTGAGTGCCCATACGATTGCTAAGCACTCTTTTTCAATCGTAGAATACCGTGTCTCACGATCTAACAGTTTCTTAGAAGCGTATGCTACCGGTAGGTATTCGTCATCTGTCTCTTGGAGAAGTATGGCACCGAGGCCTTCGTCTGATGCGTCGGTCCTGACAATAAATCTTTTGTCAAAGTCTGGTAACTGTAGGACGGGTTTACTGGTCAAGATGTCCTTCACTTTTTCGAGGGCGGTGCTACACTCTGCCGTCCATCGTATTTTCGTGGGTTGTTTGTTTCCAGTTAAGTCCGTCAGTGGTTTAAGAAGCGTACTGAAGTTTGGGACAAATTTTCGGTAGTACCCCACTAGCCCCAAAACTGCCCTGACCTGTTTCTTTGTAGTCGGTAAGGTCATGTCACGAATGGCTGCAGTCAAGTCTAGATTTGGGCCTATTTGTCCGTCACTTATGATATGGCCAAGAAACTCAATCTCCCGAAAGCCCGCGCGTACTTTGGTGGGTTTCACGGTCAATTTATGGCGCTCGAGAATGTCAAGTAGACCACCCACTGAAGATAAATGTTGGTCCCATGTTCCTGTTGCTACCAGAATGTCATCAAAGAAATTCAATGCGTCAACGCTCTCTAACGGTAATTTTCGCATGAAGCGCGCAAATGTTGCGGGTGCGTTCGCTAGTCCGAACGGTAGTCGGCAAAACTGAAATAAGCCTAACGGGGTTGGAAAGGCTGTTTTTGGTCTGTCGTCAATAGCAACTGACAGTTGCCAGTACCCTTTGCACATGTCAAACTTCGAAAAGTAATGTGCCTTAGTTAGTTTTGCGAATAATTCGTCCTGATTTGGAATAGGTTCCGCATCGAATTCAGTTATCTCATTTAACTGTCTGTAGTCCACACAAAAACGAAGCGTACCGTCTTTCTTTTTAACTAAGACGACCGGTGATGAATATGGGGAGATTGACTGTTCAATCACGCCCTGTTCTTGCATTTCACGCACCTGTTCTGCTATGTACTTTGTGCTCTCATATTTCTGTGGGTACTGTTTTAAGCGTATCGGTTTGTCACTTAAAAGTTTGATGCGGTGTTCAACCAAATCTGAGTGGCCCGGTTGGTCGGTGAATATGCGCGCATGTCTGTGTAAGAGTTCTGACATTGCGTCGCGCTGTTCGACAGTTAAGTTCGAGTCAATATCGACTTGATCGACTGTAACTGCGGGGTTAGGCGTGGTTTCGGCGGACATCATGTCTGTTCTGAAATTGGAGTCTTCCAATTGTATCAGTGCGACATTCACGTTTTGTATCTGTTCGTCGCTGCGTTCATAGTAACGCTTGAGCATATTTATGTGATAGATTTTCTGCTTATTTCCTATCTGTATGCTATAATCGTTCTGCTTCACACGCTTAATAACGCGGTAGGGTCCACGCCAGTGCATTTGCATGCGGTTGTTATGCGTGGGCCGCAAGAGTAACACGAGCTGACCTGGTTCGAGGTCACGTTCCACAGCCGTACGGTCAAAATTTCGCTTGTATCGGGGTTGTTTTTCGCGAATGTTTTCCTGTGCTAAGTGACATGTCTCGGTCAGACGTTGACGTAGTTCGGCTACGTACGTGTGAACATCTTTACCATCGGTCACAGTGTCTCCCTTGACCCATGTTTCTTTTATTAGTTTAAGGGGACCACGAGGTTGCCTGCCGTATAGTAGTTGGAACGGTGAGTAGCCCGTACTCTCTTGTGGGAGTTCGCGATACGCGAAGAGTAATGGTGCTAGAAAACGTGGCCACTGGTCGGGTTGTTCCGAGGCCATTTTAATTAACATTTTCTTTATCGTACCGTTGAAACGTTCAACGGCACCATTAGACTGAGCGTGATATGGTGATGAGAACAACTGTTTACACGCCAGTAGACGCATTGTTTCAGCCATCATTGCTGAGGTGAATTGAGTGCCCTGGTCACTCAATATCTCTCGGGGAACGCCCGTGCGAGAAAATACGTCTATTAAAGCGTCTGCGACTTCTATTGCTGTGATGCCCTTTAATGCGACTGCTTCTGGATATCGTGTTGCAAAATCCACGATTGTTAGGATATAGCGATATCCTCCTTCGGCCGCGGAAATGATTGGGCCAATAATGTCTACTGCGACTTTTAGGAATGGTTCCTCTACTGTTGGTACTATCTCGAGGGGAACTCGACTGACACGCCCTCGGTCGATATGTTGTTGACACTGCGTACATGTACGAACGTACGAGCGAACATCCCTACTCAGGCCTGGCCAAAAAAAGTCCTCGCGAATCCGTTGTTCAGTGCGACGTGCGCCCTGATGTCCGGACATGATTGAGTCGTGTGCAAAGCTAAGAATCAGCTGTCTGAGTGGTGTAGGGGTAAATAAACACGTGGTGCTTCTAGTATCATTTTCCTTAAAGTCGGTGCGCCGAAACGCTAGTCCGTCCTTCAGGAAATACGTCATTGTTGCGCACTTGCTGGACGTAGTAGTGTTTTTCCGTGCCAGCTTTAGCATTGAGGACAAACTTTTGTCCTCCTGCTGCAGGTGACTGAGTTGACTTGTGGTCAACTGCGGAAATGTGTTCTCGACTATCTTTAGAGCTGGGGGTCCTTGTTTACTACGTTCCCGTTGTGCTCTAGTGGTTACGGGGAGAACAGGATAGATGCCATCAGTGTGTGCGTCACACTGACCGGGCGATAGTATGAATCCGAACTGCATGTCTCTTATCACTGCGGCGGTGACTGTACCGGAAAATACGGGTGACGTAACATGTACAGTGGCTCTTGGACATGTACTAAGGTGTCCCATAACACATCGAATGCGGACACTACCTCTTAGATACTGTTCAGGGCGTACAAGTTTAGCATTTATGCAGCTTATGGACGCGCCTGTATCGACCAGTATTTTGACTTTTTGTCCGTTTACTGTAGCCTGTTGGGTCTTTAGAGTTGCACCTGTTTCAGTGCATACCTTTACATCACGTGGACTGGGACAGTTCTGAGAACTATGCCCCTTCCCTTTGCAAGTGTAACATGTCATTGGTGGGGAGTCACGGGTGTGACGTCGTACGTCTTGTGACTTAGTATATGTCCGCTGTACCGGTTCGGGTTTTTCCGATTTCGTCATTGGTCGGTTCGATTTCGGTGTATACTTCTGCCGATTTGTAAGAGGAGGGCGTGGCGCACTCCTCGTAATTACCGGATCAGGGTAATCATTATACGTGTCTGCTAACTTCAACATATCACAGAAGTTAGTCGGGGGATTTCGCTGCAAATATGTCGTCATTGCAGGCGGAGCAATATGGAGAAATTGATCTCTTAATATCAAATCAAATAGGCCCTCATATGTCTTCTGGATATCTGTCAAATCAATCCATCTATCAAGATAATGGCGTAACCGGGTACCGAAGGCTTGCATGGTGTCATTTGCTTTGGGTATGGCCCTCCTAAACATTTTTCTAAAGCCTTCTGCTGTACATTGAAAAGTACGCATCAAACCCGTTTTGAGATCTGCATAAGTAATAGCGGGATCGCGCGTTAGATCAGTAAATGCGCGCGAGCTTTCACCTTGAAGTATTTGACCTAGTTGTTGTTTCTTTTCAATGTCAGTGTAATTAAAGTTGGCAATGAAACTGTCAAAGCGTGTCAAAAACTCGTCAATCGTCTCGACTTCAGGGTTAAAGAAAGCTAGCCGTGTACGGGGTTTATTTAATTCGGCCTGTTGCTTAGCAGTCCCATCTAACAACTTCTCTCTAGCTGTTACCTCTTGCTTAGCTAATTCAAGCTGTTCCTGATGTGCTCTAGCTTTTAACTTAAGCTTTTTCTCTTCTACTTCCTGCCTTTTATCTTCTAAATCCCTAGCTGACTGAATCTTTAATAACTCTATTTCTCTCATATCTTGGATTTCTTTCTCTTTAAAATCTCTCGCCTCTTTCGCTCTTTTTTCCTCTAGCTCTCTCAGGTTTTGCATCTCTAGCTGTTTAGCTAACTGTCTCTTATCTTCTAGCTCTATAGCCTCTTTCGATCTTTTTTCCTCTAGCTCTCTCGCCTCTTTCGATCTTTTTTCCTCTAACTCTCTCGCCTCTTTCGATCTTTTTTCCTCTAACTCTCTCGCCTCTTTCGATCTTTTTTCCTCTAACTCTCTCAAAGTTTGCATCTCTAAATCCTTAGCTACCTGTCTCTTTTCTTCTAGCTCATTTTTCTTATCCTCTAACTCTCTCGCCTCTTTCGCCTCATTTTCTTTCGCAACATACCATTTAGCTATCTCCTCATCCACGTATTTCTTTAACTCGGCTTTCTCATACCCGAATTCTCTGCCCATAGCCATGAGTTCTTTCTTTATGTTTACTAGCTCGGCCATTTTAAAAATTGCTAGTTATCACGAGTATGGATAAAGTGACTTAGAATATTCGCGGGATTTTGACCTCTGTAGGTCACAAGTGGTGCAATGGTGTGTGTATGAACACCAGCCACCACGTGATTAGGATTATTACAAACACGAGTAAAAGAAATCCTAATCGGAAATTTGCAAAGTTAGCAAAATTAGCAAAACAACAGTTGCTAATGTAGCGTACAAAATATCGATCTATGTACGTCTAAACACGAGTCGGTACGCGTTAACGATAATAGCGTAAAGATTATAAAACTTATTTCAACACAATAATAATAAGTCTTATCAAAATCCAGTTCACCTAAGTCTCAATAGCAAGCCCTAACATGCAATAAACAATGCATAATGGTGATGAGATAGAAAAGCAGGAAAGAGATGACACTTTCTTACAACAACACAATTTACCTTGTCAGATCACGGTCAGTGGTCACCAGAATGTCACAAAACGGGCGGCTCGTTACAAGCCGACCTCGAGCTGAAGTTAGAGATGCAAGGGGTGAAGTCTAATTTTGGCCTGCTCCGGTGCACCTCCAAGAAAAGTCCGGTGACGTATGCCAGTACTACGTCGCGTCAAGTTGTTACATAGACACACATGACATACTCCATTGATGTTTGGGTGGGGCCCACTTTATTAATGTCATGCCAAGGAACGTTTTATTGGCGGTGTGTGTTGTGAGTGTGTATCATAAATGTGAATAAATGGACGAACAGACGAACGGTGCAAAACAATAGTACAAATTCTTTCGTCCCTCTCAAAAACTATGAATAACAAGAGAGTTGAAAGATGTTTAAATCAGGTTATTTATTTCCCGATTTAAAAGGGGCACTACTCTTTCGCACAGTGATTAATCATTCATTCAACTTTCCAATGTCATACACTCTGTGGGAAATAAGGGGAGATGAAAATGATGAAATTCAAAATATAAAATAAAGGTTAATTACACAATTCTTATGCGGCAAATGGGGCCGCTTTAACAACAGTTCACATGTAAAATAAGCATTACTTTTAACATTAGAGTTCTTATTTTGCAAACGATATAATAGTGTTCATTTTCTTGAGTCCTAGGGTTAAGTATGTGCGCGTTAGCCGTGCTAATTATTACTCACTATTAATGTCAGAGTTCCAAGGAGATGACGTAATCTCACACGTCACTTATAAGCGGCACTTCAAAGTGAAGATCGACGCAATGGAGGCGTCGCATTACAGGTGAAGATTCTGCAGAATCTAGGCACCACTTTCAGATTATCACTGGGGAGAAATCTGAAATTTAGCTGACTGTTGTCAGCCTCGATAATTATCGTTGTACCGGTTGTCGTGGAAACGGACCCCCCAACGACGTTTAGCATTATCGGGTAGAGTCGTCCAGTGGGATGTGTCGTCGCATTACATTGAGTGTAGAACTCCGGATTGTCTGTGAGACGATCACGGTGCTAGCCTCTCAATTCGCGGGATAGACTGCCAAAACGAACTCAGACAGGGGGAAGAACAAGTTGGTCCCTCGTGTCGTTAGCTGCATACAACCAGCGTCGCATGCATCGGGTTTTCTTTGGACAGTGAACTTTCCACTTTGCCAACAATTATACTGAGTAATTTTGCCTCGTTACTCAATATATGGCATCAGACGGATGGAAAACGGATGGAAAGAGATTATTGCAGCTTTCCTTTATGAAATCTCTGTACATGAGATAATTCATACGTGAAGTTAGACTGGCTTCAGACGAATCGACGTTTTCAACATTCAGAATAAAAGTCTTCATTTCGCCTCTTATATAGCTTTACTGAAGGTCTCCAAAACTTCCAGAAGCTATGTCCTGTGACATGATTTTTGCCTTGGATATATAGTGGTAATCGTGATGCACGCTTTTCTGTGGTCAATTCTAATGCGCACTGGCCATTTCACTCGTCAACAACATGTGACGGTATTGCGCAGTTGTCCCAATTTATTTAATATACATATTCTTCATAAACTAATACATATATTCAATATGATATATTAACACACACTGCGTCACGAACGTCTGTCTACTAAAGAGATCTTAGGTGACCGTTACTGGAAGTTACATGCTAAATACGAAAAATAACGAAACTCGGATTACTTCAATTAGTTTTGTTAGCGTTTTTTTTTTTAAAATGAAATAAAATATAATTTCGGTCCCTCATTTCCTGTGACAGGGGACAAGAATATTTTCATTTCACAGAGCCAAAATCAATAAGGCAGATAATATTTACAATTGTAGTGCTTTTTATATTAAAATATGTTTATTAGATTTCACTTTAAAAATTTGTGTCAGTTCGTACATCGCTTTAGGTTCGATAACTCGTCAGTTATATGAGACGTTGAAGGTTGTGGTATGAGTCCCGTTTGAACTGGGACTGCCTGTGACCTAAACCTGGATCCGAGACACGGGTCTCGAATCCTGAATCCTTTCCTCGCCTGGCAACGATTCAACTGTCACCCTGACATGCGTACCCAACACTGCGAAGTAATCTTATCTCGACACTAACTAGAATTATCACTGACTTCATTAACATTCTTAGCTTCTGTTTCCCCACTCAACCTCGCACTATTTTCCCAACCTGTTAAATAAACAACAATAATAACGAGAGCGCAGAAATAACAAAAGATGACAATACTACTACTGTTACTAATGAGTTGACAGAAGATTATTGTGTACGTTCTTGTGTGTCTGAAGCAGTTATTTTACCCACATAAACAGTTGTCATGCACTAAAAATTTCGCTTATGCATGTCATTCAGTTAAAACATCTCGCTTGGTGGATGCTGTGTAGGAATGACACGTCACACACTGTGCATCGAGAAATGACATAACGTTTTAAGTATACGACGTAGAAATGAATTGTTAGACTAAATATATGCGATCTTAGAATGACATTTTAAAACTTAATATATGTGATTTAGGAAAACAGCTTAAATTTAATGTGCCATAATATGAGTATAATATCATAACGCTTAAATTTAATGTGCCATAATATGAGTATAATATCATAACGCTTAAATTTAAGGTGCCATAATATGGGTACAATGTAATAACGCTTACATTTAATGTGCCATAATAATATGGGTATAATGTAATAACGCTTAAATTTAATGTGCCATAATATGGGTACAATGTAATAACGCTTAAATTTAATGTGCCATAATATGGGTATAATGTAATAACGCTTAAATTTAATGTGCCATAATATGGGTATAATGTAGTAACGCTTGCGATCTAGGAGGAACGAAGTGTGCAGTCTTGAATAGCATCTTAAAGAGTACGATCTACAGTGACGTTTTAAAGAGTACGATCTACAGTGACGTCTTAAAGAGTACGATCTACACTCTACAGTGACATCTTAAAGAGTACGATCTACAGTGACGTCTTAAAGAATACGATCTACAGTGACGTCTTAAAGAGTACGATCTACAGTGACGTCCTAAAGAGTACGATCTACAGTGACGTCTTAAAGAGTACGATCTACAGTGACGTCTTAAAGAGTACGATCTACACTCTACAGTGACAGCTTAAAGAGTACGATCTACAGTGACGTCTTAAAGAATACGATCTACAGTGACGTCTTAAAGAGTACGATCTACAGTGACGTCTTAAAGAGTACGATCTACACTCTACAGTGACGTCTTAAAGAGTACGATCTACAATGACCTCTTAAAGAGTACGATCTACAGTGACGTCTTAATAAATATGATCTACAATAACGTCTTAATCGTGTGATCTACAATGACGTCATAATACGTGTGATCTACAGTGACGTCTTAATAAATCTGATCTTCAATGACGTCATAATGCTATAATCTACAATGACGTCTTAATGCGTGCGATCTACAATAACGTCCTAAACAATAACGTCTTAATGCGTGTGATCTACAATGACGTCTTAATTCGTGCGATCTACAATAACGTCCTAATGCGTGTGATCTACAATGACGTCTTAATGCAAACAATCTACATTGACGTCTTAAATGCGTGTGATCTACAGTGACAACTTAATCAATCTGATCTACAATGATGTCTTAATGCGTGTGATCTACAATGACCTCTTAATGCGTACGATCTACAATGACGTTTTAATGCGTGTGGTCTACAATGACGTCTTAATTCGTGTGATATACAATAACGTCTTAATGCGTGTGATCTACAGTAACGTCTTCATGCATACAATCTACAGTGACATCTTAATGTGTGTGATTTATAATGACGTCTTAATGCGTAAGATAGATAGATAGAGGATGGATGGATGGATGGATGGACGGACGGACGATAGATATGTGTATGTGTGCATGTGTCTGTACGTTTAAATATTTAATTACAAAACTTCAAAACTTCAAACTATTCAAGTTTATTTATCTACTTCAATTTGAAATTTCTCCAAGTTAATAATGTTGACGTCAGAGACAAACTTCATCAACCGTCGCCAAGACAATACCTAATAACTGAGCAGCTAGGTATCAGATAGAACGTCAGCTACAAGAACTTCACAAGAAAGGGAGGAAATTGACCTGGGAGTCATTAAAAAGAAATGCCAGTATAATTATTAGCGGACGTGTTACAATCAGCTTGAATTTCGCGAATTTCTCTCCCTTTGTTAGTGCACTGGCAAACGTCTTCACATAGTCCGAAGGCTTGGAAGGTGCTATTTGTGGAAAAGTGCTTTGTGTGGAAAGATACAGGATGTGGAAAACTACAGTGTGTGCGTGGAAAGATACAGGATTTGGAAAACTACAGTGTGCGTGGAAAGATACAGGATGTGGAAAACTACAGTGTGCGTGGAAAGATACAGGATGTGGAAAACTACAGTGTGCGTGGAAAGATACAGGATGTGAAAACTACAGTGTGTGCGTGGAAAGGTACAGGATGTGGAAAAGTACAGTGTGTGTGTGGAAAGGTACACTGTGTGCGTGGAAAGGTACAGGATGTGGAAAGGTACAGTATGTGCGTGGAAAGGTAAAGTGTGTAGAAAGGTACAGTGTGTGGAAAGGAACAGTGTATGGTACAGTGTGTGGAAAGATACAGGATGTGGAAAAGTGCAGTTTGTGGAATGTTATGGGGATTGTAAATGTACAGGATATGGAAAGGTACAGTGTGTGGAAAGGAAAATGATGTTGAAAGATACAGGGTGTGGAAAAATGCAGTGTGTGGGAAAGTGCAGGGTGTGGAATGTGTGTAAGGTAGAAAGGAGTTTATAGATGAGACATGCCTGAAATTTAGCGCTGTCTTAATTTGACTTTTGCATCTTTTGTTTTTTGTAACCTTTTATCTACTTCAGACTGCAGTGACTACTGTACTCTACCGGATCACATTGGTATCTGCATCCAGTGTTGTCATCGAACTTAACAGTAAACGTGTTGCTGTAAGGTGATTCCTGTGAATTGTGTTTGAGAGCCAATACACAAAAATTGAGGCTTGAGTTTGGTCTGGAGAATTCACAAAGATTATTTTGAACATTCCTCGTGGTGTGTTGAGTAGAGCACTCCAAAGTTCTGGAACATTCCTCATGATGTGTTGAGTAGAGCACTCCAAAGTTCTGGAACATTCCTCATGATGTGCTTGATAGGGCAAATGAAGTTCTAGACACGGTGGTTTGTGAGCGCATCAGAAATTCTGGAACAGTTCTGTAATTGCCTAGAAGGGTTATGTTGACTGTCATCAAATAAGAAAGTGATTTGTGCATTGTGAACACGTTTTAATGACAGCTGCATGTACATTGACTATATAAGTATTGCTAGATCTACATTTATTTAGCTAAGTAATACTAGATCTATATTTATTTAGCTAAGTAATACTAGATCTACATTTATTTAGCTGAGAATTATTAAATCTACATTTATTTAGCTAAGTAATATTAGATCTACAATTATTTAGCTAAGTAATACTAGATCTACATTTATTTAGCTGAGTAATACTAGATCTACATTTATT
The DNA here is from genome assembly GCA_028829895.1 of Sinotaia quadrata. NCBI lineage: Eukaryota > Metazoa > Mollusca > Gastropoda > Architaenioglossa > Viviparidae > Sinotaia > Sinotaia quadrata. The sequence goes on along the minus strand of CM054181.1, from coordinate 1,972,057 downwards.
TAGCTAAGTAATACTAGATATGCTTTTATTTGACTAATTATTGCTAGATCTACATTTATTTAGCTAAGTAATACAGATCAACATTTATTTAGCTAAGTAATATTAGATCTGCTTTTATTTGACTAATTGTTGCTAGATCTACATTTATTTAGCTAAGTAATACTAGATCTGTATTTATTTGACTAATGCATACTAGATCTACTTTTGGTTGCCGAAGTGTTATTAACTATACAGTTGTACGAAATCTACATTTGTTGTTGTAGTCTTAGTATTGGATCTCATTTGGTTTTCGTAGATGATACAAATTAAGGTTGATTTTCCTAGTTGTTGCTAGATTTATTGCTGGTTTGTCAATGTACATTATCTATTTTTTATTTCCTAAATAAGAGGGTAATTGCATCAGTTTTTGAGATGGTTGTGTATATCTGTTGCTTTGCCCAGCTGGTGCGAGATTACCTTTCGGGTTTTGAGATAGTTCTCATATCTCTGTTTACAATTGGCTGGTGCGAGATTAACTTTTAGAATTTTTTTTAAAAGAGAGTTTAATAACGCTGTTTCTATACCTACATGGTACAGATTAATTTCTGAATTCCTTGGTTGTTCTAAGTTTACTGTTGCTTTTCTTGTCTTGCTGCCATTTTGTGCACGTGTGTGTGTTTGTATCTGATCTGGGTCTCAGACATCTGCCCCACCCTTCATACTAAGCAGATCTAATTATTGCGTAGTGTGTTTTCTTTGAACCGACAAAAAAAAAATAATAAAAAAATAAAATACCAAGGAGAAGAAAACGTTTTTTCTTTTTCAAGTTTCTTGAAATAAATTGTGTTATAATTTCTCTTTCAAATTCGATAGCTGTAGTGTGTGTGTGTGTGTGTGTGTGTGTGTGTGTGTGTGTGTGTGATGGAAGTAATGGCGTTTTATGAGGTTTGAAATGTATTGATCGTACACGACGGATTTTAAGACGACTTCCGGCTCTCAGTCAGCCTAACAAGCTGTTAGGATTGTGCCACACGCGCTTAGGTATTGTTATAATTAGAATCCGCTTCAGTAGCTTGTTTCATATGGTTGATACTTATTTCCAGAACTAAAATATTTAATTGGTTTCGTGGAGCAGATCATTTTCACAAAATGTCGTCTGTTTCAAATGTCCCACAGAACACATTTAAATAAATCATTTATTTAAAAAGGAAATTATACATTTTGCCTTCATTGGTAAATACTTTCTCTAGTCATAAGTAGCGTTTCTTTTTTTTTCTTTTATTCTGGTAGGCTTGTTTCTTTTTCTTTCATTCTGGTAGTCTTATTTCATTTTCTTTTATTCTGGTAGGCTTGTTTCTTTTTCTTTCATTCTGGTAGGCTTGTTTCTTTTTCTTTCATTCTGGTTTATTTCTTTTTCTTTCATTCTGGTAGGCTTGTTTCTTTTTCTTTCATTCTGGTAGTCTTATTTCTTTTTCTTTCATTCTGGTAGGCTTGTTTCTTTTTCTTTCATTCTGGTTTATTTCTTTTTCTTTCATTCTGGTAGGCTGTTTCAAACGAGTCTTTTGTAGTACTGTAAAGATCTTTTTCAAACGAATCGTCTATTTTACTTTTGGTTTAGCGTAAACATCTGCTTCAATGGAATTTCTGTTACTTTTGGTTTCGCATAAAAATCTCTTTCAAATGAATTTTACGTTTTACTTTTGGTTTACATCTCTTTCAAATTAATTTTACGTTTTACTTTTGGTTTACATCTCTTTCAAATGAATTTTACGTTTTACTTTTGGTTTACATTATATGTATCTTTCAAATGAGTTTTCTGTTCGTGTATGTGCCAGTAAGGAAGAATATTTTTTAAAATGGTAAATTATCTCTTTTTTCATGTCATGGCAAGGTCATATTCAAAATATTTTTACAGATATTTATGGCTTCTGTATGTATTCTCAACATTCGGGGTGTGTGGTGTGTGGGTAATCGTACAAACACGCGATTTTCTCTTAGGTCAAAAAATAACCATTAAAACATACAAGCTAGAAGAATAAGAGAAATGAAAACAACAATTTAAAGACAACAGCCTACAACAGCTAGAAAATCAGAGAAATGAAAACAACAATAAAAGACAAAAGCCTACAACAGCTAGCCTACAACAGCAAAAGTAAGAAACAAAACAAAACCAACAGCAGCAAATGCAACCGAGATTTTAAAAAACCCAACAATAAAACCAAAACTACATCCTAAATGGCCTTGAACGCATCAGGTCTCAAACATGAACAAAATATCGCGAGAAGCCTAGAAAATACAGGTGTTTATTTTTAACTTGCCGTCAGGTGTTTATTTTTAACTTGCCGTCCGTCTGCAGACGCAGTGATCCTAATTGTCAAGCGGACCAAAAGAAAAAAAAAACCGTGCATAACTAGATTTAGATCTGGAAATGTCATAACTAGATTTAGATCTGGAATTGCATTCGGTGTTCTTAGCGAGATAAAAATTTTAAAGAAAATATCAATTTTAAAAAAATAAAAAGTATGTTGTCATAATTTCATTTTGGGAGAAAGGGATTTAAAAAGTCCACGTACGTTTATGATATGTTAAAAGGGTTTTTATTTTTCTCCACACTTTATCTTTCTGACTCAAATATTTGTGCATTTACGCATAAGTGAGTGTGTGTGTGTGTGTGTGTGTGTGTGTGTGTGTGTGTGTGTGTTCATTTACTTATGTGTATGTTCATGTGTGTTGGCATGGGTGCGAATGTATATGTGAAGTGTGTGTGATTAAGTGATGTGTTCAACTACAGTTTATATGCCTGGTATTAGAGTGTGTGTGTGTGTGTGCGTGTGTGTGTGTGTGTGTGTGTGTGTGTGTGTGTGTGTGTGTGTGTGTGTGTGTGTGTGTATGTATGTACGTATGATAGTACTTACACAAAATTAAAGAAAAATGACAGCCTTCGTGACTGAAATGTCAGCTGGAGAAAACTAACCTTAAGCTATTACGTTTTTCCTCCCGAATTTGACTGTCGGTTGTCATGACAATTATAGTGCAGTCTGTGTTAATTCTTACAGTTATTTGAGGAAACCCTGTTTATGAATATATAGTAAAGAAAAAAAAAATAGTTGTTGAATTTACAGCTTGTGAATGAATATTCAGACTGATATTATAGACAAGCAAACGAGTGACATTCGACTGAATGTTACAAAAAAAAAAGAAAAAAAAAAGAAGAGTTCTTTGTCTTTATTTCTATTTTAAAAATAAAAAATAGGATACACCCAAGGTGACACAAACGCCACACTAGTTATTGGTCATAATTATGATTATTATTTAATCACCCATAACTAATTACAAATGATGTGAATCTTAATTTATGTTATTAGTAATTCTCGAGAAGACACCACCCGCCTCTCTCATTTGGCGGATATACGGGTGCTGTAACGTTTTCTCTCTTACACAACGTAGGTGGAAATCTTCTTACCAAAGGAGAAGATAAATCCATCTTTTAATCTATATTTAGCGAGTCCCCATCCACCCACTATCTCTCCAAAATATGGTTATCAATATGTGTAAGAAGGTCAATAAATTTTACAATAAATGTATTAAATCAACAAGCAAATATAAAACAATTGAATATAATCAAAGGAGGGTTGACATTTACATTGTTTACAACAATGTTTGATTAACGAGTTTATCCTAATATATATATAATGAAAGTGGAGATAATTCTAGTCAATGTAAATAACCTTTTCAAAGATGGTAGCTGTCACTGGCACGTGTTCATAATCATGCAAGTAGCAACAAGTCACTTATTTTCTTATTTAGATGATGATTCCATGTACCCAATCCAGGCACATTACACAGTTGTTCCAGAATCTTCGGTGCGCTCTCAATGTACACCATGGTGAATCGTCCAGAAATTCGTGTGCACTAATAATCTCATCAGGATGGATGGAGTGTAGGGGGCGCTTCCGGCTTCCGCCGCTTTCGCGTTGGTAAGGAATGATCTAGACTTTTTATATACACTACTCAACACATCACGAGGAATGATCTAGAATTTTTATATACACTACTCAACACATCACGAGGTATGTTCAAAATATAATCTTTGTGAACTCTTCAGACCAAACTAAAGCCTCAGTTTTATCCGTATTGGCTCTTGAAGAGAATTCATAGTAATCATCTTACAGCAACACGTTTACTGATATGTTTATGACAATGGTGGATTTACACACTAAAGGGTGCATTCCTTCTGCTAATTCCAGGAATATTTCACCTTTAAACTTCTTTCTCCCTTACAATCATTCTCAACTTACAAATCCTGCAACAATCCCGTTAACCCAATACACACGCAGTATAAGAAATAATGCATCAGTCAAAATTCACAAGTATAATGTACAACATAATCAAATTAGTGAACATGGAAATAATGGTTTAATTACATAAACATTCACTAATTCAAATCATAGATCAATAGCAAACATGTTCGAAGTCCATTCTTTCCCTATCAGTCAGATAACTTACCATAAGTTAACAATCGCTTTTATGACGGGACTTGAGTTATGTCAAAATCAAATGATTAGAACATAAAACTTTCTTCAACAAAGGAACTTTTGGTCTATTCCCATTGGTTGAGGTTGTATGAACAAGTGTGAGAGTATTAGTAAAAAAAACCACTACTCATCTAGTTGGAACTGGTTTTGATTGCACCAGCAAGTTCTAGCATATCTCCATCTGAGTTGTTTACTCCAACTCGGACAAAAATTTCATCACAAGAAGTGCCCAAGGTCAGGTCACGTTAACATTGTAACAAATATATAATTATTAAGTTTAGAAATGGGGAGTGCAAATTTACTCCCCTACACCCACAGATAGAAACAGACATTGATGGAATTGCGAAATGTCTGTGTGACCTACTTTGTGAAATGTAGGTTACGTAATACAACATTTCCTCCTTCCTTCCTTCACTAAAAGAATAACTCTAAACGGAAAAAGTACAATACAATTATATCATACGACTGTTGGTTAATATATCAACAAGAGTGGGTTTAATTACATGAAAGATTTACAAATATAGCTTATCGATAAATAGGATCTCACACAAACACAGCTCCTAAAATGTGTTCCCTTGAGGTTTTCTTTGTTATCAAATAAATATTCCAGCAACAACACAAAGAATCAAATTGATTTACTTTACAAGAAAGGCATGCATGATGTACATATTTACAAATGCTGAAGTGTCATGTGAGCTAGTGAATCACTAACTCATTTCATAGACCACTGACGTACGTGTAACAAAACTACACGTGAATCACTAACTCATTTCATAGAACACTGACGTACGTGTAACAAAACTACACGTGTGCTAATTAATCACTAACTCATTTCATAGAACACTGAGGTACGTGTAACAAAACTACACGTGTGCTAATGAATCACTAACTCATTTCATAGAACACTGAGGTACGTGTAACAAAACTACACGTGTGCTAATGAATCACTGACACATTTCATAGAACACTGACGTACGTGTAACAAAACTACACGTGTGCGACTGCGTGCGCCTTCATTTTAGTTAAAGCAATCACATCAATCATCTTAGATATTTTCTATCGGGATAAACCAAACTAAACAAAATCAGCTTTCAGAATAAATAAAATTTGAACGGAAATACACGGATTAAACATAAACACGGAAATACACGGATTAAACATAAATTTTAACAAAACCAGCTCTCCGGATAACCCAAAAATTAGAAGAAAATTTGCTTTCAAGATAAAGCAAAATTTTAATCAAATCCATTCTCAAGATAGATGAAACTTGAACACTATCAATAATAGCTTGTCACTCTCATTCTTGACCTCAATTCATATTACGTCCCCCCTCCCCCCCTTTGTCGAATGACATAAGTAGGAACCGAGTTAAAGAAAACAACAATAATGACGTCATATAGATATCACACAATAATGAAGGCATATAAAAGTCACACAATAATGAAGGCATATAAAAGTCACACAATAATGAAGGCATATAGAAGTCACAAAATAATGAAGACATATAAAAGTCACACAATAATGAAGGCATATAGAAGTCACACAATAATGAAGGCATATAAAAGTCACAAAATAATGAAGGCATATAGAAGTCACACAATAATGAAGGCATATAGAAGTCACACAATAATGAAGGCATATAGAAGTCACAAAATAATGAAGGCATGTAGAAGTCACAAAATAATGAAGGCATGTAGAAGTCACAAAATAATGACGTCATATAAAAGTCACACAATAATTGTAATCGAATCGTCAGAAAGAAATGGTTACTGCAGCCGAACTTTCCGATGGTCCCGATTCATAATCTTCCAGAGAAGCATCCACCACTACCGAAAAATGGTTTATTTAAAATGATTGGCAGCCGTCAAGACTATGCTAATGCATCCTGATAGTCCTAGTGAAACACTAATTTGGCATTCCGGTTGGATCTTGATGCCGCGCAAGCAGAAGACGCCGACCGAGTTAAGCACACATACAATGTATCATCGATTAATCAAACAACCCATTTCTACTTTACGTTGTCCACTACCGATCATAGTATGTCACATTTGCCCGATCTCACTCCTTCTACAAACTTGCGCTCTTCATCAGACACCTTTTTCATAAAAAACTGAATCTTACGATGTGCATGGGTTTGAACTTTATATATGTCTGCCTGCAATGGCCATATTCTTAAGTGATGTGCAGTCAAAAAGACACAACTGCATTCAAAAGTGAATTCAAGACACCCTTCAATCAAGACAGTCATATAAAAGACACATAGCTGCATTCAAGATTTATTTCAAGACACGCTCTTTCTATCAAGACAGACACAAAAAGACACTTGGCTGCATTCATGATTGATTTTTAAGAGGAGTATCTAGGATGGAAGGAGTGTATCAAAGATAGAGGAGTATATAGGGTGGAGGGAGTGTATCATCTGTGAAGATCTTAGAGACCCGGGAAGGCTAGAGACCCTTCTTTTCGTACCCTCTACTACAAGTGTAGAGATCTGTAAGAAATAGCATTCAACAGATTGGTTCCGCGAGTAGACCTTCAGACAGACTCATTTAAGTACAGTCTCTAAATCAAACTCCACCCCAACACCCCCGCTTCACTCTACCCACTCCAACATACTCAGGCATGAAATCAGCATAAGCTGGAAGCGCTCTACTCCCCAGCCATTGAACATCGAGTGATTCTGGGACACTGCTGTCCACTCTTCCGGTTAGGAATCAAAACTTGACACATTTTAAACAAGGAATCAAAACTTGGCATCTAAATCTTAAACAAGGAATCAAAAGCTGACATCTACATCTTAAACAAGGAATCATAACTTGACATCTACATCTTAAACAAGGAATCAAAAGCTGACATCTACATTTTGAAAAATAATGAATCGCTGGCACGAAAATTTCACAACCATGTGAATTGTATGGTTCCACACTCTACCATGTGAATTGTATGGTTCCACACTCTACCATGTGAATTGTATGGTTCCACACTCTACCATGTGAATTGTATGGTTTCAAACTCTACCATGTGAATTGTATGGTTTCAAACTCTACCATGTGAATTGTATGGTTCCACACTCTACCATGTGAATTGTATGGTTTCAAACTCTACCATGTGAATTGTATGGTTTCAAACTCTACCATGTGAATTGTATGGTTTCAAACTCTACCATGTGAATTGTATGGTTTCACACTCTACCATGTGAATTGTATGGTTAACTCTCTACCTGTGCAGATAAGCTCTGTGTCCTGGATCACGTGTAGTTGTATTCCTGAAGATGTAAAATGGCTTAAACATCAAAGGATGATATTTTCAAAGAGAATACTTTCTTATTCGTTGAGTGTTCGATTGAGCAAGAATCGTAATTACTTTGGGTTTATTTAAGGAAACAAAACGTAAGTATCTTCGATAAGAGCTATGCACCTTGAAGGGGCCTCGGGAAATAAATTCATAGCTCTACAGTTAATGCATATCATTAGGCAATAGAATTATGTCCCTTTCCTTTGCAGGCTGAAAGACTACATTTGAATTGTAAGTGGCTACATTTCTAATTTTGACATTAATCTATCGTTTTGTATTTTGTTATTTTTATTTTACAAAACCCCACATCTGTTACCAGTTTAGATTTTTTCCCCAGTAAACGAACTCTGAATAGACAAAACAGACAACACAAACAACTTCCGATCCATTTCAAACTGCTTGCTATTTGTGTTCCCCTCATTTGCGTAAATCGGTAAACGTGGTGAAAACAGTGATCACGTGACGTTAGCGTGGGCGTACGTATCCTGCAAGCAAGAGGACAACGATTACAAAATCCCATCAAAAGCAAAAAAAAAACAAGTTAATGTCCGGGTCAGGCCGGCTTGCAAAGACGTCTGACCAAGAATTACTCCCTTTGGGGAAGGGGGCAGACACCACTCTCCTTTAGTGCACAATGGCTACTGACTGCTAGGTCATTGCATTCTGACACGATGGCCAGTCTCCGTGCAAACCAGTTTTGACTCGGGTCGTCATTTCCGTCATTGGGCAATGACAGCTTGCTGAGCACAAAAGTAGGTACAGGTCGCCGGCGTGTGCCGTGCTGCTTTGTCTTATTGGCCAGAACGATTCACGTCAAAAGCAGGAACCAGTTTCGCATGGGAAATCACCTACTCTGCAGGAAGCGTGCGGCTGTCGCGAGTAGAATCTTAATTTAGAAATCAAATTCGTCAGTCACGTGGTTGTTTCTTCTTTGCTTGTAATGAGCAATCATCGAATCCAAAAATAACTGCGGAGAGGCGTGGTTTACTTATCTGTCATCGAAATCTCTGAACTTAGAGATTTTTGTTTGTTTTCATGCCATTTAATATACCTTCAGTAGGACCGCAATAAAATAATGTTTTATTTATTTTTCAATTTTTATTTCCAGCCATTGATTTGATACATGTCTTTGGCCTGGAAAATGAATTTATTATCAGTGACAGGACAGGTGAACAGATGTTAGCGGTCAAATACACGCAGACGAACAGGAACGTTTTTTGTGAATTGTTGAGAGGTCTAGACAATTGACGTGCATGTACTCAGACACAACGGACTTCAGGAAACGCCTATCAGCAAGCCCAGACGGTAATATTAATCTGGTTGTGTGCAGACAGTCTTCAGAGGATTGTGTTTACAATTAGAAAGGCATATGAAGTATAAATAGGCTAACTGTATGCGATATAGTTCATCGACCAAGGAAGGACGGTTGAGGGTGTGCGCCAAACAGGTGCGACCTTCCGACAGCCCTCCTGCCCTCCACCTCGAACACAAGTGTGGGGCTGTGGGGTTCCACTGGGGCACTCCAGATCAGAGAACGTCTGATGAGGAAATTATCAACGCAAGCTCCAGTGATGATGTAAAACTGTTATCGCCCCTACCCCTAACGATATTGTTGTTTGCGTGGATAAGGTGTAACTGTCTTGAGGGCATTCCAAGCAACTCTTGGTCAAATATATACTATAGACAGGCGTAGAGAGCAGACAGTAGACAGATATATAGAGCACTGTAATGACAGACAATAGACAAGCGTATACTCACTAAACGGTCTTGTGCTGGAACGTGTATGGATTGGTCAAGAAATTAAACAAAGTGCATTAGATCATGTGTAGCATAATTTTAGGGAGTACAAGTAGATAGAGATAGACATATGTTCTACGTGGTTAGTGGTAGATTGTGGTATTTTGTACAAATAGATAGAGATAGACGTATGTTCTACGTGGTTAGTGGTAGATTGTGGTATTTTGTACAAATAGATAGACGTATGTTCTACGTGGTTAGTGGTAGATTGTGGTATTTTGTACAAATAGATAGAGATAGACGTATGTTCTACGTGGTTAGTGGTAGATTGTGGTATTTTGTACTAGTAATCAGGCGTATCTTCAAGAAGACACGAAACAGACGGACATATCGTATAGACCTACAAGTGGCCAGAGGCAGACAGTCATATGGCATGCGAAAGGTCAAAGTTTAGGAACATAGGTCAAAGGATGCACAAAGTCAAGTGAGATCAAATATGTACAAGCGACGAATGTTAGACACGGGGCCATTGATAAGTAACATATGGTGAATGTTAGATAGACACGGGGCCATTGATAGGTAACATATGATGAATGAATGGTCATATATGGAGTACAATAGACTAGCCATACTGTCCGCTAGTGGTCAGACGAGACTATCGATACTGTCCGCTATATGTCAGACAAGAGTAGCCATATTATCTGCTAGATGTCAGGCGAGACTAGCCATACTTCTGCTAGTGGGTCAGACGAGACTAGCCATACTATCTGCTAGATATGAGACGAGACTAGACATACTGGTTGCTAGTAGTCAGATGAGACTAGCCATACTATCTGCTAGTGGTTAAACAAGACTCGCATACTATTACTAGTGGTCAGACGACACTAGCCATCTTTTAGTGGTCAGAAGAGACTAGACATACTGTCTGCCAGTGGACCTATGACTCTAGCCTTACTGTCTGCTAGTCAACATATGAGACTAGACATACTGTCTGCTAGTGGTCAGAAGAAACTATCCATACTGTCTGCTAGCTGTCAGATTAGGCTAGCCATAATGTCTGCTAACTGTCAGTTGAGACTAGCCATACCCTCAGCTAGAGGTCTGATTAGACTAGCCATATTGTCTGATAGTTGTCAGAGGAGACTAACCAGACTGCTAGTTGTCAGATCAGACTAGCCACAGTGCCTTCTAGTTGTCAGATGAACCAATCATACTCTCTGCTAGTTGCCAGATGAAACTAGTTATGTTGTCTGTTAGTTGTCAGATGAACCAAACATACTCTCTGCTAGTTGCCAGATGAAACTAGTTATGTTGTCTGTTAGTTGTCAGACCAGACTACATATATTGTCTGTTAGTGGTCAGATGAGACTAATTATTGGCAAAAGTATGGCTAGTCTCATCTAGGTAGGTTAGATATGGTGTACAAGTGGTCAGAAATAGCAGGCATATGGTGTACAAGTGGTCGGAAATAGGCAGGCATATGGTGTACACGTGGTCGGAAATAGGCAGGCATATGGTGTACACGTGGTCGGAAATAGGCAGGCATATACTGCATTTTCGTGGTTATCTGTAGATCTCTAGATGCGAGGGTAGTTGTGGTCATGGTTATACAGATAACCGTTTCGTTGTGTAACACAGAAAAGCAAACAAGCAGTGAAAATTCAAATCTATAAAAGGTGTCGACTTGTGCTTGAGTGTAAATCAGCAAATAATGGGAAAATACAGACAACAGCAAACAAATTGTGACAGAGCATTTTTAGTAAATATTATATTACTTGTTTAATGTCAGCATGACATGACCTTTAGGTAATGCGTGTTTTGTAAGTACCAGAGTTAAAATAACAACTCATTAAGAGAATGTGCTAGACCTTGCTGATGTAATCCAAACCAGTTCAAAGACGATGAGTATTTTTTTTCTGGTTAATAGTCTCACACTTGCTCATAACAACTTCATCCAATGGGGATGGACTGAAAGTTACTTTGTTGAAGAAAGTCTATATTCTAATCACTTTGATTTTGACATAACTCAAGTTATGTCATACCATTAACTTATTATCATCCGATCATTAGCTTATGGTAAGTTAAGTGGTAAGTTAAATGACTGATAAAGATTGGAATTAGAAATATTCTGTACATGTTTGATGTAAGTTAAATGGTAAGTTAAATGACTGATAAAGATTGGAATTATACATGTTTACTATTGATCTATAATTTGAATTGGAGAATGCTTATGTAATTGAACTATTATTTCTATGTTCACTAATTTGATTACATTGTACATTATACTTGTGAATTTTAATCGATGCTATATTTCTTACGCTGCTCGTGTATCGGCCTAATGAATTGTTGCAGGATTTGTAAGCTGAGAATGTGTGTAAGAGCGAAAGGAGTTTAGAGATGAAATATGCCTGAAACAAAGAGATGTCACCCACCCACCCCCTTTTATTCTTTTTAATTTTTAAAATAACCATTTAGCTGCTTCAGACTGCAGTGACTACTGTATTCTACCAGATCACATTGGTGATCACAGTGACTACTGTACTCTACCAGTTCACATTGGTGATCACAATGACTACTGTACTCTACCAGTTCACATTGGTGATCACAGTGACTACTGTGCTCTACCAGTTCACATTGGTGATCACAGTGACTACTGTACTCTACCAGATCACATTGGTGATCACAATGACTACTGTACTCTACCAGTTCACATTGGTGATCACAGTGACTACTATACTCTACCAGATCACATTGGTGTGTAAATCAAACGTTGTCGTCAAACTTATCAGAAAACGTGTTGCTGTAAGTTAATTCCTGTGAATTCTGTTCAAGAGCTAATAAGGCAAAAATTGGGTTTTGAGTTTGATCTGGAGGATTCGTGAAACTTTTCTGAACATTCCTCATGGTGTGCTGAGTAAAGCACATGAAGATTCCAGAACTCTTCGCGTGACGTGTTTCTGAAGTTCTGGATGATTCTCCACCAGTGTGCTTGTAAGCGCATCAAAGATTTTGGAACAATTTTGTAATATGCCAGGAAGGGGTATGTTGGACCATCACCGAATAAGATTTTGCAACAATTTTGTAATGTGGAAGGGGTATGTAAATAAGAAAGTAACGTGTTACAAACCACGTAATTGGAACACACAACAGCGACAGCTGCCATCTTGTAAAGGTTATGTACGTTGACTCTAATTATCTCTGTAAAATCCCACTCATTTCTATGATGAACTTGATTTATATAAGTTAATTTGACTGTTGATATCTATGCTAGCATTAATCAAACAAATTATTGTGAAGTGATATAAATGTCAAATATATTTTGATTATATTACTATGTTGTATATTTGATTGTTGATTTAATACATTTATTGTTAAATTTATTAACTTTCTTGAACATATATTAAAACATTATGTTGGGGTAAATAGTAGGTGGGGAGGGAGGGCTTGTTAAATATGAATAAAGACGGATTTTTTTAATTACTTCTTTAGTAAGAAGTTTTCACCTACAGAATTATTATGTGACAGTAAACATCTATCTTATTATTCTGTAAATAAGACACCCTTATAATCCGCCAAGTGAGAGACATGTTGGTCTTTTGTGAAAATTATTAATAACTATAAACTAAGATACTCAACCACTTGAATTAGTTAAGTGTTAGTAATTCATAAATTGTAATCAGAACGAGTGAAGGATGTCCAGAGTGTTGACACGTATAGTGGAGACTGCCCGGTGTGTGCACAAATTTGTTCAAAATTAAAAACATAAAGAAAATACAATTGATTAAGAATAGACACTTAGAAAGCAGTCTATTTTGCTTATAGTCATATCTAGAAATTTATCTTGCTTTGTCTATCCTTTTTCTCATTTGAAATTTTTCTTAACCCTTTTTTTTAACTTTGATAATTATTGCTGTATTGTTACATGTATTTACAATAATTTCTATTACTGCTGTTTAGAAATTGCACTGTCTATATTGTGCCTATCTTAAGTAGCTAGATTAAGTTGTACTAGTTGGTATTAAGTAGCTAGATTAAGTAGTACTTTTTGGTATTAAATAGCTATATTAAGTTGTTCTAGTTGGTATTAAGTAGCTAGATTAAGTTGTACCAGTTGGTATTAAGTAGCTAGATTTCGAAATATATATTCTGGAGCTACTTCTGATTATCTAAAAATGAAACAATAAAATTATTAATTAGTCTGATATCTTGCTTGCCTTACATTGTTGCGGGACATTTGAGCAGACACGTGACTGAAACATGAAATAGACCTCTGACTTTTGCCTTACACTGTTGCGAGACATTTGAGCAGACACGTGACTGAAACATGAAATAGACCTCTGACTTTTGCCTTACACGAGACATTTGAGCAGACACGTGACTGAAACATGAAATAGACCTCTGACTAGTGGTTGTAAAAGAAGTGTGCCATATAGTTGGTACCGCCCATAATGACACAGTTGGCAATAAACTTAATGCCATTGATCTACAAAACCCCCCACATATATATAGCTAATACCACTAATCTATAAAACAAAAATCATATATATGGCTAATACTACTAATCTATCAAACAAAATACATATATATGGCTAATACCACTAATCTATAAAACAAAATACACACACACACACACATACACATACACACACACACACACACACACACACACACACACATACACACATTATATATATATATATAGCTAATACCACTAATCTATAAAACAATATACATATATATAACTAATACCACTAATCTATAAAACAAAATACACAAACACACACACACAAATATATGGCTAATACCACTAATCTATAAAACAAAATACATATATATGGTTAATAGTCAAGTTTTTGCAATATATATAGTAGTTATGTTTCTGGAATAAATAAATATATATAGTAATAATGTGTCTATATATAGTAGTAATGCTATCGCAATAGATGTAGGGCTAGTAGCTGATTTTGCGACACATGGCTAGTACTCACATTCTGGCCATAAAATGTTTAAGTTTTATGACAAGATTTTGCATAACTGAAAATTTTAAAAATATTGTGAGAACTCTGGCAGGCCACTTAAAAAGGGGCCCGCGGGTTGGACAGCACAGCCGTAAAGAATACACTTGGAAAGACCTTGGGAAGAAAATAGTACATAGTTGTCCAAGGGAAATAACTCTAGTTCTAATTATAAACATACTGTAATTGTCTTCACTTTATTGTATGTCCACTGTCTTGTATAATAAAGTTCACTGGCATCAGACTGTATTAACCTCTTAATAATACATTACTATGGTGACGTCAGCGAAATCATTAGCCTCAGAATGTATGTGATCTATCACTCTAAAGTCTAAACTATAACCACCTTACGAAACTAATTAATGTCAAACTGATTCGCCAATTCAGTGTTGTACTACAGATAGTAACATTCACAAGGACACTTCAACATCTTGAAAAAGAACAACTGACAAAATCTGGGAAATTCAATATTTAAAACTAGCAAAAGGACGAAGAAACCAGATAGATATGACAACAAATAATACCGATATTCTATAATGACACTAGAAGAGAACGATCAAGAATGTCTAAACTCAGACTTGAAAGTGAAATAACAAAATATTAGATAATTAAGTGCAGCCGTGGTGAGCAACTAACCATAGAAAACATTATAAATGTCTGCAAACTGATAGGAATAGAAAGAATATCACTGACAGAGTATTTAAAATGGGCTACTGACAACAATATAAGGGTACTATCCCCCACCCCCTAGGACGTCAATGATATGAGTACATAGGCAAATTGAATAGGATAGTAGTGAGCCATTCCCCACCCCCATCAACTGTTATAAACACTAACAGTTCCCATTTAATACTTGATGCTTATATGTAGTAAGCTAAACACTTGACATTGTTTCTAGTGAACCAGTTCATAAATCTATATGTTGTATTTATTATGTAGTAATCTAAACACTTGGCATTGTTTCTAGTGAACCAGTTCATAAATCTATATGTTGTATTTATTATGCTGTATTCGTGCATCATCCTAAAAAATACTGTTGCAGGAAACAGTAAGTTGAGGCTTGATTGCAAGAATGAATGGAGTTAAAAAGGAAAAACTGGAAACTTAACATTTCTTCATTGATTATATTTTTTTTTTACAGGGACAAAGGAGCCTTTCCGTCTCTATTATCGAAATCTCCTGGTTTATTGATTATAAACTTCTACGACCATGGTAGACATGGAAATATCTACCGCAGTGTGTATAAGTGTAATGAATACACCGCACTCCATTGATGTACCATGGTAGACATGGAAATATCTACGGCAGTGTGTATAAGTGTAATGAATACACTGCACTCCATTGATGTACTCATTGTACTCTGGTAGACATGGAAATATCTACCACAGTGTGTATAAGTGCAATGAATACACTGCACTCCATTGATGTACTGTGGTACATTGTAATAAAGTATAATTATCTTTTTGTGAACTTTGTAATAAAGTATAATTATCTTTTTGTGAACTTTGTAATAAAGTATAATTATCTTTTTGAGAACTTTGTAATAAAGTATAATTATCTTTTTGTGAACTTTGTAATAAAGTATAATTATCTTTTTGAGAACTTTATAATAAAGTATAATTATCTTTTTGTGAACTTTGTAATAAAGTATAATTATCTTTTTGTGAACTTTGTAATAAAGTATAATTATCTTTTTGTGAACTTTGTAATAAAGTATAATTATCTTTTTGAGAACTTCGTAATAAAGTATAATTATCTTTTTGTGAACTTTGTAATAAAGTATAATTATCTTTTCGAGAACTTTGTAATAAAGTATAATTATCTTTTTGTGAACTTTGTAATAAAGTATAATTATCTTTTTGAGAACTTTGTAATAAAGTATAATTATCTTTTTGAGAACTTTGTAATAAAGTATAATTATCTTTTTGAGAATTTTGTTAAACGTTTAACGTTTGTTTACAAACTTACCACAATAACTTTAATAAAAAATTCAATAAAGCAAACGACTCAAAAAAACGAGAGGGAGAGAGAGAGAGAGAGAGAGAGAGAGAGAGAGAGAGAGAGAGAGAGAGAGAGAGAGAGAGAGAGAGAGAGAGAGAAAGAATATCTTTAGTGATAGAATATAATAAAATTCATTGGTAGTTTTTCTTTTGCTTTAAATTTATTTTTAAAATTTACATTAATATTTCACACGTACTAGAAGTCTCTTCGTTGTTGAAATTATCTCTTCATTATTCAATAAATGACAACAAGAGTTTCTCACTGATAACACGTGTAACAAAGCAAATTCCGCATTAATTTAAAATAAGAAATCAAGTTATTCAGGACGAATGAAATAATTTTTCTAAAAAAAAATAAAAATAAATAAAATCATTTGACAGTGTTTCTTTGGGTGCATGAATGAATCTAAACAACAAGTGGTTCTAGCAAATGGCAACGAATCCAGGGGAAGTAATTCTCAAGTAACTCGCCAATTTGCACTGTGTTCTCCCTTACAACGGCGCAGCACAAGGGCGGTTGTGCAACAGTAATGAGTGAACATAATTAAAAACCTAGACAGATTTACAATTACCCCTACTAACAGGGGTTCTATTTTGTTTTCAAATATACTAAAATTAGAGTAAATATAAAATTTCACACGCACGCACACAGTCTAAGATTGGCGATAGTTCCCGGCATGCACACAATGCTGTCTGAAAAGAATCCAAAATCTTGTCCGAAATTTGTCATCCGTTCTAGTGCCGTGGAGTTTAGTAGTCGACAGCTTGCGAAGACTGCAACAGAGAAAAATTGAAGTCTTCAGATTTATTTTATTTCATTAAAAACAACAGAGAAAAATTGAAGCCCTCAGATTTATTTTATTTCATTAAAAACAACGACCAAAATCATAATCAACCCAGTTTTATTGCTGTTGAACGGTTTAAAAATTTGAAAGTCGACAGCAGCCTGTGAGTGGCTTGTAGAGAGTAGAAGCGAGCGAAATCCAACCGGATACCGTTTGACATTTTATAACTCTTTACGGGGGTGGGTGGGTTCCAGTGGAGTGGGCGATATTAACTTTCCTATACTTTTCCTAATCCGTCCGCGAAATCAAGATTGAGATATTGGAAGATGTTCAGCTGAAAACAACCAGTGAATTAATTATTACTTTTAAAATTTTTGAAGAAGCGAACAGCCTCGAGATGTTTATATTCAGTTAATCACTAATTAACGTGCCAGACCGTTATTAATCACTAATTACCGTGCCAGACCGTTATTAATCACTAATTAACGTGC
Source organism: Sinotaia quadrata (assembly GCA_028829895.1). NCBI lineage: Eukaryota > Metazoa > Mollusca > Gastropoda > Architaenioglossa > Viviparidae > Sinotaia > Sinotaia quadrata. Next base: position 1,954,221 of record CM054181.1, on the reverse strand, counting down.
CAGACCGTTATTAATCACCAATTAACGTGCCAGACCGTTATTAATCACCAATTAACGTGCCAGACCGTTATTAATCACCAATTAACGTGCCAGACCGTTATTAATCACCAATTAACGTGCCAGACCGTTATTAATCACCAATTAACGTGCCAGACCGTTATTAATCACTAATGAACGTGCCAGACCGTTATTAATCACCAATTAACGTGCCAGACCGTTATTAATCACTAATGAACGTGCCAGACCGTTATTAATACAAATCAATTGAATTTTAGACCGCCAACAAGATATCTATATCGCAGTAGTCTAGAAGTATGTAGTTTTGTTTCAAAAGGCAGTATGTAGTTTTGTTTCAAAAGGAAGTATGTAGTTTTGTTTCAAAAGGAAGTATGTAGTTTTGTTTCAAAAGGCAGTATGTAGTTTTGTTTCAAAAGGCAGTATGTAGTTTTGTTTCAAAAGGCAGTATGTAGTTTTGTTTCAAAAGGCAGTATGTAGTTTTGTTTCAAAAGGCAGTATGTAGTTTTGTTTCAAAAGGCAGTATGTAGTTTTGTTTCAAAAGGAAGTATGTAGTTTTGTTTCAAAAGGAAGTATGTAGTTTTGTTTCAAAAGGCAGTATGTAGTTTTGTTTCAAAAGGAAGTATGTAGTTTTGTTTCAAAAGGCAGTATGTAGTTTTGTTTCAAAAGGCACAAGACTTTAAATAAAAAGACACAAAGTTAAAAAAAAATACTGAACCTGTTGATGTTTTATTTTTTAGCCTCTGCTCTTGGTGACAGCTAATCTAGAATCTGTGTGTTATTTTTGTTCGTTTAGCTTTTGCTTCTTTAATGACTTTGATATAGTGCACACAGTAAACAGTAAACACTTTTCTGATGTGTCAGCCTGTTTTGTGTCTTTTAAGTGTCTCTGATGTGTGTCAGCCTGTAATGTGTCTTTTAAGTGTCTCTGATGTGTGTCAGCCTGTAATGTGTCTTTTAAGTGTCTCTGATGTGTGTCAGCCTGCAGCGCGTTGCAAATGTACGTGTATATATACGTGCATGTGTGTTTGTTTCTCTGCGGGCCACCGGTTGAATGAAACTTGCAAGATAAGAAAGAGAAAATTTAGTGTTTGACAATATGATCTATGCACTAGATACACACAGGGGTGCATGCGTGAGTGTTTTCGTGACCGTGTCATACCTCGAGCAGGTGCAACAGTGGTGAGGACTCGCTGGATTGGCATTGTGATGTCTGCTGACTTTGCTGCACAATAAAATAAATCATGTATGGGTACTTACTTCTGGGAAAACAAACAAAACGCACGCTCTCTCTCTATCACACACACACACACACACACACACACACACACACACACACACACACACACACACACACACACAAAGACACGCGCACAAAACCAGCTCCTACATTGAACCATTAATTTTGTTTAATTTAATATAAATATCTACAGCTGATATGACTTTTATTATAACGGATCTAGACCTACTAAATAACACATTTTTTGTTTAACTTAATACAGGTATGTACAGCTGATGTAACTTTTATTATAACGATATAGGCCCACTAAAGAACACATTTTTATTATAACGATATAGGCCCACTAAATAACGCATAATTATAGTGAATGTACAGCTGATGTTACTTTTAATATAACGATATAGACCCACTAAAGAACACATTTTTATTATAATTTATAGGCCCACTAAAGAACACATTTTTATTATAATTTATAGGCCCACTAAAGAACACACTTTTATTATAAATATAATTTATAGGCCCACTAAAGAACACACTTTTATTATAATGATATAGGCCCACTAAAGAACACATTTTATTATAACGATATAGGCCCACTAAAGAACAAATTTTATTATAACGATATAGGCCCACTAAAGAACACATTTTATTATAACGATATAGGCCCACTAAAGAACACATAATTATAGTGAATGTACATGAGGAATGTTGAAAACGTGTCCTGACAATTGTAAGTAAATTATTACTCTTTTTTGTTTTGTTAAATTTATTCAGTGTTATCCCCCCCCCCCCCCCCCCGAAAAAAAAAAAATAAAAAAATAAAATGACGTTTAATTACTGGAAAATAATGCGATATTATTACAGTACAAAAATATTTAATTATTATTTTTTTAAATACAATATACTCGTCCCTTTAAGAATTTTGTTTAAATATTGATTAAAATAATTATGTAGAATTCTTCATAATTTCATGAATATTATGTCATTTATCTTACGTATCATGTCTTTTTGCAGCTAAAATGTTATTTAAAAAAAAATATCTGTAGTCTATATACTATATGCATTTCATTAAGTGTTAGCCAGCCAGAAGTCGGAGTTGTAAACTCTCTCTTGCTTTCTTTTAGTACACACAGTGAGTGTATTTTTAAAATGTACTACAAGACTCTAGACTCACTCTCATCCGCATTATTTACCAGGATGGATACAGAGAGTGTATTAACAAATTTCTCAGCTAGAAATCCACACTGATCTTTATACATCCTCATTATTTACCAGGATGGATACAGAGAGTGTATTAACAAATTTCTCAGCTAGAAATCCACACTGATCTTTATACATCCTCATTATTTACCAGGATGGATACAGAGAGTGTATTAACACATTTCTCAGCTAGAAATCCACACTGATCTTTATACATCCGCATTATTTACCAGGATGGATACAGAGAGTGTATTAACACATTTCTTAGCTAGAAATCCACACTAATCTTTATACATCAAGCGGCAAAAGAACATAGGAAGTGTCTGTTGCTTTTGTAGAGTTGTTAGTACAATCTTAAACAATGAGTCCTCTACTCATTATTAATGCCTTTATAGAGTTGTTAGTACAATCTTAAACAATGAGTCCTCTACTCATTATTAATGCCTTTATAGAGTTGTTAGTACAATCTTAAACAATGAGTCCTCTACTCATTATTAATGCCTTTATAGAGTTGTTAGTACAATCTTAAACAATGAGTCCTCTACTCATTATTAATGCCTTTATAGAGTTGTTAGTACAATCTTAAACAATGAGTCCTCTACTCATTATTAATGCCTTTATAGAGTTGTCAGTACAATCTTAAACAATGAGTCCTCTACTCATTAATGCCTTTATAGAGTTGTTAGTACAATCTTAAACAATGAGTCCTCTACTCATTATTAATGCCTTTATAGAGTTGTTAGCACAATCTTAATGCGTCCTCTACTCATTATTAATGCCTTTATAGAGTTGTTAGCACAATCTTAATGCGTCCTCTACTCATTATTAATGTCTTTATAGAGTTGTTAGTACAATCTTAATTGTTCCTCTACTCATTATTAATGCCTTTATAGAGTTGTTAGCACAATCTTAATGCGTCCTACTCATTATAATTACTTATTAATACTTGATTCTGTAGCAATGATAATTATGTAATTACACTGCATAAGGAACTTGATTCTGTAAAAATGATAATTACGTAATTACACTGCATAAGGAACTTGATTCTGTAAAAATATAATCGAGGCCATTTCTACGCAAAATAGCATTAAAGCTACTTATATCGAGTGGATCAAATGTGTCATTTCTTATCATTTAGAAAACCTCAGTAAAGGCCTCCTGTGATTTCTGCTTCTAATTATCGTGCATTAAAATGGCGTAGCCCTATCTATGTCAGATTTAACTTGAAATCAATCCTTCCGAAAGCACTCTTCAGTCAATTTTCCAGTCAGTATATCAATGCATGTAGACGACCCCTTTTACATGCATTTGCAGACTTAGGATTTACCAAAAGGTAGGGTTTAACAAGTAATCAACTCAAGCAACACTAGTGTCAGCATATAACTTCAGGAATGACCTCTCAATACCTATTAGGAAGCGTTCAAACAACACACAGGTCAGCCCCAAAATATATGAAACAAGTCGTAATCAATGACGAGTGTATCATACGTAAGTCTTTGACGTCATTAATGTGTACTTACGTAAATATATGACGTCATCAATGCTATGTGTACTTACGCAAGCATATGGCTTGGGCAATGAGAGATGGAAGACTGTAGACTGTAACGCTGTCGGTCACAGCGCGAAACTTGAAATTTGACGACGCCATGTTGCGCAGAGAGGCCAAGGTCGCTTGTGGCAGAGATCCGTCAGCCACCACGAGGGTGGAGATATTGAGCGAGTGCAAATAGTGCGCCTCGTCCACGTACAGCTGGTGTGCCCAGCGTTCTTTGGTTCCAACCACTGTCAGGATTCGATCAACAGTGTCTTTGGTTTGCTAAGAATGAACATTCAAAATAATGACAATTATTGGAATTATTATTTTTAATCAGACCAAAAGACTTATTAACAACTGTGGATGTGCAGACACAAAAATATATTTACCCCAAGGAGTCTTACTATTTCAAGACTGCACAATTAGCCCAAGGAGTATTACTATTTCAAAACTGCACAATTAGCCTCGGACTGGATGAGTATATGATCATTTTGGAAAGCTGAAAATATTGGTGCAACAAACACCAACTGATTAACATATTTGAGCTGCAAACAATTATTTATCACTATCATATAAACTTACCTTAAAATATTAAGTCCACACAAGTTCGATACGTCTTTGGGGCGAAAGGAACTATTTGGGAACTGATCAAAACAAATTTGGACATAACAAACATGTTCACAACGAGTATGAAATGAGTATTTCGATCTGCAAGGAATTAGATGAAAACACTTTCAATGCAAGGAATTGTATCAAGACACATTTGGTTGACAAGGAATTATATCAAGACACCTTCGGTCTTCAGAGAATGAGTATCAAGACACATTTGGTTTGCAAGGAATAAGCATTAGTACTTTAGGCCAACACGGAGTATAAGACACCTTTGGTTCGCAAGGAATCAAGGCAAGACACCTTTGGCCTGGAGGGAATAATTATCAAGACACTTTTGGCCCGCAAGGAATAAATATCAAGACACCTTTGGTCCGCAAGGAATAAGTATCAAACCTTTGGCCCGAAAGGAATAAGTATCAAGACACCTTTGGCCTGCATGGAAATGTCAAGACACCTTCGGCCTGCAAGGAATAAGTATCAAGACATATCTGCTCAGCAAGGAATTATATCAAGACACCTTTGATGTGCAGGGAATAAGGCAAGACACCTTTGGCCTGCAAGGAATAAGTATCCAGACACCTTTGGCCCACAAGGAATAAGTATCAAGACTCCTTTGATGTGCAGGGAATAAGTCAAGACGTCTTTGGCCAACAAGGAATTTTATATTAAGACACATCTGGCCTGCAATGAGCGAGTATACAACAAAGTAATTACTGGAGTCTAAACATCTGAGAAATATGCAATGACACAATTTTTGGGGTGGTGACAGCATGTCTTGAGATACCAAGTTTGCACACGATGAGCACCAGGACATCTTGGGCTCTGGTATGTCAGGAATTGCTTCTTTTGCCTCTCAAAATATATATTAATGGTTCAGTGCGTCTCAACAGATTGGGTGCTGAGGCAGCTTTGGTCTGCAAAACATTTCTTCTCGATCTGATCAAAGTATATTTTGACATGTTTAGTAAGACATCTGTGAGATGCAAAGGTTTACTTCTCACACTGATCAAAGCGTACCATGGCATGCTACAGCTGCACAGAACGAGTAACAATGTAGTCAGAAAGAAACATGAGGGTGATAATATCGCGCTGTAAGCAGTAAGACAATATGTATGTATACTTATACTTATACGAGTGTTGTAAGGGACTTTTGGTCGGCAAACAACAGGTGTAAGGTGTACAATAAAACAACAGGTGTAAGGTGTACAACAAAACAACAGGTGTAAGGTGTACAACAAAACAGGTGTAAGGTGTACAACAAAACAACAGGTGTAAGGTGTACAACAAAACAACAGGTGTAAGGTGTACAACAAAATAACAGTGTAAGGTGTACAACAAAACAACAGGTGTAAGGTGTAGAACAAAATAACAGGTGTAAGGTATACAACAAAATAGCAGGTGTAAGGTATACAACAAAACAACAGGTGTAAGGTGTACAACAAAACAACAGGTGTAAGGTGTACAACAAAACAACAGGTGTAAAGTGTACAACAAAACAACAGGTGTAAGGTATACAACAAAACAACAGGTGTAAGGTGTACAACAAAACAACATCCGTATGAAAGCAAAGTCAATGTCACGATGACCTGAGTGTACAACTGAACAATATACAAATTACACAAACACATCTATCCAGTACTAATGGGTTCCGGTAGTGAACATGAAATCCTTAACTATTGACAACAAGAGTGTTCCATGCAAATGCTATTGCTAGGTAACTTGATCTTTAAGTTATTTTCATGCATGTTTTGGGGAGAGCAAGTGATTATAATTCTTGCATAAACATCAGGTCATATGGAGTAATTGTCCACGAGCAGTTTAAATAATTCCTGTAACTCTAAAGGAGACTACTAGACATCAAGTCACTCTTTATTTACTGGTCAAAAGTTAAAGTTGCAAGATGGTTGCTTTGTTTGTTTATTTGTTTTCTGGGAAGGCTGACTGGATGGATGGATGAATCAAAAGTGAGATCATTAACACTCTTCCAGCAGATACACTCACGGACTTCTTGATTCAGTAGACTTCTAGCTTATACAATAATCGCGTAACAAAAGTATAAAAATAAAATAATCTTAAATCTACAATGCGAAATGAGCACTCCATAAATGTTGGATAATAAGCAAGTATCTAAATTTAATGAGGCTCAATATCTAAATTTTATGAGGCTCAATATCCTAATTTTACGAGGCTCAATATTTTAATTTTATGAGGCTCAATGTCCGAACTTTAGACCTATATTGCTACAAGGCATTGGTGTTTGAGTGTGTGTGTGTGTGTGTGTGTGTGTGTGTGTGTGTGTGTGTGTGTGTGTGTGTGTGTGTGTGTGTGTTGTGTCAGTATTCTCATTATTGCAAAGTTGTATGAAAAAATATAAGTGACAATAAATTGATTTCAATACCATATGGTAAAACATAAGTGACAATAAATTGATTTCAATACCATATGGTAAAACATAAGCACCACTCAATTGAAATGACTGGAAATAGTAAAATGGTAAATTAGTGGGAAATGTAAATAGCAATTTGTAAGATTTATACAGGAAACAAAAGAATTTAAATTAAAATATGGGAAATGTATGATATAATAGCAATTTGTAAGATTTATACAAGAAACAAAAGAATTTAAATTAAAATAAATTAGTGCAAAATGTATGATATAAGAACAATTTTGTACGATTTATAAAAGAAACAAAAGTAGCAAAAGATAATAAATAAAAAATAAATTAGTAAATGTTGACGTTTCAAACTAGCATTTATTTTGATGAACGTTACCAAAGACTTAAGAACACGTTTACCAATTTAAACATTGTCAGATTCGTTACCAAAGACTTAAGAACACGTTTACCAGTTTAAACATTGTCAGATTTGTTACCAAAGACTTAAGAACACGTTTACTAATATAAACATTGTCAGATTTGTTACCAAAGACTTAAGAACACATTTACCAATTTAAACATTGTCAGATTTGTTACCAAAGACTTAAGAACACATTTACCAATTTAAACATTGTCAGATTTGTTTGTATTTTATTTTACAACGAAGGACGTTATATTGCATTCCTATTGAAATGATGGATGTTCTTGTGAGAATATTACCAGCGACATAAACATTTTACATTCTTTAATATATCTAAACAATAATCTGTTTTAAACTTATATTTTTATTATTTTTAAATAATTAAAAGTTCGCACAATATAAAATAAAAGGAAAAGGAAAAAATATATAAATTGTTGAGTTTATTGGAAAATTATTCTTACACATCTGCAACCACCCCTAAACACCCACTCATCTACAGCAACCCATCAACACCCACACACCACAATCACTTTCTCAACCCCCACAAATCTACAGCAATCCCCCTAAACACCCATTAAACTACAACAATTCCCCTAAACACCCATGCAACTACAACAATTCCCCTAAACACCCATGCAGTACAACTATCCCCTTAAACACCCATGCAACTACAACAATCCCCCTAAACACCCATTAAACTACAACAATCCCCCTAAACACCCATGCAACTACAACTATCCCCCTAAACACCCATTAAACTACAACAATCCCCCTAAACACCCATGCAGTACAACTATCCATCAACAAACAATCCTCCATCTTTAATGCCCACTCAGACACACATCAACAAACTCCTCATCGTATACACACATCTACAAATCCTCTCAACACACACATCTACAAATCCTCTCAACACACACATCTACAAATCCTCTCAACACACACACATCTACAAATCCTCTCAACACACACATCTACAAATCCTCTCAACACACACATCTACAAATCCTCTCAACACACACATCAAGACTATAACGCTCCTTTGACTACACATTAGGATCGAAACTGGGGTAGAGTAAATTTGCCAATCCCTATTTCTAAACTTAATTGTTGTATAAATTGTTAAATGTTAGAGTGACCCGATCTTTATGTTGTCTTTGTAATACAATGTATGGTAGAGTAAATTTGCCTATCCCTATTTCTAAACTTAATTGTTGTATAAATTTTAAATGTTAAAGTGACATGACCTTGGGCACTGCTTATGCTGACATTTTAAATGTCAAAGTTGGAAGTAAACAACTGAGGTAAAGAAAGTGTTAAAAACTTGCTGATGTAATCTAAACCAGTTCCAACTGGATGAGTAGTTTTTCTGACTAATAGTCTCACACTTGCTCATAACAAATTCATCCAATGGGAATGGACTGAAAGCTATTTTGTTGAAAAAAGTCTCTATTCTAATCACTTTGAATTTGAAAAAAGTCTATATTCTAATCACTTTGAATTTGAAAAAAGTCTATATTCTAATCACTTTGAATTTGAAAAAAGTCTATATTCTAATCACTTTGAATTTGAGGAAACTCGAGTCTGGTCATAAAGGCGATCATTAGCTTGTGGTAAATTAACTGACCGATAAAGAAAGAATGGACTTAGAAATATTTCGTATATGTTTGTATCGATCTATGATTTGAATTGGAGAATGCTTTATGTAATTAAACCATTATCTTTATCTTCACTAATTTAATTACGCTGTACATTATACTTATGAATTTTGATCGATATAATGTTTCTTATTCTGTGTGTATCGAGTTAAGAATATTGTTTCAGAATGTATGTAAGAGAGAAAGGAGTTTTAGAGATGAAATATGCCTGAAATTTAGCACTGGCTTAATTTGACTTTTGCAGAGAAAAGCGTGATGTTGTTTTGTCCGCTTCAGGCTAAAGTGATAGAGTTACCTGATCAGGTGTGTGTGTGCGTTCAGCGTTATCATCGAACTTATCAGTAACGTGTTGCTTAAGTTAATTCCTGTGAGCCAATACGGGAATGGTGACTTGAGATTGGTCATGAGTATTCACGAAGATTATTTTGAACATTCCTCGTGTTGTGCTGAGTAGCGTTCATGAAAACACCCATCTAGAATGCTTTAAGACTGGAACGTTTTCATGAACGCAGATTAAAATCACCTACCATACATTAACACTAAAACGTTTAATTAACACAGAAACACACAGAAGGAGTGAACAGTTTTCTTGAACATAGAATCAAAATGTTCACATGCTCTAGGACGAAGGACCAAGGATCAAAACGTGTATCTGAAAACGCTTCATGACTGAAGTGTTTGCAAGATAATGAATTGTGATAAAAACCTTTATTTGAACATGTACACTAAGACCAAAATGTTTAACTGAACACGCCTTAGGACTAAAACGGTTTCAAGAGAATGAATTGTGTGATAAAGACTTTTATTTGAACATGCACTAAGACCAAACCATTTAGCTGAACACACTTTAAGATAACATTTTCTTGAACATGGATTAGTTTAATAAAATTCCACTTTACATGGACCAAAATAGGAACGTTCCCCTGAATATAGAATTTGATTTGATGTTTTATGGATTAGAATAAAACGTTTGAATATGAATTAGGATCAATATGCCCTCATGAACACCAGTTAGGATCAATATGTTCCCCTGAACATGGATTCGGATCAATATGCTCCCCTGAACATGGATTGGGATCAAAACATTCACCTGAGACATAAACATGTAATAGGCTGTCTCAAAGCACCGCGCCTCTATTTGGCTGAAATCGGAGGAAACGCTGGGTGGATAGGGATTGTTGTCCCCCCTGTAGCCCAGCGTGTCTGGCATCTGAACACGATTGGAGTCCAGTGTTGTATTAGCGTGCTGCAAGTCTTCAAGACTGGCCAGAAGTCCTGGAACAAAAATACATGTAAGAAGAAAGAAAGTAAAAAACGACACAAGTATGTTATTTACGGTTAATATGAAATGACGATAATTTAAGTAAGTGAAGTATTTTTTTTTTGGGGGGGGGAGGAGGGAGGGAAACAACTAAACCGACTTACCTGAAAAGTGAGTGTGTAGCGCTGTATAGAACGATAGCTGTGGCCCGACTTACCTGAAAAGTGAGTGTGCAGCGCTGTATAGAACGATAACTGTGGCCCGACTTACCTGAAAAGTGAGTGTGCAGCGCTGTATAGAACGATAACTGTGGCCCGACTTACCTGAAAAGTGAGTGTGTAGCGCTGTATAGAACGATAGCTGTGGCCCGACTTACCTGAAAAGTGAGTGTGTAGCGCTGTATAGAACGATAGCTGTGGCCCGACTTACCTGAAAAGTGAGTGTGTAGCGCTGTATAGAACGATAGCTGTGGCCCGACTTACCTGAAAAGTGAGTGTGTAGCGCTGTATAGAACGATAACTGTGGCCCGACTTACCTGAAAAGTGAGTGTGTAGCGCTGTATAGAACGATAGCTGTGGCCCGACTTACCTGAAAAGTGAGTGTGTAGCGCTGTATAGAACGATAACTGTGGCCCGACTTACCTGAAAAGTGAGTGTGTAGCGCTGTATAGAACGATAGCTGTGGCCCGACTTACCTGAAAAGTGAGTGTGTAGCGCTGTATAGAACGATAGCTGTGGCCCGCACAACACTACTCCGAAGCGCGCCTTCCCAGCAGGCTTCAGGTGCGTGACGTAATGCCGAATGGCATCCCGAGCCATCCATATTGTTTCGATGTCGTCGAGGGCGAAGACCACGTCCACGATCGGCGTGCAGTGCGCCCGCCTTTCTTTGTCTGCAGTGCTCGGAGTCTGTGGCACTGCTGGGGCAGTCAGCCCTTGCAAGCCGCGTACCTTGACAGGACCTCCCGCAGGTTCGCTGACATCTAAAGGTTTGAGTTCCCCGGGCTTTTCCAGGCCGGCAACGAAGAGGTTGGATAGAATTTGAAGCAGCTGGCTCGGAGGCAGAGGTGACAGGGCTGGCTCGGGTTGTGGGGACTGTTTCTGGACGTTCGTATGATTCGCATAAGGGGCTACAGAAGCAGGCACCGCCGGTCTCTTCAGCGTAATGCTGCCGAACGCGTCTGGGCTGAGATGGGCACTCGCGTTCTCTGATGCTGCCGCGAGGTCTCCGACAGAGGGCGCCGCTCCTTGTCGACCTTCAGCTGTCTGGAGATGGTCGCCCAAACGACTCGCATAGTACATGTAGTCAGCAGGCATGACTCGCGAAGCCTGGCTGCCCTGTCTCTGTGTGGCCCTAGGTTGTCGATCTGAGATTGACCAACGGATGTTTGTCAAGTGCATAAAATGACACCGCACTGAGAAATTGAATTTTTAATATAAAAATTGTAGTAATAATCTCATTCGTTTACAATGACGAGGAAATTAATGATGTTAAATTAAGTATTATTTCAAAATTCCGTTGAAGTTATTTCGTTAATCGAATCATAATCTAAATGTTTAACAGTATCAAAACTACTATCATTATTTAAGTGCTTTCTTGCTAACGGTAAACTATTATAAAATCATAAAATCCGAAGGGATGAAGGACCGGAAGTGATGTATATCATTACTGTTTGCGATGATTAGTCTCATGTCTCCATTGTTGAAGGACACAGCATACGCCAAGGTCAAAGTGATTAGAAACACCAACATCTGTGGAGGGACCGTGTGAGAAAACGTCATTCTGGCTGCTGCCTACAGTGTGTACCTGCACACATGCATAGTAGATAGATAGATAGATAGATATCACCCCACCCATGAAGGGACGGGGTTTATGAACAAAGAAACAGTGGGGAAACATCGCTCTAGCATACCAAATTCGTCGACGTCACGTCTCCGCAGTCACAACTTTATTCAGTCCTTAGTGGCTTGTCAAGCACTACGTCACGTCTCCGCTGTCACAGCTTTATTCCCTTAGTGGCTTGTCAACACTACGTAAGATCTGTTTGTTGTTCATCACAGTCTACAACAAGCATTCATCATGGATGTTTGTCTGGCTCTTTTATTATGCATGCAAGAGTTACATTTGCTGACGTGTTTGTATGACGTGTTTGTATGACTTGTTTGTATGACGTGTTTGTATGACTTGTTTGTATGACTTGTTTGTATGACGTGTTTGTATGACTTGTTTGCACGACGTGTTTGTATGACTTGTTTGTATGACTTGTTTGTATGACTTGTTTGTATGACGTGTTTGTATGACTTGTTTGTATGACGTATTTGTATGCGAGATTGCATGTGGATTGGTGAATGCCAACAATACAGGGAGACGACACACTCACCCTTTCAAGCCAATAGAAGACATGTTACTATTTTTTAAAGAAATATGATTAATTTTATTTATTAATCTATAGTTTTCTTTTGTGTGGTGACTATAATCATTCATTCCACAAACCATTCGGTTATAAAACATGCTTTCTGGGGATAGGGGTAATTTTTTTTCTAAATGATGAATGATGAAAATAATAAGTAGAGGAAAGAAGTAAGTAAAAAGCAATAAATTAAGAGTTTGCAAAATGGCAATTTCCGCTATAAAACAGCTATAGTCCAAACAAAAAATTATTTCTAAAAATGTTAAACAAATGAGAGTCCTGGAGCTATTTAGCTCCCCCACAACTGAATAAAAATAGATAATAGTTCAAACCCTAAATTACTACCTAGCCCTACTTAAACTCATAGTTAAATTTATGTGCACTGACGTTTCTAATGATAGATTAAATCTTTGATTACTCACAATGTTCTTCGTCATGACTGGACAAGGCACATACTTCGCACTCCAGTGACGTCATCAAAGCAAGAAATATGTTTCTTTGATTACTTTGTCATACTTCCGATCTACGTACTAGCTCTGATTGGCTCAAATTAAATTCTGCTCCATAGCCTTGTTTAATGAGTGTATTAAAAAAAAAAAGTGAACTCTAAACAATAGTCGACAGGTTCCATAGCCTTGTTTAATGAGTGTATTAAAAAAAAAACGTGGACTCTAAACAATAGTCGACAGGTTCCATAGCCTTGTTTAATGAGTGTATTAAAAAAAAAAAGTGAACTCTAAACAATAGTCGACAGGTTCCATAGCCTTGTTTAATGAGTGTATTAAAAAAAAAAACGTGGACTCTAAACAATAGTCGACAGGTTCCATAGCCTTGTTTAATGAGTGTATTAAAAAAAAAACGTGGACTCTAAACAATAGTCGACATGTTTCTTGAGATGATCAATTATTCATCAAATTGACCAAATAAATACTTCACTAATAAACTTACAAACTTATAATTGCAGTAAGGAGATCCACACAGTGAGTCTGGTGTTGGAGGTTGGAGTGGGGGGTGGGTGGGAATGGTAGAATACTGAAAGAGAAATTGTAAGAAACATATCATGGCGTAGCGAGTGTACAAATGTTTCCTCAAACATATTGGGATCACTATAACAAAGAACGACCGTTGTTCTCCGGTTCACGGTTGACTGCCAAGTGTGACATTTCCGCAAGCGGAAAACGATGTAGCGGAATAAAAATTCAAGAAATATAAGTTACAAAACGAACAAAGACATTCTGTTAGACAGTGTTGAATCTAGTTTTTTTGCTTTGTTTTCATCTTTACTGTAATAAGGATTTTATTTTTGCTTTTTTTTAAAGAAAATATATTGTTGTTTTGCGAGACGTATAAATTTAATTTTAGCCAAACATTCTGGTGTGGTTACAGTTTAGCCGTTTTATCTCTGATTATTGGGGAGTTCACACTAGCCAGTGTTTTGCGTAATCTATAGGGCAGGGCGTCCTTACAAAATTTGACATCAAAGTACAATGTATTAAGCTAATAAACTTCGATAAAAGGTTGTGTTTTCAATAAACAACCCTATTATAAACAACCATCAGTACTAATACCTCCTTAAACAACCTCAGTACTAATGCCTCCTTAAACAACCCTCAGCACTAATACCTCCTTAAACAACCCTCAGTACTAATACCTCCTTAAACAACCCTCAGTACTAATACCTCCTTAAACAACCCTCAGTACTAATACCTCCTTAAACAACCCTCAGTACTAATACCTCCTTAAACAACCCTCAGTACCTTCAGAACTAATGATTAGAAGCTCTTACCCATACAGCCGTGGATAACATTATTTCCTTTTACATCTATATATAGCGGTATATTTCAAGTATACACATTTCATTATAACCACAACATAATATAACTATAAGCAAGGTAATATACAAACCAACAGCAGTACCATTCCCTACTCAACTATAAAGCAAAATTATACAATTATAGGTTACTAACTCTCCCATACAGCTATACACCAAGTTACTGTGACGGAATAAATTTGCCTATCCCTATTTTAAAACTTAATTGCTATATTAGCTATTTATGTCAAAGTGATCTGACCTTGGGCACTACTTGTGCTGATATTTTAATTGTCAAAGATGGAAGTAAACCATGCAGACAGTTAATGAACATATGATGCCTAAATTAAAGAGTGACAAGTTAGATAATAAACCTAACACAGGATCCTCTCGTGCAGCAGTACCAATCTCATACAACTTTAAGTAGCAGTACCAATCTCATACAACTTTAAGTAGCAGTACCAATCTCATACAACTATAAGGAGCAGTACCAATCTCATACAACTATAAGGAGCAGTACCAATCTCATACAACTATAAGGAGCAGTACCAATCTCATACAACTATAAGGAGCAGTACCAATCTCATACAACTATAAGTAGCAGTACCAATCTCATACAACTATAAGTAGCAGTACCAATCTCATACAACTATAAGTAGCAGTACCAATCTCATACAACTTTAAGTAGCAGTACCAATCTCATACAACTATAAGTAGCAGTACCAATCCCATACAACTATAAAGTAACTGTACACTACCCCACATAAACAGTACAAAAAATAATCGATGATTTCTCGTCTTAACAACTGTGAAAACCAGTACTTATTCAGACCTTTGAAAACCAGTATTCACTCACACGTTAGCACCAGTACTTATTCAGACCTTTGAAAACCAGTATTCACTCACACGTTAGCACCAGTACTTATTCAGACCTTTGAAAACCAGTATTCACTCACACGTTAGCACCAGTATTTATTCACACACCTGTCAACACTAGATCTTGCAGACTTACATCAATCAACAGTAGTCAATACCAGATCTTGCAGACTTACATCAATCAACAGTAGTCAATACCAGATCTTGCAGACTGACATCAATAGTAGTCAGCACCAGATCTTGCAAACTGGCATCAACAGTAGTCAACACCAGATCTTGCAGACTGTCATCAATAGTAGTCAGCACCAGATCTTGCAGACTGACATCAACAGTAGTCAACACCAGATCTTGCAGACTGACATCAATATTAGTCAACACCAGATCTTGCAAACTGGCATCTACAGTAGTCAACAGAGATCTTACACACTTACATAAACAGTAGTCAACACCAGATCTTGCACACTGAGATCAACAGTAGTCAACAGAGATCTTGCAGACTGACATCAACAGTAGTCAACAGAGATCTTGCAGACTGACATCAACAGTAGTCAACAGAGATCTTGCACACTGAGATCAACAGTAGTCAATACCAGATCTTGCACACTGACATCAACAGTAGTCAACAGAGATCTTGCAGACTGACATCAATATTAGTCAACACTAGATCTTGCACACTAAGTACTCAACACCAGATCATGCACACTGACATCAGCAGTAATCAACACCAGATCTTGCACACTGACCTCCGGTAGTTACTCACACACATCTCAGCACATTCTCAAGCGTCCTGTCGTTACTTCAAACTAAATTAAAATTTATCAGAAGACGACTTTTGTCTGCAAAACAACTGACTGGAATTTTGAATGAAACAAATGATCATGACTGAATTAAGCCAGCAATAATTTTTTTAAATTTAAACAATCAACGCACTTTTATCGCTTTTGTCAGTTTGCCAGGCTTGACTTAGTTTGGAATTATCACACTCGATATCTGGACTTAGTTTGGAATTATCACACTCGATATCTGGACTTAGTTTGGAATTATCACACTCGATATCTGGACTTAGTTTGGAATTATCACACTCGATATCTGGACTTAGTTTGGAATTATCACACTCGATATCTGGTTAATATACACTCTATGCTTCAAACAAAAACTCTCGATTGTGGTTCCACTTCAGAACTCTTTTTTTTTTTTTGTTTTTTTGGTAAACTCTAAATGACAGTAAAGAACGGTCAGACATAAACGCCGACGATAAGGTACTGTTAAATTTTTCTAAAGGCATCATTTTCACTGTCATCATTGTCATTTATTGTGCACGTTACTAAGATATTTAATATGACTTTAATATGCATGATAATGTTTAGATTGTGATATATCAATTCTGGCAGTTTATTTGATGTTTCTTTTGTGGTTTCAAATGACAAATAGGTTATTTGATAAAACAGTATTAAAACGTTTGAAGCCTTGACCTTTGCTATTGAACCGCGTTTCCTTCTGCACAGGAAAATTTGATTCTGAGCGAAGAGCGAATTAAGAATGTGAACAGCTAGCTGTTTATGGAAATGTACTTT
Organism: Sinotaia quadrata; assembly: GCA_028829895.1. Lineage (NCBI taxonomy): Eukaryota > Metazoa > Mollusca > Gastropoda > Architaenioglossa > Viviparidae > Sinotaia > Sinotaia quadrata. Next base: position 1,937,236 of record CM054181.1, on the reverse strand, counting down.
GAATAATTGCTTGTGTGTTAAATCGAAATAAACAAACCTTATTTCTTTATTTTTTCCTATATGTGCAGACTTCATGAATCAGTATTAGATTGGAGTATTTTACTGGAGAAATAACAGATATATGGAGACTTCATGAATCAGTATTAGATTGGATAATTTTACTAGAGAAATAACAGATATATGGAGACTTCATGAATCAGTATTAGATTGGAGTATTTTACTGGAGAAATAACAGATATTTGGAGACTTCATGAATCAGTATTAGATTGGAGTATTTTACTGGAGAAATAACAGATATTTGGAGACTTCATGAATCAGTATTAGATTGGAGTATTTTACTGGAGAAATAACATATATTATGAAGCAATCAGCAATTTTAATATTTTAAAAATCTTAATAACTAATTACAGAAATTTCAAAGGGCAAATAAGAAAGAAAAATAACATCAGCAAACCAGGTAAAAGCAAGAAATAAAAATAAAACTGTCTTTAAAGAAATAAGTAATCTTGAAAAGTGAAAATGTAAACTATAAAAAACTATTTTAAAGAGATTATATATATATTCTTAAATTTCGACTCCAGTTTTGAATACTATTTTTGTGCTCAACCTAAAAAACCAAGCTCTTCAGCTGACGGAAAACACATATAGTCACTCAGTCAAGCAGACAAGTGTCACATCGCTACCATAATTTATGCGAGTGAAACAATTTCGTTGGGCACATCTCGGCGTTACAAGCAGACATTTTACAACTATTTCAAGATGGCTTTGACATTTTTCGATAAAAGAAAACGTCCTCGAACATACCTGAATGGCTGTGATCGGGAACTGAAAGCACGTGATCATTCACTGCTGACTATGGCGTTCTATTTTAACTGGACTAAAAATGAAAAAAAAATCCAATTCCAGTGTCAAGGTCAACCCAGCTTGAGCAGTAGAGCGTCTGTCAAGACACAAGACACGCTCTCGTCTGCTCACATTCCTCGTCTGCTCGGCCAAGTGCGGTGTTGTCGAATAAAAGAAAGGAAAATTAATGTTTGTCGTCCGCCGTTTAAGTAATTACCATTGAGCATTATGTAATCATATCAGTCAATTTTATTGCTGTTGTAAGAGGTAGTTTATTTCATCTTTTATTTTTTAAATTTATTTTTTAAATTTATTTTTTTAAATTATTTTTTAAAATTTATTTATACCACAAATCTTGTCCCACGTCATACTCCTGCTGAAATACGGAGGGAAGCAAGAAGGTTAAGTACCCTACCATCCAGATATCTCTTCGTGGTCACGTGCCAGATTCTAAGGCGTTATAGTGTTTATTTATGGCGGCGTTCATTTATTACTGTTATTTGGGACGTCAACCTCTAGTCATGATTTTGTCATTTATGAGTGTGCGTATTTTGCTCGAAATGGCGTCATCGTGACCACATACAACACGTCTGCGTCTACCTTTACCACCTCTCGTAATGTAGAACGTGACCACATACAACACGTCTGCGTCTACCTTTACCACCTCTCGTAATAGCGTCATCGTGACCACATACAACACGTCTGCGTCTACCTTTACCACCTCTCGTAATGTAGAACGAAGTGAAAATGGATTCGTTGACAAGGTCAAGGTAGTTTATGGCAATTCTGTCGTTTTCATTATGCTGTGGTGGTGGTGGTGGTTCTTTGCTGACTTCAAGACGTTTCTAGTAGTTTCTCTTGTTTGTTGCATGGCGAGTGATTTCGCCTGCAATGATTTGATAGTTGAATGCTTGTATTCTGCAACTATTGGGTTGTGGTTAGGGTTAGGGTTAGTTTTATTATGTTTGTACTTATAATGATTTGATTGTTGAATGCTTGTATTCTGTAACTATTGGGTTGTGGTTAAGCTTAAAGTTAGGGTTAGTTTTATTATGTTTGTACTTATAATAAACATTAATAAACAACACATTTGATTGGTTAGAAAAATGGGCCTACAATTAATTTTTATCTAATTTAAACTTTGATTGGTCATGATAAAAGGGTTAGGGTTAGTCTTTGTTACATGTCCAGTTTTTATTTAGAGACCCTGCTTAGGAATTTTACAGAATCTTAATTTAATTAGATAAATTAATCTCTCCTCTTCCCTAAACAGACTGGTTGCTCAAATTTATCTTTCGTCTCATATGAAAATGCGCCTTTGTAGTGCAGACAAACAGATTCACGAACAGACAAACTTGTGTACAATAGCCGGCTTGGAAACCGTTAAAAACTCGCTTAAATCTTTATGCATTCAGAATGTTACATTTAGCTCAGTCGATCCCCCATCCAAACCACGATTAGGTCTATATGCATAAAAATCACTACGAAAGAGGTATTAACAATAAAAGAATTTAATAATTAATATTTAACAATAACAATCAATTACGAAGACACAGCTTCAGATCTAAACTAAGGCAAGTTGGAAGTGCTTATTTTAATCCTTGAAAGTTAATGTTACGAGAAATTGTTTTGCTCGATACATTCCGTTGATTCAGAGCCCAAATCAGTTACTTATCTGTCTCAGTAGTCTTGATAAATGTGTGGTCTAAGGTCAGTTCGATCCTCCCACATATCAAGTGATGCTTGCGTCATATATCAGTAGTTCCAGTAACTCGTCGTCTCTCGACTTGTCACTAAAGATGTATCATCAACAATGGCGGCACGGTACTTGTAACATCGTCCGACCAAGGTTGAACAAAGGAACACGCACCCAACGTAGAAACAAAGGTGGCAATCATACGTAGAAACGTAAAATAAGAAGGAAAAGAACCCGCTCTGAAATAGTGTTTAATTTCTATGAGCGATTTGCGTTTACATTTGCAAAATCCGAAGCACGTGATGATAACAATGCGCATAGTTTAAATCTTCGACTATCGTGTCTTTTACAATATATTTATATTCATAAAAGATACAATATAATTCACATGTGTGTTATTTTTAACATTACATGAACGTATGAATTTCCAAACATTTACTTAATTGAAAAATGGAATTCATACAAGGAGAATAAAATATAATCCAAATTAAGCATGAGCGCTTTACAATTTAACAATGAAATTACACGCAAGAAAGTCATTTGAATTACATAGAAATTCGCAACATGCACAGACGTTCTGCGGCACAAGAGAATTAAAGTTTATACAAATTAAAGTTAAAAGGTTACAGTTAATTTATATACAATGAACTTTTAGGCTTTTAGTCATCCTTATCGAATCACATGTGTTCGGAAGAGAATTATAATAATTCGCACAAATACATACATAAATTCATATACAAAAATACAAATAGTAAAATGCAATAATATTGTAAGAAGTAGACATGTTACCTTCTTAAGTAGACTTTACATAAAGACAACGGGTTCCATATGTTCCTTTATGACTAGCAAAATATTCGGCGACTAAGATGCTCGTGAGCAGATGTGAGTGTGTCCGACCGGTCTGTGTGCGAGTGAAGTATATTATCGCATCAAGAGTATTTATTGAAGTGCATGAATCATCACGTGACTAGATCATGAGGTATGCTTGTTGATTCGAACTTTCTCGACTATCGTCTAAAGTTGCATAACATAGGTTGAACTCTCTGTTGTTTCCTCATACTGGTGTACGGCGGAAAAGATTCTAACAAAGGAATTCATTCAAATATGATTTCGAATTTCTCAGATATGGGTCAGGAGTTCGTGACACAGAATTTGGTCAGAATCCGTCACAGTCTTATATTGCTAGTCTTTTCTGATTGGCGATAAAACATAACTATTTTCACCATTCGTCACTTACGTTAAAATAATGAAAACAAACCCAGCGATAAATGTCTATGGCCATTTGCAAATCAGCGGTAATGGCAGTGGTCACGTGTAAAAAATAGGGACAAACGAACGCTATTTATTTCCTGACTGTTTCACTTCAGTTTCAGTAACAATAGAAAATGGCCATACAGAATACAGTAATTATTACGGATACGGAGGTTAAGTGTAGCTATTAGCTAATAGCTTTAGTTGATGGCACTCGTCAGTGACTGAGAGAGAGTGAGTGTCGAGTGTCAGTGGCTCGGGTATTAATTAATTAATAAACAATGTAGAATACTAACTTTGGTTGATGGCACTCGTCAATGACTGAGAGAGAGAGTGTCGAATGTCAGCGGCTCGGGTATTTCAGAATTTAAGACTGCCGTTAAAGGAGCTGTGCTATGCCATTCTGCAGAAGGGAAGTAGTACTTTTGAGTAGGACTGTGTGTATGTGTGTGTGTGTGTGTGTGTGGTCTTAGTACTTTTGAGTAGGACTGTGTGTATGTGGTGTTAGTACTTTTGAGTAGGACTGTGTGTATGTGGTCTTAGTACTTTTGAGTAGGACTGTGTGTATGTGGTCTTAGTACTTTTGAGTAGGACTGTGTATGTGGTCTTAGTACTTTTGATCAGGATACTTTGTTTTCGATTTGAAAGGAAGTTCAATAGAATGACGTCATCATTTCAGAAGTACGACACCTACGTAAGAAAGAAACATTGATTTGTACTCGCTTAACTGTTGGCTGCGAGTCAATACTCTTCATGATGATCATTAAGGGTGGATGGAGGTTTTCATATCTGACACAGGAAACCATAAAGTCTTAGCGGGTATCTTCATGATGATCAATACGGATGGCTGGAGGTTCTTATATTTGACACAAGAAACCATAAAGTCTTAGCGGGTATCTTCATGATGATCATTACGGGTATCTTCAACTAAATATATTTTTATCAAAACAATGGCCATCATTCCGTCTGTTGCGATTCCAGAAAAAACGGGCAAAAATGGCAAAAATGGCAAAAAGTATAAACCACATCACCCTTCAATTATAACATACCTAGGCATGTTAATAAATATAAGGCAAACTTCTTAATGTATAAATAATTTTTATATATAATTAGAACTCACATTTACTCTTCAACTGGCGTACAAAGAAAACAGAAAGAGCGAATTACGTTTGCAATAATTGTAGAAGGAACGACAACTATAACATAATTAAAGCAAAACTATCACAACAGTTATCAGTCTTAGCTCGCAAAAATTGCTCTGGTGTTATTAAAGCGATCGAACTTTAATCGGCACAGAATTCAGAAAACAAAATGGAAAGAAAGAAATTAAGGCTTTGTAAAAGTCATTAGTTTTTCTTTTCTTTCAAGAATAATTACCCTTACATATTCGTTTCTGGCATAGACTGAGTTCTTAAAAATGAAGACATTTCTATACTTTAAAAAACTGTACACACACATCCACCCACCCTAACTGAAATTAATATTATATGTACGAATGCTTTTAAGAATGTCATAATGCCGAAGAAATGCCATAATGCCTACTTGAAATTAATATAATTTAAAATAACCAGGATGCCAGTCGAGCAGACTTTGGTTTCTAAAAATTTCGAAGACATAGAACACTCAATTCCCTCCATTATAAAATGTTTGAAAACAAAATCTGAATGGATGTCATCATACCGCACTAAATGTCCGAACTGCAGTCGCAGTGACCTTGACCTAAGCATTTAGTTCGCCAATTCACATCTGACGGCTTCAGTGTTCAGGGGATTTTTTCAAAATAGTTTCAAACTGTCAGGGTGTGTTCAAAGTACACTACCCTGTCATTTTATTAAAATTGATAGTTTGACGGTGGACAAAATATACTAAACCTTGAGAACTATTTGCCCGTAAAATAACTGCCACTTTCTGAGGTGAGAAATGCAATTCCAGAATAAATGACGGTTGCTTCAGTAAATAATATGCACAGAAAAATATTTTTCATAAGTATGACATCACCAACTCGGAAAGAGGCTGAATTTATTTACAACGCTATCAACAATGTTGGTCGAAGTTAATGAACAAAGAAAACTTGCTATATTGTTAATGAGCAAAGAAAATTTGCTATATTATTAATGAACAAGAAAATAAACGAAGGCAAAGATTCATAAATAAATAAATAAACACTGAATTATACATAAATAAACGTAGTGAAAATATAAAACACCATTTTAAAATACTCAACACTCTAATTATATTTGCAGCAGCAATATATATATATATATGCAAATTTACAAACATTGTTCCAGAAATAAATTATGACTCATAGTTCAGTTCTGTGAAATTAACACAACACGTGTTGTAAAAAGAGATGAAATGTGTGTTGTAAAAAGAGATGAAATGTGTGTTGTAAAAAGAGATGAAATGTGTGTTGTAAAAAGAGATGAAATGTGTGTTGTAAAAAGAGATGAAATGTGTGTTGTAAAAAGAGATGAAATGTGTGTTGTAAAAGCAAAGCACACAGTGGGAAAGAATCGAACCAAACTAAATCTTTAGTCAATACATCGACAGTGAGCGGAGGAGTTGGGGGGGGGGGGGGGCGGGGGCAACTTACGGGACTCAATTTCAAATGTTTAATAATTATGTTTTTAGAAAGAAAAGTGTGTTCTAAAATGTGTCCTATTCACAGGCACAGAATGTCCAGTTTTTTGTCTGTCTATTATTCTCTATTTAAATATTCCACCAAATGTCCAGTTTTTTGTCTGTCTATTATTCTCTATTTAAATATTCCACCAAATGTCCAGTTTTTTGTCTGTCTATTATTCTCTATTTAAATATTCCACCAAATGTCCAGTTTTTTGTCTGTCTATTATTCTCTATTTAAAAATTCCACCAAATGTCCAGTTTTTTGTCTGTCTATTATTCTCTATTTAAATATTCCACCAACTGTACGGAGGAAGTCATCTTTGACATAATCTTTACGGAGGGGTGTGGTGATTCCTAACGTCCCAAACTACAGATTTAAGACTGCGGATTTAAGCTAAATTTAAACACCGTTTTCATTAGTTAAAACTTTAAATTTAAAAACAAAAACAAACGAGCTAAATTTAAGTTAGAACACCGTTTTCATTAGTTAAAACTTTAAATTTAAAAACAAAAACAAACGAGCTAAATTTAAGTTAGAACACCGTTTTCATTAGTTAAAACTTTAAATTTAAAAACAAAAACAAACGAGCTAAATTTAAGTTAGAACACCGTTTTCATTAGTTAAAACTTTAAATTTAAAAACAAAAACAAACGAGCTAAATTTAAGTTAGAACACCGTTTTCATTAGTTAAAACTTTAAATTTAAAAACAAAAACAAACGAGCTCGCTGCTTCGTATGAAAGAGGGGAGTTAAGAAAACGAGCTTCAAATTTCAAGGGAGTTAAGAACTTGGAGAACTTATTTCTCCCTGTCCGATGTCGTTGGCCAGAGCAATGGGTCAGTTCGACAGCCTGAGGAAATACTTACCCCCCCCCCCATTGTTATCACTTCCTCTACACCCTCTCTATTGCAAATCTATGTTTATTGTACCCGTTTCTTTATCCCCCATCCCTCAATTTAATTTAAAAAAATTAATAGATGCTAAAGTTTGTTGTGAGAATTATTATTTGTAATTCAAATATATTCACTCTTTTAATCACCGCCCGCAATGTCAGTCATAATATTAGCTATCGTATGATTTTTCTTCTTTATCTATGTAGTTAATTTGCGGAAGGAGCATATTAATAATTATCATAATGTTGTTGAGCATATTAATAATTATCATAATGTTGTTGAGCATATTAATAATTATCGTAATGTTGTTGAGCATATTAATAATTATCATAATGTTTTTGAGCATATTAATAATTATCATAATGTTGTTGAGCATATTAATAATTATCATAATGTTGCTGAGCATATTAATAATTATCATAATGCTGCTGAGCATATTAATAATTATCATAATGTTGCTGAGCAGTAAGGGGTAGGGTGGGAGAAGAGATGGGGGAGTCGTGTTCATGGTACAATGTCCGATTTTTCTCCAAAAAGTGCAATGCCCGGTCTTTCTCCAGGAAGTACAATGAGTGGCCCCTCTCCAGGAAGTACAATAACTGGCCCCTCTACAGGAAGTAGAACGATTGGCCTCTCTCCAACTTTGATCACATAGATGAAACACTTGACACACTAATATGCTCAGTTCTTTAATGATGAGATTCTACGGTTTGTTTAACTAATATGCATATGCTGGTACAATTTGATCTTGACCTCCTTACCAACTATTCCTATCCTGAGGAGATATACACAAATGTCCTCCTCTTCCCTCTTCCGAAAACGTACAGAATAAATGGCGTACTTACTACATGGCTGTCAAATACTAAATGGATGGCGTACTTACTGAATTTCAATGGGACTTTGAATGCAATCAAACCTTTTCAAGGCTGTAAGAGTTTTAATCTTTCAGATTCAAGTAAATCAGAGAATCTGAAATGATTTAAATTTTGCAAAGTCCTTCAAACCCACCCGTGATGTAACTACAGTAAAATCTGACTGGACCTAAAATAAAATCTGACAAGATAAGCTTGCAAAGTCCGTTAGATCCAGCTAGGAAGCAACTACAATAAAATGTGACAAGATACTGCAACTGAGTAACGTCCCATGGAATTGAGAAACAATTGAAAGTCTGAAAGACATCCAAGAGTCACTCTTATAAAGTCTTGTAGGACACTGGAGTCAGTAAATCAAAAGTCTATGGGGTAGCAGGAGTCTTGATTTCGTCGGCGAACGATTCATGGCAACATACAGACTAGAGCAATACTGACTATACATAACACCAGCATGATTCGTGACAACATACAGACTAGATCAATACTGACTATACATAACACCAGCATGATTCGTGACAACATACAGACTTAAGCAATACTGACTATACATAACATTAGCACGATTCGTGACAACATATAGAATAGAGCAATACTAGCACGATTCGTGACAACACATAAAATAGAGCAATACTGACTATACATAACATCAGCACGATTCGTGACAACATACAGACTTAAGCAATACTGACATACATAACATTAGCACGATTCGTGACAACATATAAAAATAGAGCAATACTGACTATACATAACATTAGCACGATTCGTGACAACATATAAAATAGAGCAATACTGACTATACATAACATTAGCACGATTCGTGACAACATATAAAATAGAGCACTACTGACTATACATAACACCAGCATGATTCGTGACAACATACAGACTTAAGCAATACTGACATACATAACATCAGCATGATTCGTGACAACATATAAAATAGAGCAATACTGGCTATACATAAGATCAGCACGATTCGTGACAACATATAGAATAGAGCAATACTGGCTATACATAAGATCAGCACGATTCGTGACAACATATAGAATAGAGCAATACTGACTATACATAAGATCAGCACGATTCGTGACAACATATAGAATAGAGCAATACTGACTATACATAACATCAGCACGATTCGTGACAACATACAGACTTAAGCAATACTGACATACATAACATCAGCACGATTCGTGACAACATATAGAATAGAGCAATACTGGCTATACATAACATCCGTATGATTCATGATAATGTTGGATCAAAAAGTAGACATAACCAGACTCATATAGATAATATATAACCTCCAATAAAGGCCTAGTATAATATACCCCAATAAAGGCATAATATAATGCACTCCAATAGAGGTATAACAGACTAGTATAGAGATATAACACAACAAACAAGAAATTAAGGTCAAGAATCATGACAGGTCTGAGATTTTCAGTAGCAAAGTGTAGACATCGACACACTCACTGACTCACATAATGACACACCAAGAGGTGTAGGCCCTACATACTCACTGACTCACACGGTGACACACCAAGACGTGTACATACTTATAGACTCGCATGACGACATATAAAGACATGTACACAGCCATAGACAACCCGACCACTCACACAAACATGAGAACACTCACAAACTCAGATGACGACACACAAACCTGTACACACTCACAGATTCACACAGACACATACAGAGGCATGTATATACTAACTGATTTACGACGGATCCACGAAGCCATGCTCAGATAACTATTGTTTACAGTCTTTCACAACATATATCTGATAATAAAATATAATTACAGTTCAGCAATAGAATCAATGCAACTTGCAGTTTAAGGAGAATAGAAATGGAATTATTAGAGGTAGGTTATTGTAAACTTTCACATAACCTGGATTAAGTACAGCTTTATATTAGTCTTTATGTGAGTCTACTCTTTACCTTAGCATGGGTCAACTTGTATCAGCCTTTATGTGAGTCTACTCTTTACTTTAGCACGGGTCAACTTGTATCAGTCTTTATGTACTTGAGTCTACTGTTTACCTTAGCACGGGTCAACTTGTATCAGTCTTTATGTACTTGAGTCTACTGTTTACCTTAGCACGGGTCAACTTGTATCAGTCTTTATGTACTTGAGTCTACTGTTTACCTTAGCACGGGTCAACTTGTATCAGTCTTTATGTACTTGAGTCTACTGTTTACCTTAGCACGGGTCAACTTGTATCAATATTTATGTACTTGAGTCTACTGTTTACCTTAGCACGGGTCAACTTGTATCAGTGGCTGCACACGTACAGACATATATATATATACTCTCCATGTACGTATGCAGCCACTGATACAAGTTGATCCGTACAATAAATCTAGCCTTTTGGTTGTCAACAACACACGGAACTTTTCCACAAGGCCATCACGTGAAATCATCTGAACGCGTGGTGTGGTGGTGACTGAAATGCTTGTCACAATTCGAAATACAAATATGTGACACGCATGGCACCCAGCAGCATATTTAAAGGCTGACCCCGGTATGTACTTCCTGTTGAGTCATTGCTGACAAGGACAAGCTTGTGGCTGAACGTTGACAGCTGATAACAAGCAGGTATTTCCAATTTAAAAACGTCTTCTCGCTGTGAAAACGAAATCAAAACTGAAGTTAGAGAAACCCGTCTTTGTTATAAATTTTGCGTCACTTCCTGTCGCACAGGAGGGGTGGTGGTTCCCAATTAAGGAAGTATTTTTGGGTTGTTTTCGATTGTTCTTAGATTTGGGGTGGGTGGGTGGTGGAAACTGGATGAAGGAATTGGGTGAAGGGAAGTACTGAATAAAATTTGTCAGTGATTGATTCGGACTTTCAATATTTTATTTTAAAATGTCTGCTCCCGCCCTCTTCCCAAACTGGGAAAACACTCGAACACTATGGCACATGTATTTGAAAATAAAATATTAATTGAATATAGTGATGCAAACTATATAGTACAACCATGCAGCTATTAATAAATATACAAAACGCATAGCTTATATATGCTCGTTCATTATAAATTATATCCACTTATAAATGTACATGTTTACTATAAAATATATACACTTATAATTAATAATGTATATTGTAAAATATATTCACTTATAAATGTTAATATTTATTGTAAAGCATATTCAAGCATAATTATGAACGTTTATTTCTATGCATTTCCAGGTATAATTGTATTTGCTTATTGTAAATCACATTCAATCATCATTAAGCACGTTTATTGTAAAACCACATTCAGTCAAAATTAAACACGGTTATTGTAAAACAATTTCACTGCTCTACGTACACACGTTAAAACAATTTCGCAAATAATGCGTATTTTATTGTAAATCATATTCACACGTTAATGCGATTACTTAATTACTTAATGAAAAGCATATTTACATGTAAAAATGCGTATTTATTGTAAAATCTAATTATAATAGTAAGGCATATTACAGTATAAATATTCATATCTATTGTAATGTTAGCTTACACACTTTGTGCACATTGTAATGTAAATTTATACACCTTGTGCACATTGTAATGTTAGTTTACACACCTTGTGCACATTGTAATGTTAGTTTACACACCTTGTGCACATTGTAATGTTAGTTTACACACCTTGTATACATTGTAATGTTAGTTTACACACGTAGTGCACATTGTAATGTTAGTTTACACACCTAGTGCACATTGTAATGTTAGTTTACACACCTTGTGCACATTGTAATGTTAGTTTACACATACGTGTGCACATTGTAATGTTAGTTTACACATACGTGTGCACATTGTAGAGCACGTTAACTTCACAAATGTGCATTTTTTGTTGTAAAATATTCAAGATTAAACATACTTATAATTCATGCGCATGTTTATTGTAAATATATAAAGATGAAATAAACATGTTCATCAGACATGTTTATCGTAATTCCATTGCGCCCAAAGATTGTGAACTACATCGCAAGTTTATGGTAATGCACGTTCAAATATGAAATTGCTGTATACTGCAGCACCCCGAAATCCTGATTCGAATATG